>CAJHNH020004210.1:0-44549 GCA_905116865.2 Candidula unifasciata
AATTTTAATATATATATTATATATAATATATTATATATAATATAGAAAGAGAGAGAGAGAAATTAGCAGTTTTTGGCCAATATCCAGACACAAAAACGCCTTCTGAAAGACGCGATTGTTCTTTTTTGCTTTCAATAAAATCGCTTTTTAAATAGACGGGCCCATAAAAGTAGTTTAAAGTGGGGTGTAAGAGTGTCAATTTCAGTAAACTAATTTCTATTGAGTTTTTTACAATGTACGGCACCATCTCTCACCCTCTATACAAGGTACGTAAGGACTTTAAAACACGACACTACAATTGGCTTTTTAGCAGGGATTTGACTTTTTTTTTTTTTGTGAACTTTAAAAAAAAAAGGTCGTGTTTTCTATAAAGATTATTTTGCTGTTTTTTGGTTCCATTGTTTATGGGATTCCCTACTGCATCTATGGGTTTCCCTATTGAGTTATAGTTTCCCTATTGCCATAGGGATTCCTACTGCTCTATGGGGATTCCTATTAATCTATGGGATTCCTATTAAACTATGGGGATTCCTTTTCTTTAAGAGTTCCTATTAATCTAAAATTTGCAATTGCGTGTGTTAATTTTTTTCCTGGGGAAACCCGATGTTTTTTCTTTTTCGAAATGCTCAATTTTACAGGGGCGTGTTAGCGTCACAAAAAGAAAAAATCTGAGATGTCAATGTGTCGCCCCGAAAACCCCCCCCCCTGTAGTATTGTTTTGTGTAGTAATATTGTGGTAATAGTAGTATAAAATAGCGGTAGAAAGGGATAGTGGTGGTGAAAGTAATACGCAGTAGTAGTGTATATAGAGTAATAGTAGTAGAAATAGTAGTGTTGGTGTAGTTTGTGTTGTAGTAGATTTGTAGTTTAGAGTAGTAATTTTGTAGTAGAAAATGTTTTTTGAATAGTAGTAGAAAGTACAGTTGTGTATGTTGGGGGTATTAGTAGTAGTAGTATAGTAGTTAGTAGTAGTAGTGAGTAGGTATATAGTATTGTAGTAGTAGTATTGTATAGTGGGCCTAGGGAAACCCGAAGAAGCCTTGACAGTTTTGGACACATGGGGGGAGTTTTATTTAAATGTGTTGTGGTATAATATATTATGTATGTGTGTGGTGTGGTGTGTGTGTGTAGTTTGGCGGAAAAAAGTGGGGAAAAAGGGGGATAGAAAAAAAGGGGGGGGGGGGGGGGGGGGGGGGGGGGCCGGTACAAGCCCCTTTTAAAAAAAAAAAAAAAGAAAAAGAAGCAAGCAGAGACTTTTTTTAAAACCAAAAAATGGGACCAGTTCAAACATCCCCCTTATCTTCAAGTCCCCGCTGAAAATTTAAATTTATCAAGTTTTAACTTTTTTTTTAAACCTACTTGCCTAGAAAAGATTTGGGGACAGGCCCCCAGATGGTAATGCTATAAAAAATGTGGATCAAAATGGTCCGTTTACAAATTTGCATCTGCTCTTTGTAAAAAATTTGATATTGACCTGGTTTATTATTGAACGAATGAAAGAATCCCAACTAACTAGGGGGTTTTAACTTAAAAGTTTCTAATAAAGGGATTCAAATTACAAAAGTGTACTAAGGGTTTTTAACAGGGTATAAGTTCCTAACAAATTTTAAAAATGTCACTTTACTTTACAGCTTATAAGTTTTAAAGGGTATATAACATTCCAAAAGTGTAATAAGTCCCTAACAGTTTCTAAAAGTTTTTAAAACGGTGTACTAAGTTTTTGGGTTTTTATTTTGCTAAGGGGTATAAGGTTAATAACTGGTTTTTATGTTTTTTAAAAGGTGTAGTAACTTTCCTAAAAGGTGTAGGACGTTCCAAAAAAGGTGTTCTTATGTTGCAACAGGTGTATAATTTCCCAACAGGTGTATGATGTTCTCAAAGTGAGTACGTTCCCAACAAGTATTCGTTTCCCAAAAAGTTAAAACTTCCTAACAGGTGTGTGCGTTCCCAACAGTGTACAATGTTCCAAAAGGTGAACTAACTTCTAACGGGGAAACGTTCTAACAGGTTAACTAAACGTTTCCTAACATGTCTCAAACGTTTTCTAACAATGACTAACGTTCCTAACAAGTGTACTAACGTCCCTAGCAGATGTAGTAACGTTACCAACAGATGTACTAAAGTAACCCAGGTGTACTAACCTTCCTAACAAGTGTACTTATGTTCCTAACAGGTGCACTAACTTCACTGCCAGACATACTGATTTTACTAACTGGGGTACTATCTTTAATAGCAGGTATTAGGGTTTCCAAGAGGTGTAGTAACCTACAAGTTGGCAGGTGTACTGACCTAACTAACAGGCAGACTAATTTTACTAAAAGGTGTAGTAACTCATAATAACAGGTATGCACACTATTTAACTAACGGTATTATTATTTTACAAAAGTAACTAACAGGTGAACTAATTTTTTTCAACAGGTGGATTAACGTTAACAACAGATGCAATACAATTTACTTAGACATTACCACTATTACCACGAGTACTGACCACATACAGATCGGCCATGGAAAGTGCCTTCTCATGAAAAGAGGCGAAGGTGAATACAGGTCACTGAAGACGGACTGGCTATGAAAGTACACAGAGCTGGAAAACTCGCTAGAGAAAGGGAGAATTGTAGGCGTGCCATGAAGAAAGCGACGTTTCTGACAGGACCTGTTGACCGATTGATTAACTGATTTCCCTCATCCTTTTTCGATCCGAGCAACGTCTTACGTGTGATATGAATGCACTCCTTGACATCCCCATATCGCCTAATGAATAAATGGATGAATGATTTAAGAATTGACAGCCCTTCAACATTCCCACACGTGCTCCGTCTCCGGTAACCAACGAAGAGTCTATTCACTGTTAGCCTCTGCTGTAAACATGATGAAAATCCTGCCTGTTTTTCCATCAGCGTTGAGTATCTTCTACTAGATCCCTTGCTCACCCTTTCCTGAATTAGTCTCTCAATGTACAGATACTTGGTCTTTTCTGTTGCACTGTCCACTTGATCCTAGACAGCCTTCGCCACTTCCTATTTGTCATAATGAAGCTTACAGGAGAGACAGCAGCCAATCTATCAGCTCGCTTATTACCCCGCACACCTTAACTTCCTGGACACAAATTCCACGATACTGACTAATGTGCTCTCTTACTGCAAATGTTATATTGCCGCTTTGAAAATAAAAAAATCACTTTTTTTTCCATTTATGTTTATTTAACACTGTTTTATCTTATGTAAAATCTTTTTCGTATTAAAAGAGTTATTATGCCTAACAACTTTACGAACACATGTGTAATACTAGCAACTCCCCGTGTGTGTTTTGGAACCCCATTGTGGGGGAAAAACAAGAACACACCAACTGCCTTGCCAACAAGCATTTCTTTAAAGTCAACAGAATGGGACTTTCTTCGAAGTCAGAGTGCATTTACCTGTATGAAGTGATGTACCAACAGTCTGCATACAAATAAATTGCATCTGTAAAATGGATGTGCACGCAAGACTCAGGTTCTGAAATAAAAAGAATGTCCAGAGGTGGACGCATACCCAGAACTTTGAGCTAGAGTTTACAGTCGTTGAATGAAAAGAAGAAGAAACATACCAGTAACAGTTGCGCTAGCTATTTTAACAGCTGTACCAATGTTACAATTAACGGGTTTTAACATGGGAACTAACAAGAGTCAGCGAATGTATAAATGTAACTTAACAGGTGCACTTGCTCAGTTTATTAAGGTTGATGTTCTGCTTTGACAGAATCCATGGTGTATGTTACGAGTCCGCCCTGTTCACATTACCGCTAGCCTGGGTCTTTTACTTTAGCTGTTCACATTACCGCTAGCCTGGGTCTTTTACTTTAGCTGTTCACATTACCGCTAGCCTGGGTCTTTTACTTTAGCTGTTCGCATTACCGCTAGCCTGGGTCTTTTACTTTAGCTGTTCGCATTACCGCTAGCCTGGGTCTTTTACTTTAGCTGTTCGCATTACCGCTAGCCTGGGTCTTTTACTTTAGCTGTTCGCATTACCGCTAGCCTGGGTCTTTTACTTTAGCTGTTCGCATTACCGAAAATTGGGGTTCTTTAACACTTACTGTCTACTATTTTCTGTCTGGTCCTATGTGTGTTTACTAAGTGTTTTCTTCTTCCTTATTTTGTTTCTTCATCTTCCTTCTTCTTCTTTCTTTTTTTTTCTTTATTCTTCTTTTGTTTCTTCATCTTCCTTCTTCTTCTTCGTCTTCTTCTTACACTCTTTGTTTACAACTATTTGGAGTCATATACTCTTGTTGGAGCATATACTCATATGTTTACTCTTCTTCATCTTCCTTCTTCTTCTCTTCTTTTTTTTCTTCCTTCTTCTTTTGTTTCTTCATCTTCCTTTTTCCTTCTTACACTCTATGTTTACGACTATTTGGAGTCATTTACTCTATGTTTACGGTTATCAGGAGTTATATATTCAATGCTTACGGCTATCTGGAGTTATATATGCGTTGTTTACCAATATCTGGAGTCATATACGCCATGTTTACCAATATCTGGAGTCATATACGCCATGTTTACCAATATCTGGAGTCATTTACGCCATGTTTACCAATATCTGGAGTCATTACGCGCATGTTTACTGCGATCTGGGTTTATTTACGCGTGTAATATGTTCTCCTATTTCTACATTAGACCACAGCATACTAAGAAATTATATGGCTTTTATATTATTCAGCAGATTTCTTCTTCTTCTTCTTCTCAAAGTCCATGGTTTGTGGCGTTGGTAGTCATGACTATCCACAACCTTCTGTTTCGTGAACTTTCAGTTAACTCTGACACAGATTATCCTCCATGCCATGATGCTAAATTGTCCGACACCTTTTCTATCGTCTGCCTTTGCCTATCCTTTGCAGTGTACTTCAGTTTTCTCCTTCTCATTACATGACCAAATAATGTCGATTGTTTTTTTTTCCTTCTTTTGATGGTGACATTTAGTTCTAATCGTTAGTCAGTTTCTTTTAGGACATCCTCATTACTATTTTTATCTGTCCAGGGTATTCTCATCATTCGTCTATAAAACCATATCTTCACAGCTTCCAAATATTTTTTTTTTTTTTTTTTAAACTAATCTACCGACTGTTCATGAGTGACTTTTATAAATCACGACCGTATTTATGTAGCTTTTAGGGATGATCTGTCTCATCAACTGATAAAGAAAGAATACACAAAATACTCTCTATTTTTAAAATGCCGCCTTTGCTTGAGCTATTTGATGGTCTGACCTGTTGGTTATTTATACTGAGCAGCTTCCGCAGAAACGCCAGACCCTAAAAGAATATTAAAAAATTGGTCTAGCTTCTTATGCCGAGGTGTTTTTATGGTGTGAGAACGGCCCTTGACTGCTTACTTAACTTACTAAGTATTCCCGGCGTGAGCTCACTTTCCTTCAGCAAGCATGTCGTAAAATTACATCGGATGCTTGCCACTGTCAACGGCCAATTACTGTCTGTATTTACACCCTTTGCGGTGTCAGTGGGTGGGGGTCGGTGGGTGGTGGGACTTAGAGGGTGAGGATTAGGACTGGATGACTGGTGCAGTCGCCAAGGATTGTGCAGGTCAGGATTTGTGTACGATGGAAAAGCATACATATCGCAGCTTAGCTGTAAACTATAACACCGCATGTCAACCACCCCCTTTAATGGTAAACGCAGAAAAATACGGAAAAATTAACATACACACACATAACAGAAAATCCAAACATACGACCAACGAAATCCATAATGTCTGCACTACACGAAATCCAAACCTATAAATCACAGAAGACACTGCAAGGATAATACAATGTTGCTTACACAAACACTTTGTCGTAGAAGGAGTTATTCACGATCCACTTTAGCGAGATTGCCAGGAGAAATTAAAATCGCTTGAAGTACCAACCAGCACAGTGCGTATATGAGAAACATTCCCAGCGTGACACCGGTGTTAAAGGACCAACCCCGTGTCGACTCGCCGCATGTGTTGCGAGATCCCCCTGACTAAATAAAGTCCAGGTGGGGTAGCAACAGTTTTCGGCTCTTGGGGAACTCATCTGATGCGTTGCAGCCAGGGCTGTACTAACCGGGTTAGCTTATTATCTGTCCAGGCGACAGTGTTATGTTATGTTTGTTTGTGGGGGTCGTCAGTTAGCGGGGTAGTCTGCGCTCTATTGACCTTTATTTTGTGTACATGGTTGAAAGTCAGAGGCGTGACTGTTGAATGGCGATAAGATCTTTAAAGTGGGTTGGTTTTTATGAATGAACTAGGAAGTTTTAGCTGCACTGTTTATCTGTTATAAACTGGTTGGCTGACTAATATGAGTCTGTCGTACGCTTTCATATACACATACACATATTTACATTCACAGACATACCCACTCAAAACACATAGACAGACATACACACGCACATACACACCTACACACACACACAGACACACACACATACCTACACTTACATGCTTCAATAAACAACTATAATTTAAAAAAAAAAAACACTACACAACATATTAAACTATGCTTTGTCATTTTTAGTTTATCACTAACAGGAAGATAGTTCAATAACATAACATAGAGCTGGGGGAAATTCAGTCTGTTAGAACGGAACAGGAACCTGTTCACGTTTCCGGGCCCATTTACACACTTTCTCAGTCTGGTCTAGGTTAGAGGGGTGTCACGTTGTACTGCTTTCTTCGAAAAGAGTCTCCCGTATTACTTAGGCTCAGGCTCTGGGTTGGGGGGCGGGGAGTTAAGTATGGGCCAGGTCTAGATGTTCTAGGGTCGCTGAAAGCTGTGTCGTCGTGCAGTATAGGACACGCGACATCGGCGCTGATATACAAAAGACGTACAAAAGACTGAGAAAGTATGAATAAAAGGTCAGCCAGTGTGTACATGAGCCAGGGAAATGTGAACAAGACCCGGAACAGATCGAAGCCAGAGACGACTACGACTGACTTAACCGGCATGAATAGGTCATAAAGAGAGCTGGAGAATGAAATTAGACAAATAAGGAGGACATGTGGAGAGCTCCATGTATTGGCGAAGAATAGAACGGCTTGGCGTGAGTTCGTTGAAGGCCTATGCTCCATTGGGGGATAAAAGGCAGAAAAAGAAGAAGACGAACAAGTCACCATGTAACGCCCCAGGACAGGAAATAACATACCTAGCAAGCATTTTTATTGGCTTCGTCTGGGCAGTTCGCCATTGTGCTCATGTGGGCAGAGTATCAGATTTACAGAATGTTTCCTGCAAGACTGGTCACTTGTACAGCCCAGTAAGAAGGGAATTCTCGAATTATTATAAAGCAAACAGCGTACCCTTTACAGGACGTTGCAGAACCAACCCTAGCATTTTTGGGGTGTTGTAGTTCTTCACGGAAAATTGTACCTTCAGTAGTTTGCCAATGCTTTCTACCAACGCTTTCTAGTCAGTATTTTCTTTTAGAAATTGAGACTGGCTTCTGTGTTGACTACGCCTAAAAGGGTTACCAGTATATTTTATTATGGACAGACCAGAACAAGTCATTATCTTCCGCACCAGAACAGGGCACAACCGATTACGTAACCACATGTACACAAAACTCAAGATAGGCATACAGCCATGTGCATCTGTGGAAAGGTGCCCCAGACAGCAGAGCATGTACTCCAGGACTGCACCGAATTTGACACATTAAGGCCAACCTTTTGGCCAGAAAGAACAACAGTGGAACATAAACTCTATGGACCACTGAATTAACTAACAAGGACAATAAAATTTATACAAGAGACAAAATTGTTGATATACACAACTTATTTCAGGCGAAAATAAGAAGGAGAAGAAGAAGAAACGCCCCTGGACAGGAAATAGCTGACCATGTTCTTAGTGCGCTTGTATCCATGGCGGGGTGTACAAGCCGTCTGAAGGTGACAAGTTCAATTCCCGGCACGGTAACTATAGCTTTCGATGTTTATGTTGTCTAGTGTGTTCTTCTATTTTTCTACTTCTTTCTATGAGTGCCAATCAATACACTTTCTGCTACTTGATTAATTCAGGACAGGAAATAACATACCTAGCAAGCACTTTCACTGGCTTCGTCTGGGCAGTTCGCCATTGTGCTCATGTGGGAAGAGTTTCAGAACTACAGAACGTGTCCTGCAAGACTGGTCTCTTGTACAGCCCAGTAAGAAGGGAATTCGCGAATTATTATAAAGCAAACAGCGTACCCTATACAGGACGTTGCAGAACCAACCCTAGCATTTTAAGGATGTTGTAGTTTTTCAAGGAAAATTGTGCCTGCAGTAGTATGCCAATGCTTTCTAGTCAGTATTTTCATTTAGAAATTGACACTGGCTTCCGTGTCGATTACACCTAAAATAGTGACCAGAAAAAGTCCTAGGGAAAAAGGCAGCTGTCGCCATGTTGACCATATCGTCCATCCAGTGCCCGCTGGTCTCGACAAATAGTACACATGGCGTGGAACGGTCCTTTCTTCTTCTTTTGTTTTTCTAATTCCCTATGGAGCACAGGCTCTCAACCAGTTCACGTCAAGTCGTTTCATCCTTGGCTATTTCATGCAGCTCTCCCCATGTCCTCCCTATCTTTTTAACGTCACTCTCTAGCTCCCTTCTCTATGTCTGTTTTTTCTTTCTATTTCTATGCCCCTGTTGGTTCTTTGCAAAGACATTCTCGTTATATTGTTCTCATGTTTTCTCAACGTGTGCCCTATCCAACGCCAGCATCTTTTCTTCACCTCTTGGTCCACTGGACTTGGACAGGCCCTTTACTTTATTACGGATCCTTGAAAATGAAGTCTTCAACGGTTCCCGATGTTGGCTCACAATATATCAGTTGGGATGACTCCCCGTGTGAGTTCCGGGGTCCTATAAAGGGAAAACAAGAATAAACCCACTGCCTACCTAAAAGCATGACGTGAAATCCGACAAATTGGGAGCATCTGCGAACCAACAGTCTGCACACAAATGAGCCAGATCTGTAAAACGGATGCACACGCAACACTCAGGTTCTGAAACATAACTGCAGTGCAGATAAGGACGAACAGCAAGAACTTTCCACCTGAGTTTACAACCAGTGAACGCAAAGAAGACGAAGCTGGGATGACTAGTTTGCTTCCTCGCCATTTTTTCTCCAGACAATTCTTACAGATTTCTACAAATTATATTGTAGCCATTATTATGAGGGAGCCGTCATTGCGTAGCGCAGCGCTATTCAACTAAGTTTACACAAGATCCAAAATGCTGAAAATGGAGATCATCATGGGCTGGAGAGCTTTGCCATGACCGTCTTACTGGAGACGGCCATGACCTACACCCAGCATATAAATATCATTAATAGCATTCAACTGGCAATGATCTGCGGGCCACTTGCTAGTCCTGCGTGGGCCAGATTTCGTCCGCAGGCCAGCTGTTGAATAGTCCTGGTATGGCGGTTGCATACTGGCCTGCGGAATCGAAGGTCGGGGTTCACATCCGAAAGGAGCCTGATTTGTTTTTTTCTTCAGAACTGATCTTGGCACCCAGGACCATCAAGCCCTAATCGGGTTCAGGTCACGTCTTAGGAAGTAAAGGCAGATGGTGAGATGCTGGTTACATAACCTACCGAGTGCAGAATGGTCTATAACAAAATATATAACTGTAGCACTATATGCTCAAAATGTCTGAATGCGTGGGAAAAGGGTCCATTGTTATGAGGGCTCGGCGTCTGTGGCGTAGGCGTTGCGAACGCGCGTCGTCATGTCGGGGTGCCGGGTTCAATCCCAGCTGCGGGCCTTGCGCCTTGCGTTGGTTTCGACAGTGGTGTCGAGAAGCTGACCGTCCAGGAAGCAATGGCAAACTACTAGACGTAAACTTGTCTATACAAATTATAGCAGCCAGAAAATTCTGGGGGTTGGTTCTGCAACGTCCTGTAAAGGATACCCAACTAACGAACTGTTATGAGGCTGGGTCGACCCCATAGCTGTACTGGATAAAATCAATCCTAAACTCGGGCGTGGGAGGGGAGGGGGTGGCGGGGATGGGTGGGGGGGGGGGGGGGTGGAGTGCACCTTTGACGCTGTCTCGACAGTGTAAAATATACAGCAGATGAAAGCATTTCGCATTTAACAAAAAACACTTATAAATAAAAGTCCAGACAATCTGAAACGACTTAGATGAAGTAGATAAACACTTTCAGCTACCAATGTTTTATAACCTAGAAAGCTCCTATAAAGAAACACATGTGTTTTGAACGCTTCAGTAGTTCCTTTGCGTTTTGTGGTAAGTCACTTATTAGTCGGTGCTTTCACAGCAAAGTAGCATAATGATTGTGACCAGGACACGATCGCCATGAAAATGGATTTCCGCAGAGGATTGTTAACCAAGCCGTTGCCCGGCTCTCTAGCGTAGTTGGCTAAACTGGATTGCGCGGAGACCGGGTGACGAACTCCTTGTGGTCCGGGTTCAATCCCGGGGGTAGGCAGGAAAGCCACATTTCTCCCAGATTTACAGTATTTACAATGGAATGAAGTCCGAAAGGTTGCGATATCCATAATACCGAGCCCAAGGGTTAACAACTCATGGCTTCTGGATACTAAAACAAACAAACAAACAAACATCAAACAAACCAAGCGGTTCAGTTCACGGGTGTAATTTTTACCGATACTAGGGGATCGTCCCGGAGCTACAGAGGTTGTTCTCTGTGCGAGGCTCTCGGCAGGCAGTTAGCTGTTCTGCGGAGAGAGACTGAGCCATGTGGAATAAAACCCAGTGCAATAAAGTCGATCCTCTACCTCGATCATTTTTACTTTTACCTTTGCCATTAATTAATTTGTAATTAATTTAATTTGAACACACGAGTGAAAGTGATGTGGTGGGTGGTTAATTTATCGAGCAGTACGCACCGACCAAACAAACGCAACTGCCCATATTAACTATAAATTAGCAAATATACAAGCATAGAAGAAAGCATTGAACCAACAATGTACAGTCGGCTCTAGAGGTTGTGACCAACTTTAAAAATCTGTAACTCAGTAATCGTTCGGTGTAAGCTATCGGAATCTGACATACAGACTGTTAATAATTATGTGATTGTAATATTTTATTTAATTGTAAACAAACATATAGTTTTCATTTAGTCAAATTTGCGGTATACGAATAAAACAGACACCGATTCAAATCAAATATTCACCTTGCTTACAGTTAATTGAGTAATGGGAACTTTGTTAAAACATCAAATTGCAGGCGTTTCAATGGCGTTTTACTCTCGTGTAGTATCTCCAGCATTAGTCTCCTGTGAGTTGTGGATTTTTCATTGTATGCAGGATAGGCTATCAAATTATTCACCATGCATCGCTGGCCAAATGAACTGATTTCCAAACAATCTCGACGAGTACATGACATTATTGAAAGAATGATCAAATAGATGCATAGTTATAAAAAAATAGCAGTATACGTACAATTGTAAATGATAAAATCACAAGGACATGGAAAATCTAAAACCATGCAAAAAATATAGGTACTTTATTATTATCCTACCCCAAACAGGAGAAATCCACAGGTCACGAGACAGTGTAATATTTCAGGGGGTGGTAGATAGGCAGCATGCAGTCGTGGGACCTAGGCTGCGTGCAGTCGTAGGACCTAGGTTGCGATTGTGGTTAGGGCCTAGGTTGCTGCATGTTCGTGGGACGTTAGCTGCATGCAGTCGTGGGACCTCAGTTTTACCACCCTCTAAAGTCTTGGGTCCTACGTTGCGTGGGGTCGAATGGGACCTAGGCTGCATGCAGTCGTGGGACCTAGGCCGCACATAAGTTGTCCACGTATTTGGGTTGGGGTTAGGGACAAGAATAGATGTTTTGCGGTGATATTCTATTAACACAAGCCTCAGAAAGCCGGTAAAAACAGTCTTAATCTACTCGGAAACCATCAAGTACACGTAAATAAGTCCAGTGAAATTATCTGGAAGAAACAAAATCGAATACGGATTAAAGATATCGGGTAATCTTTGACAAGGTTGATTAACTGCTAGTCAGTTATTTCCCCGATAAAATCTGTCAAGATGACCTCACAATCAAGTCGCCGCCATCGATTTTTGAACATATCAAGAAGTCACTAACAAACTGGAATTAAAACATGAAATCAGTTCTCTGGTATTGATCATCGCTCTTAGAAGCTCATACAAGATCGACTTAACTGTACAGAATATGAATTCTCTTATATGGCTCGGTCTGTCTAAGCAGAGTGGCCTTTGGACCGGCGAAAGCGTTGCAGAAGGTATGAAACCCTCTAGCTCCAGCGACGACATGAGAGATCTTTCAACACATGCCCTCTTCGACCGAATACGAAGGATGGAATCGGAAATTAAACTCCACGCGTGACCTCCCAGAGGGCGTAAAATCCCCCATCTGCCCAACCCCTTACCCACAGAAACGTACGGCCAGCTTCATACATAAATAAATAATTAAATAAATAAAGTAAGTTACTAAAGTAATAATGAGATGGTTCGGCCATTTGCAAATAAAAAAAAAATCAGGAATGGCTTGGTACCAACTGTGACAACGAAACACGTTGAAAAAAAAAATATAATGAACAAAGAGCAGTGAGAAGACCATGTAAAAGAGAGAAGGAATGCACCAACAACAGCTTAAAAGATATGAAGATTAACTTACACAACGCATCAAAGTGAGCACACAAAAGATTACGCCCCCCCCCTCCCCCCCCCTCTAACATTTTGACGAGGTAAACTAAAGAGTAGGAGGGTGAGGGGGGGGGGGGGGGAAGTAACAAGAGGTAGACTAACAGCAAAGTGGAAAGATATCGTAGAGCACCTACACCAATACTGAGTTTGAGTGGCCTGAGTTACACTGCAACAAGGTGGAAAGATGTCATAAAACCTTTACACGAATATTAAGTGACCTGAGGCAGACTATAAGCAAAGAGTAAATATATTGCAATGCACTTCTTCTTATGACTCAGTGCAAGCAGTCTGCTCAGGCACATTGACGTATAACTCCATAAGAAATCTTGGACACGAACAAACGCTGAGAATGCTGCAAAGCTGATAATGAAGGATTTGTTGTTCCAATGATGTTCCCCTCGGTCAACGAGCCGGAGGTTTGATCTCTAAGTAGACAGGCTACACAAGAATAATCGAACCTATGTTTATTACTTACTAATTTTTTTTTAAAGTGGTTAATGTCCTAATTGTAAAACAGCAATGAGAAAATGACCCCTTACAGATATTACAGAACCTCTACACCAGTATCAAGTGTATACACCCGAGATAGGTTAAGAACAAGGTGTAAAGATATCAGAGAACCTTCACACCAGTATCAAGTGTATGCACCCGAGATAGATTATGAAATAGGTGTAAAGATATCAGAGAACCTTCACACCAGTATCAAGTGTATGCACCCGAGATAGGTTGAGAACAAGGTGTAAAAATATCAGAGAACCTCTACACCAGTATCAAGTGTATACACCCGAGATAGGTTAAGAACAAGGTGTAAAGATATCAGAGAACCTCTACACCAGTATCAAGTGTATGCACCCGAGATAGGTTATGAAATAGGTGTAAAGATATCAGAGAACCTTCACACCAGTATCAAGTGTATGTACACGACATAGGTTAAGAACAAGGTGTAAAGATATAAGAGAACCTCTACACCAGTATCAAGTGTATACACAGGAGATCGGTTAGGAACAAGGTGTAAACATATGAGAGAACCTCTACACTAGTATCAAATGTATGCACCCGAAATAGGTTAAGAATAAGGTGTAAAGATAGAGAACCTCTACACCAGTATCAAGTTTATGCACCCGAGATCGGTTAAGAACAAGGTGTAAAGATATCAGAGAACCACTACACCAGTATCAAGTTTATGCACCCGAGATAGGTTAAGAACAAGGTGTAAAGATATCAGAGAACCTCTACACCAGTATCTAGTTTATGCACCCGAGATAGGTTAAGAACAAGGTGTAAATATATCAGAGAACATCTACACCAGTATCAAGTGTATGCACCCGAGATAGGTTATGAAATAGGTGTAAAGATATCAGAGAACCTTCACACCAGTATCAAGTGTATGTACACGACATAGGTTAACAACAAGGTGTAAAGATATAAGGGAACCTCTACACCAGTATCAAGTGTATGCACAGGAGATAGGTTAGGAACAAGGTGTAAAGATATGAGAGAACCTCTACACTAGTATCAAATGTATGCACCCGAAATAGGTTAAGAACAAGGTGTAAAGATAAAGAACCTCTACACCAGTATCAAGTTTATGCACCCGAGATAGTTTAAGAACAAGGTGTAAAGATAAAGAACCTCTACACCAGTATCAAGTTTATGCACCCGAGATCGGTTAAGAACAAGGTGTAAAGATATCAGAGAACCTCTACACCAGTATCAAGTGTATACACCCGAGATAGGTTAAGAACAAGGTATAAAGATATCAGAGAACCACTACACCAGTATCCAGTGTATGTACCCGAGATAGGTTAAGAACAAGGTGTAAAGATATCAGAGAACCTCTACACCAGTATCAAGTGTATGCACCCGAGATAGGTTAAGAACAAGGTGTAAAGATATCAGAGAACCTTCACACCAGTATCAAGTGTATGTACACGACATAGGTTAAGAACAAGGTGTAAAGATATCAGAGAGCCTCTACAACAAAATCAAATTTATGCGAACCGAACCAGCCGAAAAAGCTAGAACCGGAACAGTGTGTATCTCCTTCAACACCCGAAGCGATGAAAGGAAAGAAGAAGATACAACATCGACTATAAGAAGAAGCATGACATGTGAACACGCTCAACTCTAGTACGTTTGTCCTTGGGCAGAACGAACTGAATGTAATTTTGTGAAACTAGGTGAAGGTGACGGACCTTCGATCAAGAACAGGCATTTGTGAGCTTGGGGCACAACAGGTGTTAGAGTTGCACTTCCGGCTTCTTTCGGGTTATATCCCTAAAAGGAGAAGACCCTCAAGCAAACAAGCAAGTCTTCTATCTGTTACCATTTTGTAACCTGCAGGCACATCCTTCATGCCCTTTGTAATTTTATGAAATTATTAACAGAACACTCTGACTGACTGACGTTGAACCCCACGAGGACATCACACCAGACTATAAACATCTAGTGATACAAAGAGCCACCGTTCGGATAAGGATCACAGGTTCCAGAAACCCCGTTTAACCCATAGGTTGGGTTATATTAGAAAGTCGGGGGGGGGGGGGGGGTCTCTTCGGAAAAAATGCGTCGTCACACTGGGACGAAGTTCATTAGACAAAACACTGGGGACAGATAAATGATTACCAACGCAACACGGCAAAGACTATAAACAGACCAACTGTTAGCTTATCATCAAACGTCCCTAATAACAAAATACAGGGAAATAAGCAGATAGGGAGACAACATATAATTTAAAAAAAAAGTTAACCTGCCAGGAATCGAACCTGCCACCTCCGAATGGCTGCAGGGAACACCTGGCTTTTGTTGCCGTTACGGGTGTCCTAATTATAACTTCTCTAGAGGTTGAACAGGGTAACTGGGATCCGCATTCCTGGTTTTCCATCCAGACTGAGATTCCTTAATCTCAGGATGCGTGGTCTCTAGGCATAGTGTCCGCCTAGAGTGCTAGAGGTTCCGGGTTCAATCCTCGGTAAAGGCTGAGATATTTTCACGTGGACTTGAAATTCTAGTAGTTCCCCCTGGTCTCTGGGTAATGAGATCGGATGCCCGTGTGCAATGCTGCTCACGTAAGAAAATTCCTTGGCAGATGGAAATCGATAAGAGTAGCCTAACGGCGCTTCCTAGGCAAAATTTGGAGTATAAAATCTACACAAAGTATTTCAGGATCGTCGCCGGTTCCATAGAACCTGTGCTCTGTGCTGAGAGTCTTCAGGCTCAGACTTGGGTCAGAAGAAGAACAGAGCACTTATTGATTACTACCCGTGTGCCATGACGTTGACCCTTTGTTGAAAAACCTAAAAAAAAAAAAAAAAAAACCGTCCTTTTTCTCAGGATGTGTGCTAAACCCCTAGGTGGTAGCTGATCAATCTATCCTCATTGTTGTCTGGTTTAAAAGAGTAAAGGGCCTTTTTTTCGCCAGTGGCGCATATGTTGTACAAGGCTAGCTGATTACCGGTATAGACAAGCGATTCTCAAACGGTGGGTAGCGACCCATTCGGGAGTTGAACGACCCTTTCATAGGGGTCGCCTAAGACTATCGAAAAACGACATTTGCACTGAAGTTATGAAGCAGTAACAAAAATAATTGTATAGCTGGGGGTCACCACAACACGTGGAACTGTGTCAGAGTAAAAAGTTAAGGTCCCGTTTCTACGCCTTTAGGCGTATTAGGCATATAGGGCTAGACCTATATTTTATCGACCAATCGGCACTTGGTGGCTGATGTGATCAGCACCACGCCGGCCGCCTTTACCTTCTAAGACTGCACCTAGTACTCACTCAAAGCAGGGTCATATTGAAAAAAAAAAAGTCCGGCTCCGTTCGGGCGAACCCACGACCTTCTGATTCGCAGGGGGGAGTCTAGCCGCCAACGCCACGGCGACTCGTAACTGTATTAGAGGGTCGCTTCATTAGGAAGGTTGAGAACCAAGCAATAAAAAAGGTTAAGTCGGGAGATGTGAACCAGCGTCATTGCACACGGTTATAAATCATAAGTGCTCTGCCACCAGTACAGACAGCTGATAAGAAACTGTCCGTCTGTGTCGCTGTCCGCACGTAACTCCGTAGCTACAGCGACGTTCCTCTATTCACCCCAGAGTGTCAACTCTGGTACCCATTTCCGAGAGGCTGGGTGAACCCCGGGAACCGCCCGGTTTCGAACACTAGCCGTGGCTGCAGCGAGTCGCAGCTGGATTTGAAAGCGAGCCTCCTATCGACTGCGCTAACGCGGCTCCCTATAAAGTCTATATAGTATATACAGACCAATCAGCGCTGGTGGGTGATGTGGCCTTTACTTCCCAAGACATTTTCTGGTGCCCATTTTAGGCTGGCTTACAACCAAGGTCATTCAAGTATCTAATTCGACGGGGATTCGAACCTATCGGGTCAGAATACGAGCGCTGAGTCAGTCCCTTATTACGACTATCAAAAGAGCTGAAGTGTCAACTTGTTGCCCCTGCTGCAGGCCAGAACTGACAACTGTGCACCTTTCTCGCAGGATCTCTCATTAAAAAATGACACCTGTTTGTCAATGCAGCCTTCCCGCTGTTATTTGACCTGTTGGCGTGTCACTAAACGTAAGAAATCAATTGCCACCTATTGATCGGCCGTATGGAAGACTGGAAACTGTGTGTGTGTGATTGTTAGCTGACGAACGGCTGTACAGCCGAGATCCGTCAAGTCCTCAAGTAACAACACAGTGGTTGGTGATTACTAGGTAAAGGGTAGGTGGGTATCCTTTACAGGACGTTGCAGAACCAACCCCAACAGCCCCTGGCTGTTGTGTGGTTTTTCTAGGCAAAATTACGTCCAGTAGATTGCCATTGCTCCCTGGACGGTCGGCTTTCTTCATACCACTGTCGAAACCAACGCAAGGCCCATGGCCCGCAGCTGGGATCGAGCATTACGAAGCGTTCGCATCGACTTAGCCACAGAACCGACGGTGATTACTAGTATCCGTTTTCCATAGTTGTTGTTTGAAATAGGTGGATGAACAGACAGACTATGGGTTCAGGTGGATGAAGAGGGTTTTTGTGGCCAAGTGGTCAAGCCGCTTGTCTCGCGCTCTGAAGATCATGGGTTCGTTTCTCGACAGCGCCGTTCAGTTCATTTGTGCAATTTCTACCGAGATCCCAGGGGGTCGTCGCCGGAGCTACAGTGGTTTCTGCTGTGGGATACGGGATAAAACCATATGGGATAAAACCTGGAGCTATAAGGTCGACTCTATTGAATTTACCTAAGGTGGATGCAAACACTGATGAGAAAAGAAAAGCAGAAACTTTTAATACAATCGTAACTCGGAATTCAAACATAATTCTTTCTCAGACGGCGATCGAAGTCCAAATCGTTCGAGAATTCCAAGGCAGTTCCCCCCCCCCCCCCCCCACCCCCAGCCCAGTGAAAATCTTGGAAATCAAATGAAACTTTGTCTAGGGTCCTAGAAACTCTAATTTTTAATGTTTTTGTTTCTAAATACATTATACTCTAAATACAGTAACAAATGATGATCACACATGAAAAGGACATACACGAAAAAAAAAAGTTTTAGGTTCACGTTAATCTCCCCAAATAGAGTAGGTCACTTTTCATTCACAAGTCTGTTGGGCTAGTCGACTTTCTTGAAGGTTACGGGTGTGTCCCGCTGTTGTTTGCTTTCTGTGATGTCTTGCATTTACGTTTTTATTCCGAGAATGAGAATGCATGTGACATAGGTTGCAGCACTCTCTAGGGAGGTTGTGTTAGACCCAGTTTCTCCATGTTTGTGGAGTGTTGAAAGCGCTGGCGTGCTGAAATATACAACACGCGATATCAACGGCATTGCGGAACACCCCCGTAACCTTGTGCCAAGGTGACAAGTTCAGGAACTACCGGTCAGAAGTTAGCTAGTGTTTATACGGGCGGGAGCGAGGTGGTATCAATACACTGTATTTACTATACATTTATAACAATGGTGATACAGCAAAAAGAACAAGGAGGAGGAGGTGGCATTTAGAAAGATTATTGTTGGCAAGGGGAGACACTATTCATCGTAACATCAAGAATCCGTTTTCGAGCTCCTCATCGAAGCCATTTACCACTTGTAGAGGGTTTCATGTATCTAATTTCCGAAGGAAGCCAGCGGTGCCAAGTGCTCTGATGCAAGCGACCATGATTTGTGTTCTTTGTCCTCATGTGTTCTATAATGTTATCATTAAATGAGTGAACACACTTGCTGACTAGCGCTCAATCAAAGTGTCAGCTCCCAATCACTGATAACGTTCCCTAATACCATCGTCATTATCATCATCCCGTAACACTAAGTGTTGTTGGGTCACCAGTTTCTGTTGACTGTCTGATCAGCTCTCTCCACTTTTGATGGTCAGTTGCGATGGACTTCATGAGTGCATGCCTGAGGCCTGTCCAGTCAGTCCTGTTCTGTAGCCAGGTCTTTCTTGGTCTGTCTATTCTCCTCTTCTCTCTACTGAGCACTGCAGTATTTAAATTTTTTATGTTTGTTTTTGTTTTTGAAAAACCGTTAGATCTTATTCTTTGCGACTACCTAGTCAAAAGATCTTGGATTTCAGCAGTGCTAATCTTTCCAGCTGCCCCTCTTCCTCCCCTGAAAATAAAATTAAAAATTATTCTACCATTTCTTCGTCAGTGTTCGGTTTCCAAGGCGGTGCTCAAGTTCCAAGACAAAACTTATATAATTTATTCCCATTTGTTCGAATGATGAAGCATTCGAATTCCGAAGTACCATTCTAATCTCACAGATTTACGAAAGAGAGGGGGGGGGGGGAGAAGGAAACGAGAAGAGTCTTGATAATAACTAGGTAATAAAAGATGTCATTCCCGTGAAGTGATATAAACGTTTGGAGATCCGAAGACGTAAATAGACACGGTCGCCAGGCGACGAGATATTTTACAAAGAATGCGAACAGGATACTTGTCCAACGAGAAAAAGGGCAACGATTTACACTGGTTTAATGCGCACGAAAAAACAAACATAGTGTGCAAGTTTACGGAAAAATTATGTGCTGTGACAAGACACACACATCCTGAACGTATCACATAGAGTAAAAAATTAATCCTACAACGGAAAATCCTACTCGTATTGTTTACCTTCCCAAATCTGGCCAATGAACAGAGACATGACCGTTAGTTCCCTGAACTTAAGCTTCGTTTTATTTTACTTGAATTTTGTGTCGGAAAAATTTAATTATCAAAATGTAGACATTTATAACTTAGGTACTTTTAGCATAATGAAACCAAGGCCCAACGAGAAGACTAGCCCGAAGAACGTCAGCCTGAAGAAGTCAGATGTGTCATCCAACGGGGTGCAAATATCACAGATATCCTGGTTGTAATGCGGCTTAATCAATTATATCATTTAAGAAACGAGGAGGGGAGGATGAGGAAGAGGAGGGGGAGGGGGAGGAGGAGGAGGAGGAAGAAGAAGAAGAAGAAGAAGAAGAAGAAGAAGAAGAAGAAGAAGAAGAAGAAGAAGAAGAAGAAGAAGAAGAAGAAGAGGAAGAAGAAGAAGAAGCAGAAGAAGAAGAAGAAGAAGCGGCAGCGGCAGTAGCAGCATATTGTTATTATGCCATACGGCAGATGCGGCAATATTATCAGTTACTTTTTCTTTCCAGAAAATCTCTCGCTATTAATCTCAGGCTGGATCGTACTGGAAACCTAAATCAAATGAAAAAATCCATTACGATAGAGACTTAAAAAAACACGATCATCTGTCCGTTAAAAATATAGGTCTAGCCCTATATACCCAGTACATCTAAAGGTGTGGAAAAGGGTCCTTTACTTTACTTGTAAACCCCCTAGCAACGAATAAATGCTTGAGTTTGCCAGATCTTGAAGAAGATATGCAACTAATGGTTTCTTTCTTGCAGTCAGTCGCTGAGCCTAATTTTCGTGAACACATTTTAACAATCTAAATACTTGGGGAGAAAGTTTAAAAAAAAAACTGAGCCAAAAAGTTATTTGAAGCAGCATTATAATACTTTTTGTATTCATGCTGTGATACGTTTAATTTATATTAAAAACCAAACTATACAGTACAATCTCTTTATTTATCGTGTGCAGGCTGTGAAATTTCAACGCGCCGATGAATCTAAGATACAGCTTTTGTAAACCGGAGAGAAATCCAACGTACCCGGACACCTTGTGAATCAACTCAAACGCCTTCACAAGCAGGACTATGTATGAAGTCAATTATTTTCTCTTCAATGGAGATTTCTTCCTTGGGGCATTTCTGCTTATATTTCCAGATTATCTCTTTAGAATGTCTGTACATGTCTGTTTACTTTAGATAAACATGAGAACTGTCTGAAATGTTAAAGGGGAAAATGACACGTAGCCAGAGTTTGCTCGCGGGCAACAGACAAGATAAATATAATATTCTTTTCATAGGAATAATAAAAATTAAAAACAAGTGTGTCCCAATCACATATTGCTGACTATGGGAAGGTTACGTGATAATGGCCGGTTTTCTCAACTGCGCTACTCTGGTACTGAGTACAGCATTAAGATTTGATGGAGCCCCAGTTTCCACCACTGAGCTACTCTAGAACTTAAGACAGCGTTCAGATTTGACGAATTCCCAGTCTCCTCCAATGCACTACTCTGGAACTTAAGATAGCATTAAGATTTGACTAGCTCCCAGTTTCCTTCATTGCACTACTCTGGTACTCAAGACAGCATTGAGATTTAATGAAGCCCCAGTGGCGCGGTGATTTCGGTCACAGGCATGAGGGGAAGTTAAGTCTGATGTGATGTGTATAAGGAGATATTCCGTACCCCACTCGGGCGCCAGTCCTTCACTGTTCTGGTTTTACGGAACCTCATGCAAGACTCCTGTTGCACGTCAGCGTCGTGCGCCACGGATAATGTCTCAAATGAGCATTAACAGAGTTGGCAGGGGATCTCGGAGCTGGCGGCCCCTAGAGGTGTAGAGTCCTTTCGGGCTATCACCAGTCCGCCCCCAAACGCATGGATGAAAAGTAACAAAACTCAAGGATTGCTTGCTAAATGTACCATCAAATGACAACTCTTGGTTAAAATTCGGGAGCGAACGGAAAACTGTGCTGCTGAGACTCAACCCTGACCGAGAAACTTACCCGCAGCCAAGACGAGTAACATCTCTTGTGGGCGACTTCTCGCAGCAAGATCCTACCTACGTACATCCTCTGTCAATCCTCAGTGTCGTCGTCACCGCGCTGAGGAACACCATGGCAGCAACTATTCATATGCTGGCTTGAAAACAATGTCCGACAATGTTACACCCCACGGCACACATGCAAACTCAGAGTCCGACGATCATAACTCGTACCGATTAGGAAAAGTCTGAACGTCCGTATCCACTGGTCCAACTCGCCCGAGTGTTGGGACCAAACAGGTGCAGCCACGCCTGACGCATTTTGCTTCCCCATTCTGTCGTGCTAAGGGCACAGCTGAAACAACGTTAAAGGTGTCTAACGTAAGATGAAAAAGAATGTACCTATTTGTGTGGCCACAAACGTCCTAGACCTGCGGGCTGCTCCCCGCTGATCTCCGGAGAGCGCAGCCTTGTAACGAGGGAAGCTCAATACACGGTTGTGAGGTTAAGCAGTCATGGGCAGGACGTGACGATTCCTTGGGTGAGCCCAGAACCAGAGCATCATGTGTCGGCTCTGCATTTATGGAAGCCTCCTTGGATGGCGGGGAATGCCCATGATCTGCCCCTACCTTCCCTTGAGGGCTGAAAACTCTACATAGAGCTGCCTTAAGGACGACATGCCGGGGGCCACACCTGTTAAAAGTCAAAGAGGACACCACACAAATAAGGCTACATCTCGACCCACACAAAACAATGGCCACAGTCAACCTAGAAATAGGCTTGACGTCTTCCTCCGAAGTCGGAGTACATCTGCCGGAGAGGCGGGGAACGAGTACTGCAAACAAATAAGCCAGTAAAACGGATGTACACGCAAAACTCAGGTCAAGGTAAAAGCCAAAAGTCCATTTTGGACGAACAACCGTGACTTACCGCCGGAATTCAAAGCCGGTGAACAAGAAGAAGAAGAAATGAAGCCCCAGTTCCTCCACTGCGCTACTCTGATACTCAAGACAGCATTAAGATTTGACTAGCTCCCAGTTTTCTTCATTGCGCTACTCTGGTACTCAAGACAGCATTAAGATTTGACAAGCTCCCAGTTTCCTTCATTGCGCTACTCTGGTACTCAAGACAGCATTAAGATTTGACTAGCTCCCAGTTTTCTTCATTGCGCTACTCTGGTACTCAAGACAGCATTAAGATCTGACGAAACCCCAGTTCCTTCACTGTGCTTCTACGCTACCCAGTACCGCCTTTAGATCTGATAGGACCCCAGGCTACGTAAAGCCCTTGGGCTCCTACTATTTTGAATTCCACTAGCTAATCTCATAAAACTTTAAAATATACACTTTAAATAGGATACAACAAAGTAGAATAAATAAAAGCTCGAAATATACCCACAGTTTTTTTTTATTTTCACCTGATAAGTTCATATTCGCCCTCCCCCCCCCCCCACCCCCCCCCCCCCCTTTTTCCATTTTCCAATAGAATGATTGTCACAAGACCTATTCGAGCTTTATAAAGAACAGAAGCCTGAAGCAATTATAGTAATTTCATCAAATCTTACAACTAAGCTCATCTTCAGCGGAGCCATTCGCCAGATTTCACCAAACGTCGAGGCCGATCCACTGGCCTTGTTGCGACTCTTGTGCGGCTATTTGGACCCGAGTCCCGTCTTCGGCGTCCTATATCTGCCGTATTACCATGTCTCCGCGCTCTTTGGACGTGGCTTTGGTCCACCAACTGACTTTACCGTACTGAAATTAAGGAAAGGCTGTCTGGTCACTTAGGCAAAAATGCAGGTTTTCATCGAGAAATCAGCGTATCAATTCATTTGATGACGATGTAATTGGACACTTTCGGAAAAGTTTTGTTTGTTTGTTTGTTTTAGTATCCAGAAGCCATGAGTTGTTAACCCTTAGGCTCGGTATTATGGATACCGCAACCTTTCCGCCTTGATTCCATTGTAAATACCGTAAATCTGGGAAAAATGTGGCTTTTCTGCCTACCCCCGGGAGTGAACCCAGACCACAAGGAGTTCGTCACCCGGTCACCGCGCAATCCGGTTTAGCCAACTACGCCAGAGAGCCGGGCCGGAAAAGTTTAAAAAACAGACCAAAAATAACAATAGATAACTACTTTAAAAAAAAAAAAAAACGAATGCTGGTAAACTGTCTAAACATGATGATGAAATATCAGGACACCAGACACCAGAAGTAACACTAGCTGATGTCCTAATTGAAGGTGACCCCCCCCCCCCTCTTTCTTTGTCCTTTTTAACAATGCTATCCTCAGGAACGGATTAATGACGAGTCCACCTGTATCTAAATCCAGCACTGTTCGTACTACTGTCTGAAAGCCATGAAACCGGTCTTTTTCTAAACTGTCCACCTAGGGGTTCGAACTCCAGAAAGGCCGAGGACTGCACCTTAAAACGATTGTACAAACCTCCCGCTACAGAGCCGCACAGAAAAATGAAGATATCAAGTAACTACTAATATATGGTTAACTTCCACACGGATGTAGAAATTCTGAGCCGTGAAAACAGACGAAAGACGTTTAACTTGTCAACCAACGGTATGCGACTGACATCTTAACTGTAAGCACAAGTGCTGGGCGAACATGAAAACAGTCAAGCAGAAGTGACGAAAAGACAGACGTACAGATGCACGAACAGA
Source organism: Candidula unifasciata (assembly GCA_905116865.2). Lineage (NCBI taxonomy): Eukaryota > Metazoa > Mollusca > Gastropoda > Stylommatophora > Geomitridae > Candidula > Candidula unifasciata. The sequence continues at coordinate 24,423 of CAJHNH020004210.1, forward strand.
CAGAAATATAAGGAGCGAATTAACCAAACCCTCCCCCTCCTTCCTTTTCCCCTCCAAAGGGTTAGGAAATGGAAGGTTTATAACCAATTCCCGTCTAAAACACAGACAGTCAGATGATCAAATGAGTGCGAAATACATAAGAAAAAGGAAGAAAAGAAGGAGGAGGAAGAAGAAGAAGAAGAAGAAGAAGGAGGCGCTGAAAAAGAAGCACTAAACCCCACCGTAAACAAGTCATCAGTTAAACCAGTTAGACCACACATATATTTAGCAATAATTTCCATCTCAAATTCAACCGGCATATACAAGCAGCCTCAATCTAACGTATCAATCACTCTATTCTGATTTTTCCCCTTTGTCTTATAGACATCGCCAAAACCCTTGTTTGAAAATCGTGCACTTGTGAAAGCGTCTATGTAGGTAACCTGTGCTTGGCTAAATCTCTTAGTTTTTTTCTTCCGCTCGTGCCATCCCCGGAACGTGTCGGATTAGTGGCATCAAACAGCACTGTTGACTCGCCCAGTGTTGACATTACTCATCGTATAGGATGGGTTTTCAAATATCCGGAAACTCACTGCAGGAAACTGAGCACCCATAATTTGTTCCGTTTTAGAATTCATGGGGCCATCTCAGCAGTGTCTGCCATGCATCTTAATCTGTGATATTGTGTCTGGATTGTATTCGTTTACCACCGCCCGTTTATATTCTGGAGGCCGCGTTTGTCTTGGTGGTTCAATAGAATTTTCGTCACGTATGTTCTTGTTTAGAAAAGCCTGAGTCCTTCTACTTGAAATTATACACACAGACGATTCGAAATAAAAAATCTAGGAACATAATTGTGTAAAAATTATCACATTCAAAAAAAGGAGGAGGAGGAGGAGGAGGAGGAGAAGAAGAAGAAGAAGAAGAAGAAGAAGAAGAAGAAGAAGAAGAAGAAGAAGAAGAAGAAGAAGAGAAGAAAGAAGAAGAAGAAGAAGAAGAAGAAGAAGAAGCCGATAAGAAGAAAGAAGAAGAAGAAGAAGAAGAAGAAGAAGAAGAAGAAGAAGAAGAAGAAGAAGAAGAAGAAGAAGAAGAAGAAGAAGAAAGAAGAGAAGAAGAAGAGAGAAGAAGAATAAGAAGAAGAAGAAGAAGAAGAAGAAGAAGAAGAAGAAGAAGAAGAAGAAGAAGAAGAAGAAGAAGAAGAAGAGAGAAGAAGAAGAAGAAGGAGAAGAAGAAGAAGAAAGAAAGGAGAAGAAGATAAGAAGAAGAGAAGAAGAAGAAGAAGAAGAAGAATAAAGAAGAAAGAAAAGAAGCAAGAAGAAGAAGAAGAAGAAGAAGAAGAAGAAGAGAAGAAAGAAGAAGAAGAAGAAGAAGGAAGAAGAAGAAGAGAAGAGGAAGGAAGGAGAAGAGAAGAAGAAGGAGGAAAAGGAAGAAGAAGAAGAAGAAGAAAAAGAAGAAGAAGAAGAAGGAGAAGAAGAAGAAGAAGCTAGCCACTAGAATAGAACGGGCCAGCATGGAGTCACCATGATCTACTTCATGGCGTCTACCGACTATAAACTTTGATGGAAATTCCCGTATGTGTCATTCACTTAGTTCCGCAACTTAGTCTTGCCTTGTTTGTATGCACCGAATTGATTTTTAGCTTCTCAACCAGATGCGCTCTGAATTGAAAGGAAAATCCTCCTAACTATGCTCGGTAAGATTATTTCTGCTTGGCCACAATCGCAATAACTGACCCCCCCCCCCCCCCCCTCCTTCCCCTATCTCTATCTCAAAAACACCCCCCTCCCTTTTTTTTCCCTCACCCAATCCCGAAAATATAATGAGGTTCCCCGTAACACCGACATAAAATAAGTAAAAGACCTCCTCCACGCCCACAGGCTGCCCGGTAGACGACTTCGTCGCGGGCAGGACAGTATTTGCGTTTGTCTCCTTTGATTGCGTCAACACTACAGGAGTCATTTTGAGGGCTTTTGGTGGCTTGCAATGTAGAGCACATAACGTAGTCAAGATTATAACCCGAAGCTCTACTCTGGGGACACTGGCTGAACGTGACGACCCCCTCCCCTCCCCCTTACCTTTTCCACCCTTCCACCTTCCCCAGCAAAGCACCTCCCACCTACCACTTCCACGCCTTTGTGAAGTACTTGGTGTCTAGTGCTAGAGCCTCTACACAAAATTCTCATCCCTTTATGGGATGTAATTTTTCGTTATTTGAAGCCCTACTCTGGCTCTTCCCAGGGACCGCAATACAGCCTGGCCATAAATATGGTCTATTGGCTGAACGCTGTGTTTGGGACCTCTCCCAGGGTGATCCTCATCCACATGGTGGCACTTTGTGTCATCGGGTGTTTATCGCTTGTGTGATGTCCTGGTGGGGTAAAAGAAGATAGATAGATAGATGCTAGAGCCCTACTTTGTAGATCAATCGGCGCTCTGTGAGCGGTGGGATCATCACCATGCCGGCTTCCCAGAATGTTCATGGGTACCCATTTAAGGCTGGGCCGACCTGAGAGCCTAAGTCATTACTGAAAACGAAGTTGGGCTCCGTCAGGACCTATATGCCCGACCTTCAGACCCGCAGGCAAGCGTCTAGCCGCTGCGCCACGGCGGCTCCCGACTACATAAAATACTTGATATACGCAAAGCAAGCAAGTACAGTTGAGTCAACCAACATACTGGCCAAGAATAATGACAGCATCAACATCAAAGAAGAGTCGAACAAATTAGCAAAGTCGGCGGCCTGGTGACATGTTTGTTCAGACCGGTGGATCTTTCTGGGGACGTAGCGCATTATTTGATTAGTCCGTGATAATGGGACTTATAGATGGGGTGTCAATTAAACGGTTTTATATGGTGAGGTTCACGTCATAATGAGACAGAAATAATCACACCTGAAACGGGTTAATGTATGTATGAAGGTACCCGTATTAGAATAGTTTTTATTTTTATTTTTTCAAGTACAAGGAAACTAGTCTCTGTCTCTTTTTATCTTTCTCTCCCTACCTCCTCCTCCTCTCTCTCTCTCTCTCTCTCTCTCTCTCTCTCTCTCTCTCCCTCTCTCTCTCTCTCTCTCTCTCATACAGAACATACACACACACACACACACACACACACACACACACATATATATATATATATATATATATATATATATATATATATACACACACACACAGACACATATTCATAAAGATGAACGTTTAACATAAAACGTAACACGAAAAATACTCTGTCGAGAAAAAGACAAGGCCGTGTTAACTAATAAAGTGATGGATTGGTGACACTGAAGAATCTGGCACGCAGTCCCATCTATTTTACTCTTGGGATAAACAGGAATCTTATCGATGGAGAGAGGGATAGGAAGTAGGATGTGGACAGTGAGGAAGAGAGACAGGGAAAAGAGAGAGAGAGAGAGAAAGAGAGAGAAAACGAGAGAGAGAGAGAGAGAGAGAGAGAGAGAGAGAGAGAGAGAAATAGAGAGATAGATATATATAATGATATCTTTAACTGATATGCCAGGAATCGTCGTTGATTGGCACAAAATAAACAATTTACGTTATGCTGATGACACAGCCTTAATAGCAACAAGTCAGAAAGAACTACATGAAATGAAGGACATTGTGGTGTTAGAAAGTGGAAGAATGGGTCTCAGTTTGAATAATGGGAAGACAAAAGTAATGGTGGTATCAAAGAAACGAATTATTCCTTAATGTGTAATAAAAGTCGATGGTGTTATTTTTGGACAAGTACATAAATGTAAGTATCTGGGCACATGGATAACATCAGATGAAAGATGCATAGCTGATATAAGAAACAGAACAGGACAGGCAAAAACGTGCATTTTATAAAATGAAAAACATCTTGTGCAATATATCCTTATCATTGAGAGTTAGAAAAAGAATTCTTGCTTGCTACATACATCCAGTTTTAACATATGGCTGTGAATCCTGGACAATCGATAGGCAGGCTAAACAATTTCTGGAGGCCTCAGAGATGTGGTTTTACAGAAGAATGCTTAGAATACCTTGGGCAGCAAAAAAGAGCAACTAAGACGTTTAGAAAGAGGCGGGAGCCCGAAGACAACTTATCACAGACATCAGAAGGAGACTGTCATCGTTTTTAGGCCATGTTATGAGAAGAGGGAAAATGGAACATGTTGTGACCACTAGAAAGATATGTGGAAGGAGGGATAGAGGAAGACAACGAGAGAAGATGTTTGACAGTCTTGTTGCATGGCATGGAGGTGTGTCGGCACACGAACTGATACATGCTGCAGGAGTTACCGTGCCGGGAATCGAACCTGTCACTTCAAAACGGCATGTGCGCCTCGCAATGGAATCAAGTGTTTATTTATGTTAACAAATAAATGAATGTATTTCCTAGCACTGACAACAGTGACAACAAGGGAGGTAATAGAGAACAAAACAGTACATACCAGTAACGTCAGACAATATTCCAGTGATAACTTCCCCTGATGTATGTCCGCATCCCTAATGACCGTGACATCCGTTTCCGCTTGGTGTGTCTGTAGGAATCTGTGGTTAAGAATTACAGATTCTTAAAGATTCATTTGACCAGTAGGTTCCAAAGAGGTAATAAGAGAGTGCTACGCCCGAAGGCGTAGAAAATGATCCTTCACTTTACTCTGCAGCACAGCGTAAAAGGTCCCTCTTCCACACCTTTAAGCGTATTGGGAATATATGGCTAGACCTAGGTTTTAACAGACCAATCGGCACTTGGTGGCGACTTGATGTGTGATAAGCTAAATGTTTTAAGGGCCTTTACATGAGGTCAGCATCACACCAGCCGCCTTTACTTCCCAGGACTGCACTTAGCGGCCACTCAAGGCTGGGTCGCCCTGGGAGCACCACAGCGTAAAGCTTCGAATTCATAAAGTAAGAAGCATAGGGCCAAATAAGAACAGACCCACTGTCTGCATGTCGTAAGAGTCGACTAATTGGGAGCGGCCTTCAAAGTGGGAGTACATTTGCCAGAGAGGCAAGGAACAAACAGTCTGCATGTAAGTGAGTCAGACATATGAAACGGATGTGCACGCAAGCCTCACTTTCTGGGACAGGGCTAGAGTCCAGAAGTGAACGAACAACCAGAACCTCCCGCCGGAGTTTACGGCCGGTGCAAGCGAAGAAGAAGCTGCTCGACTCCAATCATAGAGCAGTCGGCACCTGATGGGTGATGTAGTCAGCAACACGCCGGCCGCCTTTACTTCCCGTGACTTCACCTGGTACCCATTTAGGGATTTAAGGTGGGTTTATTATTCTCCTCAGAATTAGGGACTTATAACATAATTACATCGCTTAGGTTGAAAAACATAGAAAGATATGAAGTATTGTTATGTATAAAATGTTAACTTTCAATGCCCCCAGGTGTATTGGGATAATGGTCAAGTAATCTTGACCACTGCCGTCTCCATACACAAGTGTTGGCTGTAGTGTCCCCACTCTTTGAGACTATTTTGTGATGGGACCTCAATCTCTTCAATGGTGAAATTCTCGTACCACTGTCCAAATGCCACGAGGATGGTTTCTTGCATAGGTAGTCCGCCGAGAAAATCGAGCCCCGACACTTCCTTCGATCGATCAGGCCCCCCCCCCCCCCACCACCCAATCTCCTAGGCTGCCATCTAAAGCTTTACAAAACCGGGGCATGAATGATACAGGTATTGAGGTGGACTCATGTAAAATAAAATGCCATGAATCGTGCTGCGTGGAGGGTGGGGGACACCAGGAAGGGATTGAGAATGAAGAAAGAAACGATTGCAGAGAGCTGATCGTCTGAGAAGAAACATACTAAAAACTAATGTTGTCAACAACGGTCCTGAAGTTCGATGTGATAATTGTGGAAGACTTTTCTCAACGCGGGCGGGTCTTGCTAATCACACTCGCCATCGCCATGGGTTGTGAGTGCCATGTCTCCTCATATCACAACATAACGCTATCGTCCGGAAAGGTGCCAACCCTAGTAAGGCTGCTGTTTGGAATATTGTGAAACGCACACAGTGCCACCGACACTATAAGCCGTATAAGGTACAAGCTCTGGATACAAATATACTGGACGAATCCACTAATAACCTCTATATGCCTTTCCCATCTCTCTCTCTCTCTCTCTCTCTCTCTCTCTCTCTCTCTCTCTCTCTCTAATTATTCGCCGCATGTAAGTGCGTATATGTATGTATTACGTATGTCTGTATATGAGTGTGTATGTATGAGAATGTAAGAGTATGTTTGTTTGTTTTAGTATCCAGATGCCATGAGTTGTTAACCCTTAGGCTCGGTATTGTGGATATCGCAACCTTTCGGCCTTGATTCCATTGTAAATACCGTAAATCTGGGAGAAAATATGGCTTTCCTGCCTACCCCCGGGATTGAACCCGGACCACAAGGAGTATGTCACCCGGTCTCCGCGAAATCCGGTTTAGCCAATTCCGCTAGAGAGCCGGGCTATGTAAGAGTATGTGTACGTGTACGTGTGTGTGTTTGTGTGTGTATGATTGTGTATGCATGATGTGTGTATGCATTATTCTATGATGTATATTTTTGTATTATATCTATAACATGCATTATTGATAATATTTTTGTATTATATCTATAACATGCATTATTAATAACAGGCACTGGTACTCTGAAAGATGAGTGCTTAGAAGGGCCGAATGTCAGACGGACTAGTGTGCCTAATTTGTAACCCTTTGAAAATAAAGTTTGTTCGTACGTTCGTTCGTTTTCTCTCTCCTTTCTCTCTGACCGACAATTTTTCTCCCTGCCTCTGTCTGTGCCATCTCTCACTCTCCGTCACATTTCCCCTAGATTTATAACAATTACTAGGGTTTACTGTAATTGGAAATGTTTACATTGCAGTGCTTGTATTTAACATTTTGATGCCATTGATGTTTACTATTACTTGATATATAAATGAAATGAGACCTAAAACGAGGGAGACTAGAAAGGCAGAGTGTGGCCTGCGTGCCCAATTCTTAACCCTGTAAAAATAAAGTTCGTTCGCTCGTTCGTTCGTTCTCTCCCTCTTTCCCCCTCATTATTTCACTCTCTCTCATTTTCCCTCCCCAAATCTATGTTACTTTCTCCCCCTCTCTCTTCACCCTCTCCATCTCTCTCCCTCGATCCGCTTTCTTTGTCACACTCTTTTCTTCTCTCTTACATCTCCCCCCCCCCCCCCCCCCTCTTAATTCATACAAATGACTCCAGAGAGAAAGCAATGGTTCAACAGTACCGCTCACCTGCTGACCTCCAGGAAATGCCTGTAGTGATCCCTGTAGAAATGCCACACTGTGCTAGAGAACAGACAGCCTGTGTAGTGTACGTACAGGAAGAAAGAAAGTTACAATGGAATTCTCAATCTCCTCCCCATCACCAGCACAACGATTACGACTATCACCACTGCCACAAAGGTTAGAATTATAGACTAATTCTGCATGATCACAACCCCTTAAAAAAAATTAACAACTAGTGTAGTTGATGTGTCACCGCCCCTTTCCCCTTTCTGCCTTTAAAAAAATACTCCTACCACGCTAAAAACGGTTTACGTTTAATTAAACAACTATTTAACACATTGTGCGGCTTTGTGGTTTAGAGATGTTGTTCTTCTTCGTTCGTTTGTTCGTTCGTTCGCTTGAAATAACATTGCCGATATAGACAATTTATTTCAAGCGAACGAACGAACGAACGAACGAACGAACCAACGAACGAAGAAGAAGAACATCTCCACTGCCAGAGGAGACTGAAACATTAATTAGGATAAGTCAAGAAGGGCGAAGACAAAAATGTCTGGATAACCGTTGATGCAAAGAAAACGATACATTATGCAAACTCGGGGAAGAAATGGACAGAACATAACTAAACAGACACTGATATGAGGATAATCATCATCATCATATCATAATGATCAGCATCGTGATACGCAGCACGCTGTCAACACAGCCAAGATTCTTAGTCAGGAAAACAAAAATGTCCTGTCTGCTTAACGCAGTCAAAGAACTCTTTTCCACGCCTTCATGTGTATTGGGCATATAGGGCTAGACCTATAGTTTATAGACCAGTGGGCACTCGGTACAAAAGACAGTGAAGTTCACACTAGAGACAACATTGCCGATATAGACAATTTATTTCAAGCGAACGAACGAACGAACGAACGAACGAACCAACGAACGAAGAAGAAGAACATCTCCACTGCCAGAGGAGACTGAAACATTAATTAGGATAAGTCAAGAAGGGCGAAGACAAAAATGTCTGGATAACCGTTGATGCAAAGAAAACGATACATTATGCAAACTCGGGGAAGAAATGGACAGAACATAACTAAACAGACACTGATATGAGGATCATCATCATCATCATATCATAATGATCAGCATCGTGATACGCAGCACGCTGTCAACACAGCCAAGATTCTTAGTCAGGAAAACAAAAATGTCCTGTCTGCTTAACGCAGTCAAAGAACTCTTTTCCACGCCTTCATGTGTATTGGGCATATAGGGCTAGACCTATAGTTTATAGACCAGTGGGCACTCGGTACAAAAGACAGTGAAGTTCACACTAGAGACAACATTGCCGATATAGACAATTTGTCTCTAGTGTGAACTTCAGTCTTTTGTAATTCACTTAGCGGCCTGTAAGTTTTGCGTCCACCGGTGTCTCTCCTGGCTATCAGTTTTGCATGGTCATGCTGTTCTTTAAACAAACTTGGTGGATGTAATCTGTTATCCTAGGTGCCAATCCACACGTGCACATGGCTGATTCGCCAGTCTTAAATTTTGTGTACATGTGGCTGTGAAGTCGAATGTGCTCTGGTCTGTCCATAATATGGTAATCATCTTGTGCCAGCATGGGTGGCTTTCTGACTGATCTGATACCTTTGATGTCCAATATTCACCAGCTTACTGGTCTTCATGTAGCTGTCTAATCCAGTGATTCCCAAACTGGACGTCGCGGCGCAGCGAAATATTAGTTTTACTATTATTTATTCTGTTATCTCTTACACACGAATAGTCATACTTTTACTTAGGTTAGGGCGCCGTTGAAAAATTGTAATTGAAAAAAGGCGCTGCGACTAAGAAAAGTTGGGGTAAAACGAGTCTAACTTGATATTTTGTTATAGGTAAAAGAGAGGGCATTTAACACGTTTCGACGAGTATAAAGCATTTACGATAGGGCTTCAAATGAATTTATTAGGTGTGGTAGAAATTACAATAGCCATATTATTGTCTTGTAGCCTGTCAATATTGTTGTTAAGAGGCCAGTGGTGTCAAGCACATGACATCAGTGTGCAGACGAACACAGCGACGTCATAATGACAGTTTAAAAATGGCCACCCCCACTTTTGACATGCACCAAAGAGGAGCATCAATATGTTTTCCGTGTTTTTGATCCGTTAAGGGGTGAAAACTACAGAAATTCATCGGCGAATGAGGATTCAGTCTGGTGATGTATGCCTGTCAGTCTGGTAAAAGCTTCAGTGGATTAGGACTTTTCAAATCAGCGTGACTTATGTGACAGACTGTCTAACGACCACGTAATTAGCGGGGACGCACAAACAAAATTGGTCCAATGAAACATTTACCAATAAAAATAATAAATTATGTATATACTGTAGGACCAGCAATAAATATATTAAAGAACAATTAAATGTTGAATGTCAAATTAGGAATCGACATCATAGCACACGGGACACTCCCATAAGCGCTCCATTCCCATCTTCAGCTGCAAGCGAAGAGTTCCAATTCCGACGGTACCAGCAACTGTCTGATTGTACATCCGTCTCGCCTTTCCCTTGAGTGTTGAGGGTCGGGAGGGTCCCCTGGTAACTTCCCGCAGCCCGTTTCTCTTCAGACGGTAATGATCTATTTCTGCCTCCGCACTGGTCACCCACTCCCAAAAGGCCCTTAAAACATCTAGCTAATCATATATCAAGTCGCCTTAAAGTGATGCAGAACCGACCAGGCTTTCTGACTGCTCGTTTCCCAACACACCAGCATGACCTGGAGTAAATATTACATAACCACTGTAAGTAGTTGGTAGATGTAGCCAATATCATACCCATCGCCTTTACTTTCCAGAACATCATCTGACACTTAATTTAGGTTTGATTCACCTGAAAGTTCCAGGGAAAGTTTTTAAATAATTCCTGCCCCAAGCGCGATTCAAACACACGACAGCTAACTGGCAGACGAGGTTTCTAGCGGCTACATTGCCACGCCATCGCTCAAGTTCCAGGCTTGAGAAAGATTTTGTTCTTTAGGTTTACGCTAAGACGACAGATTAACATCATGGCACAAAGGGCAACCCATAACTGCTCCGTTCTACTTCTGCCTCAAGCCTGAGTCCGAAGATTCTCAGCTCAGTGCACAAACTCAGTAACACCGGCGAGGACCCTGAAATACTTTGCGTAGATTTTCAACTCACATTTGGCCCAGAGAACGCTACTAGGCTACTCTTATCGATTTCCAAGTGCCAAGAGATTTTTTAAAGTCTGTACCTATACACACGGGCGTCCGATCTTACTACCCAGAGATTAGGGAAAATAACTAGAAGTCCACGTGAAAAAAATCCCAGCCTTCACCGGGACCTGAACCCGGGACCTCCATTACTCGAGATGGAAGCCATGCCTCGAGACCACGCAGCCCCCATGGATGTTTTCTTTCTGAACCAGAAGCACTCGCACATTTGGCTCAGTTTCGTGAGCATGGAAGCTCTTCAGCCTCAGTGCCACGTACATCGGTTTTTCTGCCATCCCCCGGCTCAAACCCGAGACCGGACACGTATGGGGATTGTCACCCGACGTCCAATGAATAGGAAGACTTAGCGTGAGTTGGTTAAGGGTCTATGCTCCTTTGGGGGTTAAAGAGTCCAAGCAGAAAGAAGAAGTTCTTACCTATCCCTGTTGTCTCTCTGTCCCACGTGTCCAGTGCAGTGGTCAGCTGTAACAAACAAATATGGCTCGATGAATTGAAGACAATAAATAAAATCACAATCAAAATCGAGAATACAGCACGAAAAAAAAACCAAAGGAATACAGGAAAAAGAAATCAAGAGAAATACACAAGCAAAATAAAGACATTAAATAAATAGCATACAGAGAACTACACAAACATACAGAGAACTACACAAACATACATAGAACTACACAAACATACAGTGAACTACACAAACATACATAGAACTACACAAACATACATAGAACTACACAAACATACAGAGAACTACACAAACATACATAGAAATACACAAACATACATAGAACTACACAAACATACAGAGAACTACACAAACATACATAGAACTACACAAACATACAGTGAACTACACAAACATACAGAGAGCTACACAAACATACAGAGAACTACATAAACATACAGAGAACTACACAAACATACAGAGAACTACACAAACATACAGAGAACTACACAAACATACGGAGAACTACACAAACATACAGAGAACTACACAAGCATACAGAGAACTACACAAGCATACAGAGAACTACATAAACATACAGAGAACTACACAAACATATAGAGAACGACACAAACATACAAAGAACTACACAAACATACAGAGAACTTCACAAACATACAGAGAACTATACAAACATAGAGAGAACTATTCAAACTAGAGAGAACTACACAAACATACAGAGAGCTACACAAACATACAGAGAACTACACAAACATACAGAGAACTACACAAACGTACAGAGAACTGCACAAACATACAGAGAACTACATAAACATACAGAAAACTAAATGAATAAACATAAGGAAACTTCCAAAGGTTTTTAAAAAAAAAACTACACGGAGAGGTGGATGATGTGTTCTATCTGGGCGTTACGGTGGTGCAGTGGCTCTACCAGAGGTGGCTGAAGTTATGTGTTCCGTTTGGGCGCTACGGTGGTGCAGTGGCTTGACTAGAGGTGGCTGGAGTTATGTATTCCATTTAGACGCTACGGCGGTGCAGTGGCTTGACTAGAGGTGGCTGGAGTTATGTATTCCATTTAGACGCTACGGTGGTGCAGTGGCTTGACTAGAGGTGGCTGGAGTTATGTATTCCATTTAGACGCTACGGCGGTGCAGTGGCTTGACTAGAGGTGGCTGGAGTTATGTATTCCATTTAGACGCTACGGCGGTGCAGTGGCTTGACTAGAGTTGGCTGGAGGTATGTGTTCTATCTGGGCGCTACGGTGGTGCAGTGGCTTGACTCTAAGTGGCTGAAAGTTTGTGTTCCATTTGGGCGTTAAGTGGTGCAGTAGCTTAACTAGAGATGGCTGAAGATATGTGTTCCATTTGGGCGCTACAGTGAGTCATGTGTTCAGAATTCAGCGGAAACACACAAGTGCTTAAGGAAACATTCAATAATGAAAACAATTATCCAGATGTGAGTTATGGACACTCACTCACTCAATCATTCACTCACTCACCCATTCAACGAAGAAAAAAATAAGAATTTCAGAAATCCGAAAAATTCTTGGAATATCAGAGACCAAAAAGAAAAAAAGTCACCCATAACCTACATCATCCGAACATCGAGGAGAACTGGCTCATAACAGCACCCCGTCCTGACAGCTAAGTATTATGGCTATGTTAAACGTGGGAAAGAGGTTCTGGAGGATACCTTGTCCAGAAAGCAAGGCAGATGCTGTCCTCCGTAAAGCGTTGATACGCGAAGATGCTTCGGCAATGAAAGTACAAGAGCTGAAGAACTGGCTCGAGCAGAGGTTCTCAAACTGGGTGCCGCTGCACCAAGGGGTGCCATGAGTGTATGCCAGAGGTGCCGCATAAATAATCAAAGAATTTTTCAAAATCTGCTTGGGATCAGCGAAGACAGCAGTATAAAACAGAAATACCACGAAGGAAGCCAAGAGGTGTGCTGGATGCAGGTGTATTCAGAACATAGCAATGCTATTGGCACGGCTGCCGTGCATTCTCAAGGTAAGCTTCCATGAAAGAAACAGACACAGGAGCAATCTTCCAGTGATTTGAGGTTACAGTTAACTCAACTCCCCCCCCCCCCCACCCCCCCAAAAAAAAAAAACCTAAGTGAAATAACGAAAATTCATCTAAACAGTTTCATTCATCGCATTAAAGACAACTGAACATTGAATTTGCACTGTAGTGTCTTCTGTTTCTAAGCATTCAAACCGCTTTAGCAGTAGGTGAATTTTTGCCCGACAAAGTTGCCGTGGATAAAAAACGGTTTGAGAAACGCTGAACTAGAGGAAGAGAAAGCTTCAGCTGTGTCGTGACGAAAGCGACCTTGTATAATTGACCTGCTGACTGATGATGATGTTGAGTTGAGTTGAGTTGATTCAAGAATTGACATCACAGCACGCGGGGCATTCCCCTTCATGCTCCGTCCCCATCTTCAGCAGCCAGCGCAGAGTTCCAATACTGATGGTATCGATCACAGTCTGGTTACGTGTCTGTCTTGTCTTTCCTCTGGGTGTTGTGAGCCCGCCAGACCCTCTCGTCACACCCAGGTGCCTCATTCTCTCCAGCCCATAATAATCTTCTTACTCTACTGATTCCGTTGCTTTTTCCCAAAGGACTGTCATATAGTACGGGTGTGCAAGCGCACAAAATAATCAAAATGTTTCAAACTATAGCGGCACGAAAAATATCATAAGATCTGTGACTGGTTTGAACATCACAAATGAATTAAACTGCAGACCTGCTTAACCTAGTCACAACTACGAAAAGAAACCTGACCTTAAAAGCAAAGTTTGCAAAGCAAACAATGGGGAACCATGCAGGACCTGCAGCTTGCATACGAGTTTACAGTGGCAGCCCATCTGATTATCTGAGCTGAGCATCGAAACCGAACACAAAGAAGAAGACGAAGGAACTCAAGCAAATTCGGACTTATTATGTTGTTTGTATAAGACGATTCCGTGTATATTGTGCACCTGAATTTTGGGACCAGAAAATGAGACCCCCAATAATATATGATTACACAAAGTTATTGAACTTATTCATATTAAAACAAAGAAAACTCCTCATCAATGTCAACATTTTTTTTATATATAAGGGGGGAGGGGGCCGGGCATGCATGGTGTCCGCCTCGAGTGCTAGAGGTTCTGGGTTCAATTGCCGGTAAGGGCTGGATTTGTTTTTTTACTTGGACTTCTAGTAATCTCCCCTGGTTTCTGGATAGTGAGATCAGACGCCTCTGTGCATTGTTGCACACTTAAAACATTATCTCTTGGCAGTTGGAAATCGAAAAAAAAGTAGCTAACGGGCAAAATTTGGGTTTGAAAATATACCCAAAGCATTTCAGGCTCCTCGCCGGTGCTAAGACTCTAGTTAGGAGAAGAAGGAAGCGCTAATGTATTACACCCGTGTGCCATGATGTTGATCCGTTGTTCAAAATAAAAATCAAAAAACTCATATAAAGTTCATTCGCTTGTCCTCGTCTATGTCTGATGAGGCATCATTGCCTTCACGTACTGCTTCCTTCTCAGTTCCATCTGTGACATTTGATATGCCGCACAACTTGAATGACTTGACAACCATCTCAATCTTCACATTATCCCCAGATCTTTTCACCCAGGTACAAACTTATCCCATATATAGCTGGTTTCTTCACACTGCCTGCAGTTATTCTACTCATCCCGTGTGGGATGCAATATAACAATAATTTTTCGTTATTTTGAAGTCCCACCCTGGCTCTTGCCAGGAGCCGCAATATAGCCCGGCCATAAATAAACATGGTCAACGGTTGAACGCGATTTCCGGGACCTCTCCACGGGTGATCCTCATCCACATAGTGGCATTTTGTGTCATCGGGTGTTTGTCGCTTGTGTGATGTACTGGTGGGGTAAAATGTACTACTACCTGATCGTTTCCAATTGTCCCCAGAAGACTTCATCCACTGGTTCCATCTTCTCTCATGGCAACTATCTATATCGCCCTTGAACCGGTATTCATAAACGAGGCCCTGAACGGGATTTTCAATAAAAACAAATCGTTTAGTAAATATTGACCACCTTTGTATAAGACGCATACATTTTAAAACCCTCTACTTTTGAAAAAATAGGTTCGTCTTATACTTGGAGAAATAATGTAGGTTATCCAGCGACAGAACAGTGTGTGTGTGTGTGTGTGTGTGAGTGTAAGTGTGTGAGTGTTTGTGTGTGTGTGTGTGGGGTGGGGGGGGGGGGGTATTTCAACAGGTTAAGAATTGAGCACGCAGTCCTATCTAACATTTTACCCTTGGCAGAAAGAGGGGGAATTTAGAGATGAAGAGAAGAATGGGGGAGAGGGTGTGGAGAGGATGGAAGAGAGGCAGAAAGGAAAGAGAGAGAGAGAGAGAGAGAGAGAGAGAGAGAGAGAGAGAGAGAGAGAGGGAGAGAGAGAGAGAGGAGAGAGAGAGAGAGAGAGAGAGAGAGAGAGAGAGAGAGAGAGAGAGAGAGAGAGAGAGAGAGAGAGAGAGATGTCACAGCCAACGACTATCTAAATTTTGCCGGAGACTGCCAGGGATCTGGAAATACAGTACACGAGGTACACAGTTTACAAACACAGATGTACAGAGTAAAAGTAACAGCGTGGGACCCCTTTACTTCCCCTCAAGCGCAAAGATACAACGTATCAAAGCGTAAACACCAGTATATGCTTGTGGCCCACTTATGAAACCAGTTGAGGATGACGTAGATACAGCGCAACTCGAGAACCGTGAATGTTCAATAATTAGCCAGGAACAGCAACAGACGGATGTCAATAAGAGTGGTTGGGATGATTGTGTAGAGTAACGAATTCAATAGGATACTTCAGGAGCTGTGTGTCAATCGGCGTCTTCGCACAGTTTCCACAGATATGAGGAGGAACATTCATACAGAACATCATCATCATCATGTAGCTGGTCCTTTGCAGAACGTCGCTCTCATCACGGTCTGCCTGAATGAAACTCGGTCTCTCGCCAGCTCTCCCGCCTCTTGTACTTTTATACTCAAGGAGTCACTTATATCCTGTGCCCATCTTCGTGTCAGTCGGCCCCTGCCCCTCCTTCCTGGTACCATGCCTTCTGCTATTATTTTTTTCCAATCCGCCGTGGCGCTTGATATGACCAAATTATTTCAGTTTTTGAGACAGGATGCTGGTTATTAGCCAATCTTCCTTGATGTTTAGTATTTCTCCTCTTCTTTGTCCAAGATATTCTGAGAATCTTTCTATAGCATTTCGGCCCCAAAGCCCCTATTCTCTTTCCTGAGGACTGGTTCATTCAGATAGTGACGAATTATTACCCGTACGTAAATCAGTGGAAAGGCAGAGTGAATTCGTGATACTTGTTGTCGTATCAAGCCCATAATATTGTGTGAAAGGCGAGGAACCAACAGTTTGCATATAAAGCCAGATCTGCAAAATGGATAGGCATTAAAAATTCAAGTTCTTGAACAAGACCCTCTTCTAAGTCATATTGGGAAAATAGCCTCGAAGTCGGAGTACATCTGCCGGTGAGGCAGGGAACGAGGACTGCAAACAAATAAGACAGTAAAACGGATGTACACGCAAAACTCAGGTCGAAGTAAAAGCCAAAAGTCCATTTGGACGAACAACCGCGACTTACCGCCGGAATTCACAGCCGGTGAACAAGAAGAAGAAGAAGAAGACAAGAAGAATATTGGGAAAATAGACGCTATGATAAAAGAAACGAGGCTGCGACCGATGATAGAACTACAGCTGACAGAACAGATTGGTTTTAGAAGAAATAGAATCTGCACAGACGCAATCTTCACACTTAAACAATTAATAGAAAAGAGCACCGAATATGACCAGAACTTATTTGTAGCATTTGTAGACCAGGAGAAAGCTTTCCACGGTGTCGATAGACACAAATTATTGAAAGTAATGGCTCGATATGGAGTTAAAGAACAGCTCATTGAAGTTTGCAAAAGCTTATATGAACATTGCAGAAGCGTAGTTAGAATAAATCAGGGACCATCCGAACCATTCATAGTAACGTCTGGAGTAAGACAGGGGTGTGTCTTATCACCACTCATGTGTATCACCTACATTGACGAAGAAGCAAAGATGTCAAGCCCGTGAACAAAGATAATAGTAACATCAACGAATTACTCTTTGCTGATGACCAGACCTTGACTGCAGATACAGCAGTGAATTTGTAACAGCATCTCACATCCATGAACGAAGAATATAAATAAAATAATATGAGAATCAACATTGAAAATACAGAAGTAATGACAATAGGAAGAAAGAAGCAGAATTTAAATACAGCACCAGAGCATTCATATATTAAACAGGTTTCTGAGTTTAACTATCTTGGACAACAGTCACTGAAGATGGTAAACTGGATGAAGAAATCAACATTCAATGCAGTAAAGCAGGCCAAGTATTGGAACAGCTGGAAAGAAGAAAAGAAGAAGAAAAAAAAAGAAGAAGAAAAAGAAGAAGAAGAAAAAAAGAAGAAAAAAGAAGAAGAAAAGAAGAAGAAAAGAAGAAAAAAAAGAAGAAAAAGAAGAAAAGAAAAGAAAAGAAGAAGAAAAAAGAAAAAAAAAAAAAAAAAAAAGAAAAAAGAAAAAAAAGAAAAAAAGAACAAAAGGAAAAAAAAGAAAAAAAAAGAAAAAAAAAAGAAAAAAAAGGAAATTTTAATGCAAAGTTTCGGCTGCTTTTTTCAAAAAAATTAAATTTAAAAAAGACTCCAGTAAAAGTCTCCCCTCTCTTCTCTCCTTCTCTCTCTCTTCTCTCCTTCTCCTTTTTCTTTCTTCTCCCTTCCATTTTCTCTCTTCATTTCTCTCTCTCTTTCCCTTCTCTCTTTCTCTCTCTTTTTCTTTCTCTTCTCTCTCTCTCTATCATTTTCTATTTATTATGTATTATGTATCTATCTATCTATCTATTATCTATCTATCATCTTTATCTATCTATCTATCTATCTATCTAACTATCTATCTATCTTTATCTATCTATCACTATCTATTATCATCTGTCTGTCTGTCGTTGTCTGTCTGTCTGTCTGTTGTCGCTGTCTCCTGCCTGCCGCCGCCTGCGGCCTGCCTGCCTGCCTGCCTGCCTGCTTGCCTGCCTGCCTGCCGCCTGCCTGTCTGTCGTCTGTCTGTCCTGTCTGTCTGTCTGTCTGTCGGTCTGCTGTCTGCTGTCTGTCTGCTGTCTGTCTGCCGTCTGTCGTCGTCTGTCGGTTTTACCTACCTACCACCTACCACCCACCACTGTCTGCTGTCTGTCTGTCTGTTGTCGCGTCGTCGCGTCTGTTGTTGTCGTCATCTAATCTCTCTCTCCTCTCTCTTTTCTCTCCTCTCTTATATTATATATATATATATATATATATATATTTAATATATATATTAGTGTGCAATTTGTACCTAACCGAAGTCAGATTTGTAGATTAATATAAACGCAATATATTAATGAGGGGAGTGCAATCCCTGTAAAAAATATTTTAAGATCAATTATTAAACCCGCTACACACCTATCTCTCTCTCACACAAACCACACAAGAGAAGGAGAGAGAGCGAGAGAGAAAAGAGCGGAGAGAGAGAGAGCGAGGAGAGAGAGAAGAGAGAAGGGAAGAGAAGGAGAGAGACTTTACACTGCAACAATAATCTGAATACCAAGTAAAGAACTTGTCTGAAACTCTAGTGGCGTATGAGGCTGTTGAGTCGAGATTCATACTGTATAGAACAACCAGCTCTCTATGGGTGATGTCTATAACGCTTGTCGCATTTACTTCTCGGGAAACCACCTGGTACTCATTCTAGACTTGGTCGACCTGCCAGCTAAGGGTGGTTTTTTATTTAAAATCCTCCCTATGTAAATTTGAACCAAAGATTTTCACGCGAGAGCATAATATTAATGTACAAAATAATATCGTTAGTTTACATATTTTCAGTACATAATTTTCCCTAAGTATTTTCTAGTGAAGTATTCTGTATTGTATTTCAATAGTTAGTATATTACGTCAGACAAGCACTGTTGTATTCTATTTAAGAAAAAAAATATATATATAATATTTGATTTCACCAGTGGTGTAAAAATATGTTGAAGTAATCACATACTCAAAAAAGATATAAATACTAAGTAATCCACATGTTTACGAGACAATAACAATAATCCAATTATGTTTACTTGTATTTCACTCACGCAAGCTTCACAGGGGGAAAAACCTCACTGAACTACCGTTAGTTGTCCCTCTCGACACAAAAATGGTTGAGACGCGTCTGAACTCTGATAGAGAGACCGCTTCTGTGCTAAAATTCCAATATGGAAACGGGGCGCTGACACAAAAGAAAATTTTCAGGTGAAGGGAATCCCCCCCCCCCCCCCCAAGCCTACCCCTTTAAAAATGTGTCCAGCAGTGGATCGAGAGTCGCTCAAGGACCTGAGTCTAGTTTAAATGTTTAAAAATTATATGCGAATGAAAAAAAAAATATAAAATTATTTAAAATTTAAATTGCCGGTTCATCGCAGGTGGCTTGTGGCTAAGCGATGCAACGCTCATAATGCCGGGGGGCCCGGGTTTGACCCAGCTGCGGGGATGAGCTTTGCGTTGGTTTGGGGGGCTGGTACAAAAGAGCCCACCGTCCAGAAAACAATAGAAAAATGTGGGCGTAAATTTGCCGAAAAAACCCCACAACGCCAGGGGTGTTGGGTGGTTCTGCAACGTATGTAAAAAAAACGCGGGTAACCCCAAAACCCTCAAAATTTAACTGAAAAGAGGGGAGGTGGACTTCTTTAAAATTTAAGGGGGGGAAAGAGGGGGGGGGGGAGGGAAATACAAGCCCCCTTTCCCAAAAAGTATTTTGGGGTGTGGGCCCAAGGCCCCTAAGTCTCGAGGTTCCGACGCCCCTGTGCGGGTTTGCTACTTCTAGTGAAGGGCTTAGCTGATAACTTGACAAGATTTACTGTGAATACTTCATGCTTCAGAAACTGCAAACAGAGATACAATAGGGCCCTTTGATACTCAACACAAGAGTGAGAATGAATTCGAAAGATGATGACGTTTTGGGGCTTCCGCGTATCTGAGTTAATTGTTATTTATATGGTTTTCCCCCTAATGTAATGTTTGGGGAAATAAAAAATTTTCTTTTTTTTTTAATTTTTTTGGCTTTTGGGGTTTTTGTTTTTTCAAAATTTTTTTAACTTTTTTTTTTTTTTCT
>CAJHNH020004211.1:0-15000 GCA_905116865.2 Candidula unifasciata
ATTTATAAAAAGACACACACACCACATACCTATACATCCACATATACCTATATACATCCACATACATGCATAAATACACACACATACTTACACAGCTACATTTACATACATTCATTCTCATATGCATACAGACAAACCTGATACATACATACATATACGCATACATACATACATACATCCACATGTATACATACATACATAGGCTACATCTACATGTATACATAAAACAAGCATACATCCATACATACATGAGCACACATCCATACATACATACATACACAAACATAAAATGCACACACCTATGTACACAGACATATTTGCATACACACACACACATAGATGCATACATACACACATACTTACACAGCTACATATGCATACATACATCCACACACATGAATGCAAACAGACATATACAATCACACATACAGACACCTACATACATACTTGTATAAATAAAATACACACACACCCACAATTACACATACACTCATATACGGTCGCACATACACCTACATATATACGCCCACATACTTACAACATACGTACCATACAAACACACACCTACTTACAAACCTTAAAATACATACATATTTCCACATACACACACTAACAATCACACACACACACACCTACATAATATATATAAGTAAAATAATAATGCATGTAAATTATTAGCTACATCTATGGTGGCATATAATCACTAGTAAGCATGAATTTAAAAAGGCTGCGGTTAAATGAGTACATAGATAGATAGATAGATAGATAGATAGATAGATAGATAGATAGATAGATAGATAGATAGATAGATAGATAGATAGATAGATAGATAGATAGATAGATAGATAGATAGATAGATAGATAGATAGATAGATAGATAGATAGATAGATAGATAGATAGATAGATAGATAGATAGATAGATAGATAGATAGATAGATAGATAGATAGATAGATAGATAGATAGATAGATAGATAGATAGATAGATAGATAGATAGATAGATAGATAGATAGATAGATAGATAGATAGATAGATAGATAGATAGAGAGAGAGAGAGAGAGATAGATAGATAGATAGATAGATAGATAGATAGATAGATAGATAGATAGATAGATAGATAGATAGATAGATAGATAGATAGATAGATAGATAGATAGATAGATAGATAGATAGATAGATAGATAGATAGATAGATAGATAGATAGATAGATAGATAGATAGATAGATAGATAGATAGATAGATAGATAGATAGATAGATAGATAGATAGATAGATAGATAGATAGATAGATAGATAGATAGATAGATAGATAGATAGATAGATAGATAGATAGATAGATAGATAGATAGATAGATAGATAGAAAGAAAGAAAATGTAGTTTTTGTTTATTGTTGCTTGGTCGTTTGCGGCCTTAAGACGCAAAGTATGGGTATGGAATGCCCCGGGACATATAGAGATATTTTGTTTCACAGTACGTTTCATTTTGGTGGTGTTAAATTTTTTTTTCCTAAGGGCATTCTCGCTCTGAGATAGTTGGACTGCTGGTCGCTAAAAGCAATTTACTGGTCTGGTGGCATAATGACGTCTATCGTACTTGATTCAGATTATAACTTGTAGTTAGTGTGCCTAGTTTACTTTTACTTCTATCTATACTATACACAAAACATGTCTTGTCTGGGCTAGAACATATTTGATTCTATTCCCCATTTTAACTTTTTTTTTAGGCAGTATGATTTGGGTTGTTTCCATAGGCCACAACACTGTTGGAGCTTTTGTAGGTTTGGAGTCTAGATAGGTTCAAGGAGGTGATTTTCAAAGTTATCCTTATTCATCATAATGATCTCCACCCCCTCTCTAATACAAGATACCCTCTTTGGCTTCGCTAGTAGTACAAGTGGCGTCGTCAGCCGGATTTAGTTAGCCAGTGATTCGTTTGTGTTTCGTCAAGTCAGTTCAGGTTATTATAGCGATTCATAGTTGAGACTGCATTTGAAAATCCACCACGTGTGTGGCTTCTTTTTCGCAGACTTTTAATATGTATGTTACATAATTTATAGTTTTTTTTTTCTTTATAAAATTAAATTCCATCAACGATCCCCGTGGGTCTTTATAAGACTAGCACTATTGAACCTAAAGACCCTGCCATGAACGAACCTACGACCTTCAGAGAGCGAGGCAAATGGCTTGGCCAAATATTATACACAGTGTCCCTGGGTGGGCTTGAACCACCAACCTTTCGGTTAATAGCCGAAGGCACTATCCAAATGCGTCATCGGTTCGTACTTTAAGGCCGTGAAAGCAGCAAAATCTGAAGAAAAAAAAAGAAATAATAATTATGACAAAAATGATCATCATAAAGATTACGTTTGCTTTGAGTCAGATGCTTGGATGTGATGTTCGTGTTTGAGCGAACAGATATCATTAAATAGACGTGGGTGATTATTAGGGCAGTACCGAATATTCGCTTCGTATTCGCTTCGGGGCCGAATAGTGGACATATTGACTATTCGGTATTCGGCCGAATAGTTGCGATCGGGCCAAATACGAATAGTAGTTACATTATATCCGCTTCTGCATATACGACCGTAATGCTGACGTCATGGGACGATTGGTTTTGTTGAAGGCGCATGCAGCTTTCGTGTATTAAATAAGCTGTCCGTGACAATTTACAAGTTTAGTTACTTGTTATAATTAGGATTCTTTCATTCCTAATTATTAGTGACCACAAACTGACTGAAGGATGCCCCCCCCCCCCCCCCCAAAAAAAAAAAATTTAAATTTTTACTATTCTGTACGAATACTAAGAAGACATGGAAAGAATGTAAACTCCGGCCACATCCAAGTCGATAATATGAAAATCAAACGAACGGAAACATATAAGTACTTGGGGGCAAACTTCAACTGCTCCAACATGCTGAGAGAAGAAATACAGGCAAACTTCACCTGCTCCAACATGCTGAGAGAAGAAATACAATCTAGAATACAATCTAGAAAT
The DNA here is from genome assembly GCA_905116865.2 of Candidula unifasciata. NCBI lineage: Eukaryota > Metazoa > Mollusca > Gastropoda > Stylommatophora > Geomitridae > Candidula > Candidula unifasciata. The sequence continues at coordinate 2,996 of CAJHNH020004211.1, forward strand.
AAAGTATACTATGCCCTTCAACATCTGCTAACGTCAAAGTGTATGTCTCGCAACAACAAGGTCAAAATATATAAAACGTTCATAAGACCAGTCGTTTTATATGGCTCTGAAACTTGAAGCAGAAATTAAAGAGATGAGGCCTTATAACAGGTTTTCGAAAACATTCTTACGACAAATCTTTGGACCCATCAAAGATGCTAACAGAGGGGAATGGAGAGTGGGAAGCAACTACGTAATACATAATATGTTTAAAGCACCATTGATCACTGGCATCATGAAAGCTAACAGACTAAAATTGTTGAGGCATACTGAAAGAATGTCAGATTTCAGAGAAGTAAAAGTAAAAACTATACACCTGAGAGAGGAATGATCGTAGACCACGAGGCAGACAAAAAGAAGCCAATGTCCAGCCAGGCCTGCAAACAACTAGTGATATCTGCAGCAGTAAACCTTAAGGGCTCAGAATGCTAAAGAAGAAGATGACTATTCTGTGCTACTTTATGTGAAGTAAAAGTTCAGCGTACATTTGATATTATGAATTTTTCTTAAAAATGTATTTTATAGACCATACACTATTCGTATTCGTATTCGGCCGAATAGTTGGTCCCGTTATTCGTATTAGGCCGAATAGTGAAAATCACTATTTGGTACAGCCCTAGTGATTATGTGAGTCCGCGTGTGCATGCATGTATGTGTAGATGTGTTTGTTGACTTTACCATGTGCGTAACTGAGATTAACGCCGGAGGAATCGACGCCAGTGATACACACGCCTACCAACGGGATGGCCAAAACCAGGACCCATTTGTTCAACTTTCTGTCGAGGTCAGTGTGTACACACTTTGGTGTAACCTATCATTAGAAAATACACATAAATACCACATGTGGCTTATAACAGAACAGCTTGTATATGATGTTCACATTGCACAGAATCGGCACATGAAATGGCAAGGGAAGTAAATACGGCCGGTCTATATTCTCACTTGGTCACTAAAAGAGTACCCATCGGTCAGTTCAACAACTGCCTGAGTGGCCTGAGAAGAGACCTATTTTTTTATTTACTTATAAATCTTTTTTTTCCTCCAGATTATTATAATAAACCTGATAGCTTCACATTGTACAAAAAGTCAATTATCTTTACACTGACAAAATAGTTATAGTGCCTTCAGTTATTATGAAAACTATTTTCTTCAAATTGTTATAATATATCTATAATCTTCCACATTGTTATCATCATCAATCGGAAAGTCCTTTACAGAACGTCACTGTCTTCACGGCACGTCTGAAAGTATTCCTTTCCCTAATCGGCTCTCCGGCCCCTGTGCTTTTAATGTCAATCCTTCTTCAATGTCCTGTATCCATCTTCGCAGTGGTCGACCCCTGTCCCACCTTCTACAAACTGCATCCTCCATCACTGTGTTCTCCAGGCCACCATGCCGCCTGATGTGGCCAAAATACTTTAACTGTGGGGACAGGATGCTGTTTGTGAGTCAGTTTTCCCCGATGTTCACCTCGTGCAGAATGTCGATGTTTTTCCTCTTCTTGTTCCATGGTATTCTAAGAACTTTTCATGAACATTTTATTTCAAAAGCTTCAATCGTTTTTTTCCATTGACTGAGTTAGAGTCCAGGATTTGCAACCGTAAGTTGCCACAGGAAAAATGCTTGACGTTTACTTTAACTAGTTTACTAGCGCTTTACCGTAGGTACTTTCGTTTAATCTCTGCATTGTTATCATATATCTATTATGGTCATTTTGTTATAATAAATCAATCATCTTCACATTACGATATCTATAATCTTCACATTGTTATAATATATCTATAATCTTCACATTATTATGAAATATAATCTTAACATTTTTATAATATTTCTGTAATCTTCACATAAATATATATATATATATATATATATATATATATATATATATATATATATATATATATATATATATATATATATATACATATATGTATATATACATATATATATATATATATATATATATATATATATATATATATATATATATATATATATATATATATATATATTAATCTTTACATAATTAAAATATATACGTATATTTATAATATATTTACCGTCTTCTTGTTATTATTATAAATCTGTTTTTCTTCACATTATATTTACTTCGTTGTATGATGTTTGCATTCTAAGATATTCATAACTGGTCAATCAAAGTTTTGTGTGTGTTGTTATTGTTATTAACAAAATCATGTTTTTACATAGTGAACAGCAATATGTGTAAACGAGTGAAAAGACGAACAGACATACCACAAAGTTAAAAGATAAACAGACTTACTAGAAAGACAAATATACTTCCCGGAAAGTTAAAAGACTAATAGACTTGCTAGTAAGTTAAAAAATAAATACGCTTGCCAGAGAGGCGTTAAGAAGTATATTCTATGGCTTTAGTTTAGTAATGGTTCCATTATTGACTTGTTTTATCAAATACAATGTTAACAGTGCCGAGGCACAGAATGATTTTTACGGTCTGAGGAGATTGGCTGTGAGAATAGTTACAAGGGGATCTAGCCAACGCTCGACACTCAGGGGAAAGGCGAGACGGATAGACAATCTCTTGCTGCTGAAGATATGGATGGAGCGCTTTTGGGGGTGTCCCGAGTGTTGTGATGTCGATTCCTAATTCAACATTCAACATTATGTTGACTTGTTGATTTGTTGAGCTTTGTGTGACTGTGACAATAGGACCGTATTCAGTTTATGACAGTCTTGTTGCATGGCATGGAGGTGTGTCAGCACACGAACTGATATATGCAGCAGGAGATCGCAGATTGTGGAGAGGCATGATTGCCCACGCCAGTCGGCAAGACGACAGATGATGAATATACAATTTATACGTGATCGTTCATTAAATTATTGATATTGCAAAAGCAAGCGGACAAGTAATTCACACTGTCGCATGTGAAAGAACTTTTTTTTAATTTAACAGATTTAGCTCATTTGCCAGTTAGAAATTTAAATGCAAAAAGAAAAATAACAATTAAGAGAGACGGGTGGGTTGGGAGGGGGCGGGGGGTACATAGTGGATTGACAATAAAGAGGAACTAAGAGATTGAGAAACACACACAGAGAGAGAGAGAGAGAGAGAGAGAGAGAGAGAGAGAGAGAGAGAGAGAGAGAGAGAGAGAGAGAGAGAGAGAGTGTGTGTGAAAACAAACCGACGAAGGAATGAACGAAGTTTATTTTCAGAGGGTCACAACAACTGGGCAGGCCCATCCAAGCATCCATCTTCCACACAGAAATGGTATTTTATCGATAAAGCGTGTTATGTTTATGTAATAAAATGCATATTATGAATATCAAAGAAAAAAAACACACACACGCACATGAATGTATTGTAAACTGCAAGCGCACAATCGCGCGCGTACACACACACACACACAGACACCCACTCACAAGGAATGAGACAGAGAGAGAGAGAGAGACGAGTGGAGGAGCAGAAAGAGTAAGATGACGAAAGATATTGGGATAGAAAAGGAGTGGTAAACAAGAGAAAGATATATATAAAAAGATAATAATAAAGATTGGAATAAAAGAAAACAAAGTGAAATCGAAAAAAGAGTGCGATGGCTAGAGAGAGAAACAAACATAAGAGTGGTTAAAAGAGATACAGCGAGGTCGAGAGAAGAGGAAAGAGTAGAAAATAAGTGAGAAAATAAAAGTAGGATGAAGATAAGTGGAGAAAGAAAAAAACGAGTGGAATGGCAATAGAGCTAGACAAGAATTAGTGAGATGACAAGATAATTAAAAGAGAAAACAATATTGTGGTGATGATAGAGAAGACAGGGTAAGATGAAACAGAACAACAGTGGGTTAACAAGAGAGCGAGTGAGAGAAAGAGGACATTAGTGAGGAACATAAAGAATGAAATGTCTGCTACATTCTACGTTTAAGAAAAGAGAGGATGCGCAAAACATTGAGGGTGATTGTGCAAGTAAATGGAGAGTAAACAAGCAATCTCTCTCTTTTTCTTGCTCGCTCTCCCTTTCTCACTTTCTCTCTCTTACTCTCTCCCTCTCTCGGTTTCATTGTTTCGTTTTCCTCTTGTCCTCTTTCTCTCTCGCTCCCTCTCCGTCGCTGACTCGCTCTCTGTTTCGCTCTAACTATCTCACTCTTTCTTTTTCTTTCGCTCTCACTCTGTCTCGCTGTACATCTCACACTTTCTCGCTCTATCTCTCACTCTCGCTGTACCTCTCACTCTCTCTCTCTGTATCGCTCACTCTCTCTATCGCTCTATCTCTCACTCTCGCTGTATCTTTCACTCTCACTCTTTCTCTCTCGCTGTATCTCTCACTCTCACTCTCTCTAACTGTATCTCTCACTCTCTCTCTCTCTCACTGTATCTCTCACTCTCATCTCGCTGTATCTCTCACTCTCTCTCTCTCACTGTATCTCTCACTCTCTCTCTTTCTCTCTCTCACTGTATCTCTCACTCTCTCTCTCTCACTGTATCTCTCACTCTCTCTCTCTCTCACTGTATCTCTCACTCTCTCTCTCACTGTATCTCTCACTCTCATCTCGCTGTATCCCTCACTCTCTCTCTCACTGTATCTCCCACTCTCTCTCTTTCTCTCTCTCTCACTGTATCTCTCACTCTCTCTCTCTCTCACTGTATCTCTCACTCTCTCTCTCTCTCACTGTATCTCTCACTCTCTCTCTCTCACTGTATCTCTCTCTCTCTCTCTCTCTCACTGTATCTCTCACTCTCATCTCGCTGTATCTCTCACTCTCATCTCACTGTATCTCTCACTCTCATCTCGCTGTATCTCTCACTCTCATCTCACTGTATCTCTCACTCTCATCTCGCTGTATCTCTCACTCTCTCTCTCTCTCTCTCACTGTATCTCTCACTCTCTCTCTCTCATTGTATCTCTCACTCTCATCTCGCCCCTCTCTCTCTCTCTCCTCTCTCCTCCTCTCTTTCTCTCTCACTCTCTCTCTCACTGTATCTCCCTTCCCTCTCTGTATCTCTCCCTCCCTCTCTCTCTCACTCTATCTCTCCTCTCACTCTCTTCTGTCTCTCCCTCTCTCCTCCCCTCTCTCACCCCCCCTCCCCTCCCCCCTCCCCCTCCTCCCTCCTCCTCCTCCTCCTCCTCTCTCCCCCTCCCCCCCCTCTCCTCCTCCTCTCCTCCTCTCTCCCCCCCCCCCTCCTCCTCCCCCCCCCCCCCCCCTTCTCTCTCTCCTTCTTCCCTCCTCCTCCTCTCCCCCCTCCTCCCCTCCTCCCTCCTCCCTCCCCCTTCCCCCTCCTCTCCCTCCTCCCCCCCTCCTCACCTCCTCCCCCCCCCTCCCCCCCCTCCTCCTCCCTCTCTCCCTCCCTTCCCCCCCCTTCCTCCTCCTCCTCCTCCTCTCCCTCTCTCCTCCCTCTCCCCCCCCCCCCTCCCCTCCCCTCCCTCCTCCCCCCCCCTCCTCCCCCTCTCTTCCCTCCCCCCTCTCTCCCCCTCTCTCCCTCCTCCTCTCTCCCCCCCCCCTTCCCCCTCTTTCTCCCCCCCCCCTCCCTCCCTTCTTCCTCCCCCTCCTCCCCCCCTCTTCTCCCCTCCCCCCCCCTTCATCCCCTTCCTCCCCCCCCCCTTCCTCTCCCCCCCTCCCCCTCCCCTCCCCCCTCCCCCCTCCCCCCCCTCCCTTTTCCTCCTCCTCCTCCTCTCCTCTCCCTCATCTCACCCCCTCCCTCCCCCTCCTCCCTCCTTCTCCTCCTCTTCCCTCCCCCTCCTCCTCCCTCCCCCTCCCTCCTCCCCCCCCCTCCTCCTCCTCTCCCCCCCCCCCCCCTCTCTCCTCCCCCTCTCTCCCCATTCCCTCCCTCTCCCCCTGTCCCCCTTCCTTCTCCCTACCCCCCCTTCCCCCCCCCCCTCCCCTCTCCCTCCCTCCCCTCTCCTCCTCTCTCCTCCCCCCCCTCCTCTTCCCCTCCTCTCTCCCCCTCCTCTCCCCCTCCTCCCTCTCCCTCCCCTCTTCCCCCTCCTCACCCCCTCCCCCCTCCTCCTCCTCCTCCCCCTCTCCCTCCTCCCCCCCCTCCCCCTTCCCCCCTCCCCTCTCCTTCTCTCTTCTCTCTCTTCTCCTCCTTCTCCCCTCCCCCCCCCCCCTCCCTCTCCCCCCCCTCCCTCCCCTCCCCCTCCCCTCCTCCTCCGTCCCCTCCCCCTCCTCCTCTCCCCCCTCTTCCTCCCTCCTCCCCTCCCTCCTCTCTCCCCTCTCTCCTTCCCCTCCTCCCTCCCCTCCCTCCCTCCTCCCCCCATCCCCCCCTCCTCTTCCCCCCCCTCCTCCTCCCCCTCCCTCCTTCCCCCCTTCCCCCCCCCCCTTCTCTCCTCCCTCCCTCCTCCCCTCCCCCCCCCCTTCTCCTCCTCTTATCCCCTCCTCCTCCTCTCCCCCCCCCCCTCCCCTCTCCCCCTCCTCCTCCCCCTCCTCCTCCTTCCCCTCCTCCTCCTCCTCTCCTCTCCCCCCTCCCCCTCCCCCATCTCATCCCCCTCCTCCTCCCCCCTCCTCCTCCCTCTCCCCTCCCCTCCCTCCTCTCCCTCTCCTCCCCTCTCTCCCCTATCTCTCCCTCTCTCCTCCCTCCTCCTCCACTCTCCCCTCTCTCCTCCTCCTCCCCCTCTCCTTCCCCCCCCTCCTCTCCCTCCTCCCCCTCCTTACTCTCTCCTCCTCTCCCCTTCCCTCTCCCTCTTCCCCCCCCCCCCTCCTCCTCCCCCCTCTCCTCCCTTCTCCCCTCCCCCCTCCCCTCCTCTCCCCCTCCCCCATCTCCTCCTCCCCCCTCCCCCCCCCTTCATCTTCCCCCTCCCCCCCCTTCCTTCCTCCTCCTCTCCCCTCCCCTCTCCTCCCCCCTCCCTCCTCCTCCTCCTCCTCTCTCCCCCTCCCCTCCTCTCTCCTCCCCTCCCTTCTCCCTCTCTCCCCTCCTCCTCTATCTCCCTCCCCCCCTCCCCCTCCCCTCCTCCCCTCCTCCTCTTCCTCCCCTTCTCCTCCTCTCTCTCCTCCTCCCTCCCTCCCCCCTCCTCCTCCCCCCTCCCCCCTCCCCTCCTCCCTCCTCTCTCCTCCCCTCTCTCCTCCTCCCCCCCCCTCCTCCTCTCCTCCTCCTCCCTCCTCTTCCCCCTCCTCTCCTCCTCCCCCCCCCCTTTCCTCTTCCTCCTCCCCCTCCTCTTCCCTCCCTCCTCCCCCCCCTCCTCCTCTCCCCCCCCCTCTCTCCCCCTCCTCCTCCTCTCCCCACTCCCTCTCCCTCCCTTCCTCCCCCTCTCCCCTCCCCCCTCCCCCTCCTCCCCCCACTCCTCCTCCCCTCCCTCCTCCTCCTCCTCCTCCTCCCTCCCCCTCCTCCTCCCCTCCTCCTCCTCCCCCTCCTCCCCTTCCTCCCCCCCTCCTCCCCCTCCTCCTCCTCCTCTATCCTCACCTCCCCCTCCTCCCCCCCCCTCCTCTCTCCCCCCCCTCCTCCCCCCCCCTCCCTCTCCCCTCCTCCCCCCTCTCTCCCCTCCCTCCTCCTCCTCCCCCCTCTCCTCCCCCTCCTCCTCTCTCCTTTCCTCCTCCCTCCCCTCTCTCCCCCCCCCCCCCCCCCTCCTCCTCTTCCCTCCTCTCTCCTCCTCTCCTCTTCCTCCTCCCCCCCCCCCCTCCCCCCCCTCCCTCCTCCCTCTCCTCCTCCTCCTCCTCCCCCTCCCTCCCTCCTCCTCCTGTCCTCCTCCTCTCTCTTTCCTCCCCCTCTCTCTCTCTCCCTCACCCCTCTCCTCTCCCTCTCCCTCCCCTCCCCTCCCCTCCCCCCTTCCTCCCTCTCCCCCCCCCCCTCCCCTCTCCTCTCTCATCCCTCTCCTCCCTCCCTCTCCACCCCTATCTCCTCTCTTCCCCTCTTTCCCCTTCTCCCCCCCTATCTCCTCCTCCTCCCTCCCTCCCCCTCTCCCCCTTCCTCTCCCCCTATCTCCCCCCCCTCCTCTCTCTCTCTCCCCCCTCTCCTCCCCCCTCACTCTATCCCCCTCCCCTCTCTCCCCTCCCCCCCCCCCTCCCTCACTCTCTCCCTCCCTCCCCCCTCTCCTCTCCTCACCCTCTCTCCCTCCTCTTCCCCCCCCCCTTCCTCTCTCTCACCCTTCTCTCCCCCCCTCCTCCCCCCCTCATTTCTCTCCCTTCCTCTCCCTCTCCCCCCCCCCCCCCTCCTCTCTCCTCTCCCTCCCCCCCCCCCTCCTCCCTCTCCCTCCCCGCCCCCCCCTCCCCCTCCCCCTCCTCTCCCTGTATCCTCCCCCTCCTCTTCCCCCTTCCTCCCCCTCCTCTCCCCCTGTTTCTCGCCCTCCTCCTCTCCTCCCCCCCCCTCCTCTCTCCCCCCCCCCTCCCTCTCCCACTCCCCTTGCTCCCTCTCTCCCTCCCCTGTCCCCCCCACTCCCCCTCCTCTCTCTCCTTCTTCCTCTTCTTTCACTCCACTCCTATCTCTTCTCTCTCTCTCCTCTCCCCTCCTCTCCTCCTTCCCTCTCCCTCCCTTCTTTCTTTTCTCTCTCCTCCCTCTCTCTTCTCTGTCTTCCTCCCTCTGTATCTCTCACTCTCTCTCTCTCTCTGTATCTTTCACTCTCTCTGTATCTCTCACTCTCTCTCTCTCTTGCTGTATCTTTCACTCTCTCTGTATCTCTCTCTCTCTCTTGCTGTATCTTTCACTCTCTCTGTATCTCTCACTCTCTCTCTTGCTGTATCTTTCACTCTCTCTGTATCTCTCACTCTCTCTCTCTCTTGCTGTATCTTTCACTCTCTCTGTATCTCTCATTCTCTCTCTCTTGCTGTATCTTTCACTCTCTCTGTATCTCTCATTCTCTCTCTCTTGCTGTATCTTTCACTCTCTCTGTATCTCTCCTCCCTTGCAGGACCTCTCACTCTCTCTGTATCTCTTCTCCCTTGCAGGACCTCTCACTCTCTCTGTATCTCTCACTCACTCTCTCTCTCTCTCGCTGTATCTCTCACTTTTGCTTATCTCTCTCTCTCTGTCTTTATCTCTCTTTCTCTCTTCCGCTCTCCAATACTATCTCCAAAGTTATGTAGACGAATGCCAGGATAATAGGAACGAGAAAAAGCCAAGTGATAGAATCCTATTTGGCCGAAAAAACAGATTTGCCTTGAAAGAATGACAAGCTGCACAAGTGCCATCTTACGACTGTCACAGAAATAAACAGAGGGGGAACCCTTGGGGTTATATACATATTAAGTGTAATAAACAAACAGACAACGTATTGAGCGGCACTCATAGATAGAATTAGAAAACTGGAAAAAGACACTAAACCTGAGCTGTCTAGATATATTTACGTTGGAAAATAAAATATATTGAATTAAAATAATTTAACAATTAAAAGCAAATAGGCTGTTAAACCTAAGACCAATAAAAAACAACACATGTGGTTATTGCAGACTAAGCTGAGAGCCATAAAGCTGAATTCAGTCATTGTTAATGTCCAACATAATCTAGAGTCTAGTAAGTATTTTCTATGTGTTTTCGTTTAGTTTAGATTGCCTCATTGTGTTAATGGGGGGGGGGGGGGGGGAAGGGGAATTAAATATCGTCCCTGCTTTATCAATTTGTGTATGTGTGCGAGCGCGTGTGTGTGTGCATGTCTGTTCTTTTTAAAATTCAATTAAGTATGTCCTTTGTGCATGTATGTGTTCTCTGCTTAGATTCTAGTGAGAATGTATATGTCTGTGTTTGAATATATATATATATGTATGTGTGTGTGTGTGTGTGTGTGTGTGTTTGTGTTTCCCTTTTAGATTCCAGTATTTGTGCGTGTGTTCAGATTACAGTAATTCTAACTGGGGATGTACTTTATTGTTTAGATCCTGTGTGCACCTTACTATGTGCCTCTGTGTTTGTATATGTGTGTTTATGTGTGGCTTTATGTGTTTTCTGGTAAGCATTCTATGAGTATTTTCCATTTTAGATTTTAGCAGTCTCACACACACACACACACACACACACACATATATATATATATATATATATATAGTCATTCTCTATCCGAGTGAGTCTATTTGTGTGTGTATGTCTGTGTGTGTGAAAATGTGTGTAGAAGTGCATCACAACATGTACACATTGATTCGCATTATGAACATATAGTCTCACATCGTGTACACATTGTTTCATGTCAGTTACACATTCTCTCACATCATGTACACATTGTCTAGCATCGTGTATACCTTGTCTGACATCATGAACACAGTGGCTCACATGATGTTCACAATATTTCGCAGCATATACACACTGTCTCACTGCATGTACACATTGTCTCGCAACAGGTACACACTGTCTCACATCATTACCGTAATGTCTTATTGCATGTACACACTGTTTTGCAGCATGTACACGATGTCTCACATCATTACCGTAATGTCTTACTGCATGTACACACTGTTTTGCAGCATGTACACGATGTCTCACATAATTAACGTAATGTCTCACAGCATGTACACACTGTCTCGCAGCATGTACACAATGTCTCACATCATTAACGTAATGTCTCACAGCATGTACACACTGTCTCGCAGCATGTACACAATGTCTCACATCATTAACGTAATGTCTCACTGCATGTGCACACTGTCTCGCAGCATGTACACAATGTCTCACATCACTAGCGTAATGTCTCACTACATGTACACACTATCTCGCAGCATGTACACACTGTCTCACATCACTAACGTAATGTCTCACTGCATGTACACATTGTCTCACATCATAACCGTAATGTCTCACTGCATGTACACACTGTCTCGCAGCATGTACGCAATGTCTCACATCACTAACGTAATGTCTCACAGCATGTACGCAATGTCTCACATCACTAACGTAATGTCTCACTGCATGTACGCAATGTCTCACATCACTAACGTAATGTCTCACTGCATGTAGGCAATGTCTCATAACGTGCACACATTGTCTAACACCATATGCACATCTTTATGAATCATTCACACATTGTCCGTGGCTTAGACGTTTGACTCGTAATTCCAACCTACTGCGTATGGGGCGTCGCTGGTCGACCGAGCATTAACTGGGCACCCGGATGGGTATCCAGGGGAAGTAAAGACGACCGGCGTAATGCTGACCACATTACCCACCTAGTGCCGATGGTCTGTGAAAATATGGGCGCTCTTCCCAAATACCCGATACGCCTAAAGGCGTGAACAGGGATCTTTACTGTACTTTATGTACACATTGTCTTAAATCATAAACACATTGTCTCTCATCACGTACACATTAGGTAAACTATTAGTCCAGTAAAAGATGTACATAAATAACGGAACAGATTTCTTCTACCTCTCAAAACATTTGCTGCAGGAGACGGAGCACCTATAGATATACACGGTGTGCTATGACGTCGAGTTCTAAATCAGTATTTAGTAATGAATAATTTCGACATCTCAATCCAGGTAATAGTTGTAGAAACATGAACAAGAGATTTATAATCGTTATTTATCTACAGCAACTAGCATTATCACTGCTAATCAAGACACAAAATGTATGATCAACATTTAAAATGTAGCAAAAGCAGGTGTTTGATCAAGAACATAAGAAGCAAAGCAACATGTGACATGTCAACGTGTGATTTAATTTTTACTTTGTCTCTATCGTAAGATTTTCTTAGTGATATAATTCTATTCTACCGACAGCCACGCCCAAGAGCCAACAGCCGGAGCCCCAACATGTTGAAGACATTGATCATGATTACGACAGTCCTCTACATATGCAAGGAAATGACAGGAGCTAGCTCGTGTACCGTTAGTTTGTGTTACACATAACTATGCGGACTTACCCATGTGGGTTCCGGGGCCCCATTGGGGGGTGGGGGAGCAGCAGAATAGACCCACTGCCTGCTCAAAAGCATGTCAAAAGAGTCGACTAAATGAGAGCTGCCTTCGAAATCGGAGTAAATCTGCATGAGAGGCAAGGAACCAAATGTATGCATGCAAATGAGTCAGACTTGTGAAACGGATGTGCACACAATACTCAGTTTCTGGAACAGGACTAAAGTCCA
>CAJHNH020004211.1:20000-44526 GCA_905116865.2 Candidula unifasciata
CTTTCCTTCTTCTCAACTGCCGTCACGTCCAACCTGTAATATACATCTCCATTTTTCAGCTTGCGTCAGCTCCAACCTGTCTTATATATCATAACCTCTTCTTAGCTGGCGTAACTACCTCTCTGTCTTTCATGTCTCCATCTCTTCTCAGCTGGCGTAACGACCTCCCTGTCTTTCATGTCTTCATCTCTTCTCAGCTGACGTAACGACCTCCCTGTCTTTTATGTCTCTATCTCCTATCAGCTGACGTAACGTCCAACCTGTCTTATATATCTTAACCTCTTCTCAGCTATCGTTAGAGCTCCCTGTCTTTTATGTCTCCATCTCTTCTTAGCTGACCTCACGTCCTCTCTGTCTTTTATGTCTCCATCTCTTCTCACCTGAAGTCACCTCTATCCTTTGTTACATACATCCACCTTTTCTGGGCTGACGTAATGCCCTCTCTAACTTATCTGTCTCTCTCTATTCTCAACTGACGACATGCCCTACCTGTTTTATATCTCTCTTCGTCCTTCTCTCTTCAAGGATTGTACGATTTTTCACCACTTTGACTCTTTTAATTTCTTTGACCATGGGTGTTTTAACGACATGAAGCTACATTTATACTATCTTCACATGGTATCAGTTGTCTTTTCTTCGTGTCCTAATTCACTATATGTTTACCTCTTGCCAAAAATACACCACATTAGTGATACTTTGCTACTTCTTACTTTCTATAATTTAATTTTCGGCAAAAGTATCGTTCTTCCCACGCCCCACCCATATACAAATTAGCTCACTTCTGATTGGTAGTTCCTAAACCTGTCGTTTTGGCACAAAATTACGGGGGTGGTCCGCAATACCGTTGATAATGAGTGTTGAATTTTTCAGCACGCCAGCGCTTTTAACACTCCAATAACATGGAGACACTGGTCCTTATACCCCCCCCCCCCTCCAAGAAACTGTTGCAACCTATGTCACATGCATTCTCTTTCTCGGAAAAAAAACAGAAAAAAAAACGTAAATGCAAGACAAAGCAGAAAACAAACAACAGAGGGGGACACACCTATAATCTAAATGAAAGTCGACCAGCCCAACTAACTTGTGAATGAAAGGTGACCTACTTTATATGGGGAGATGAACGCGAACCTAACCTAATATTCTATTTCGACATCCCAGCACATAGGCCTTCATAGGCGCTACCCATACGTGCCTCGTCCCCTGATGTAGCAGCTATCTCAGTACCTCCATGCTCACCGTACCCAGTAGTGGTAATGACTTTATCGTACGATGTAAGCCTTATGTATACTGAACACGTTTACATAATGTAACCAATACGTATAGTTTATTTTTATTGTTTCGTCTTTTACATCATTGAAGCCGCCGTGGTTTCGCGGCTAGACGCTCGTCTGCGGATCGGAAGGTCGTGGGTTCGTGTCCTGACGGAAACCAGACTGCTTTTTTTAAATGACCTTGGCTCCCAGGTCGACCCCGCCTTCAATGGGTACCAGGCACAGTCCTGGAAAGTAAAAGTTACCGGTGTGATGCTGACTACGTCGCTCACTAATGCTGATTGGTCTGTAACACAAAGAAGAAGAAGAATATATATGAATTATGGTAACCGAATGTTGACCTTTAGCTTGTTTGACTCCCTCCAGGTTGGACGGGACGAAGATCCAGTCATGGAAGAGGTTGAACATACAGAATAACGGGGACACCAACACGGATATCGCTCTCCACATATCCAGTTTCATCACCGCATACAAATCGGGTACAGCTGAAAATGTAGCCGACTGAGAACCCCAAGGGAAATTATTTTAAAACATAAACAAAACAATTATCGCAATGATTTCTATCTCATTTCCTCTTTTACCATCATCGCAGCTTGGGTCGAACCCGGCACACCGACATTACAACCTTACATCCAATAGAAACCAAATCCCTGACCACTATCACAATATAACAATACCAACAGAACTGATCTCCGACACATAGTTAAACAGAAATAAATGTAGGCAATTTTCTCTCATGCAGTTTATGGTTATGTCCTCTGCTTTATCAAACGCACTAGTTTGTTCTTCAAGAAAATCAACGAACAAATGTCTACGTGCGTTCCAGAAATGTGATGTAACCAAAAATATCAAACGGTAATGTAAAATGCGTAGGCGCCTGTAATTTGGAAGTTGTGAACCCGCTTCATAATTCTGTCATGCCAGGTTTGACACAAAAGCGCACAATTAAAATACTTTCTTTTATGTATGTTTTGTGTTTCATCAACAGTGGTATTCCAGCCATTGTAGATCAGAACATCAACTATGAAGATTGCAGTAATACGCATCAACCACATGAATATCCTGTGTGTGCAGTTACCTTCATAGTTGTAACAGGTAATGCAGGTGGTGTTGATATTGAAAGAGCGGAGAGACTGGCAGGTTTCGCATTACCTGCAGATAGGCGGCCATTGCACCACATGACTGTTAAGAATTCGAGAACTGGCACTTAGGGTCGGCACAGCCAAGCATGAGAAGCACACCGGACGCACACGGAGTCTTGTTAACCAACATGAGACTGGGACTATTAACCGAGTGACGCTGACAATATGTTGAAGGAGTAATCGGACCATTTAAGGATGCATCTGAAGTATTGTGAAGGTAGGTAGGTATTTGTACCCCACCAGGACATCACACAAGTGATAAACTCCCAGTGACACAAAGTGCCCCCATGCGGATGAAGATCACAAACGGAGAGGTCCCAGAAATCTCTTTCAGCCGTTAGGCCATATCTAAGCCCCGGCTATTTTCAGGGCCCCAGCAGAAACCAGGGTAGGACTTTAAACAACAAAAATTGCATCCCACATGGAGGCGACGCTGGTTAGCAAAAGTGCTGTCATGATAATCCAACTCCTAACTATTAACTCAATAATCCGTAAACAAAACTTTCCAGCTTTATTATAATAAAAGTAACGCAATAGAGACAGTTGTCAAATCCTCTAGCCGATTACATCTACAAAAACTATGGAACGCCGGCGTGGAAAAGTGTGAAGTTTTGTGCTATAATGTGTGATGTTTACGTACTGTGTACTTGTCCTTCAGTGATTGCAATTGGAGTTAATTTAAAGTATACAGTTCCAACGAACATTTATAGTCCTTTACAGCAAATGTTTTGTTGTGCATTCCTTAATGAATTTCTTTGTATATACAAATATGAACACACATTTTAAAGCCGCTGTGAGAGAAACGTTTGCAGATACGAAACTGAAGTGATTTCGTAAGTAATATAAGTGACATTATTCCGCGGTTTTTATTTGTATTGGGCATATAGGTCTAGACGGGCCCTTCAAAAGTCCAGGCCGGGAAACTCCAGTGGTGACGTCACTTCCTGAGGCAAACTAATAATGATTTTTCAATATGGTTTCATTTTCACGTCTGATTCACCTATAAGCGGTATTTCAGGGAGTAGATTTAGTAAGCAATTTCTGCAATTTACGTTGGATTTATTGTCAGTTTGTTGGTTTTCGAGGAACTATGCCTGCTAAATGTTCTGTACTTGAGTGTCGTTCAAATTATGACCTTTCTAGTGGATATGTAAGTTGTTTCGATTCCTTTCGAATTCTCTTTTAAGAGACAAATGGCTGAAACATATTCCACGGAAAAATTGGACTCCTGGGAAAACCAGTGTAGTATGTGTGAAACATTTTCGTACGTCAGATATTATTGTGTCTGATAAATAAACAGACAAATCATGAATCAAGCATATACTCCTAAGAAAGAATCCCGCTTTAAAAAAGATGCTTATCCAACTATCTTTCAGATCTCCCATCCTATTTATCAGGGAAAGTACCAGCCTCTCGCAAAACTCCAGAGGAACGTGTATCACATATTATTCGTAATTATGATCAAAAAGTAAATGACTGGCTGTCCTCAGATATCATTACAGATTTCCAAGATCTGGAGTCACAAACTGAAAGGACACTGAAAAAAAAATTGGAAATACACTTTTGTAGATGGAGCTTTAGCATGTATTGTTTTGTATGTCATTACCATTCAGTCAGACTCTGCACCATCCATAGGTGTTAGCATAAAGATGTTACTTTATATGACTATACAAGTCTTTGTTCAAAATAAAAAAAGTTAAAGACAAAGACCTTAAATGGATTGTAGACAACAATAAACTTGTGAGATGGTCACAGCTTGAAAATCTTCTAATTCATTACAATGCCTGGGATTATAGTAAAATTCAAAGCCAAAATAGCTTTACAGGTTTAGTGGGAGAAGCAGGAAGTATTTTGAAGACAGTGGACTCCTAATGGGACAGCTGATGAAGTAACTGACACACAAGTAAACTTTCTTGCAGAGCAGCTGCAACTTTTAACCGTATTAAAAAACAGAAGGCGTTACAGTTGTAGCACATTATGTTTCGCTTTCATGCTGTTCACTAAATCTCCAGCATGCTACCGGTTTATAGGAAAATCTCGTATTTTGTGCCTGCCTCATCAAAGAACACTGCACAATTTAACTTCACAGTTGTCATTGTCTACTCATACTGGCAGCATCTCACAGAACTTGAAACTGAAACAAGACAAACTGACAGAGCTAGGAAATATTGTAGTGGTTTAGATGGATGAAATAAATGTTAAATCTACAATTACTTACTCTGGGGGCAAAATATTTAGCAATGCAGACAATGCAAAAGAAGCAACAACAACAGTGCAGGCTTTCCTCATATCTTCAGTTTTTGGAAGCTACCAGGAAATTATAGAACTTTCACCTGTGAACAGAATGACATCTCAGGGTCTACGTTTGAAATTACTCCACTGTATCAACTTTGTACAGGAGTGTGGTTTCACAGTTGTTGCTGTAATTGCAGATAATAGCGCTGTCAATCGCAGTGTTTACACTGATCTCCTGAAACCAAGCCAAACTGTTATTGAGAACCCAGATTTTGCTAAAAAAAAATATTTTTACTGCATGATTCTGTGCACTTGCTAAAATGCATATGGAAGAACTGGATCAACCAAAAAGACACAAACAAGACATTTACTTATCGTTTATTAACTGGACAAATGTTAAACGCCTGTGATACTGATAGAGCTGCAGAGGCTAACTTTTCACATTTAAAGAAACTGTATTATAGTGAGCAAAATAATATTGCAAAACTGGCACCTATACTTTCCTACAAAGCCATCTATCCCTCCAGCATAGACAGACAGAATGTTCCTCTTGCTTTGGCCATTTTTAATGAATACAATGTTGCTTCTCTGCGTCTAGTAGACAGTCATGAAACAGCAGACTTTATTGAAGCCATCCTTAGATGGTGGCCTATTGTTAATGTGAAAAGTAAATTTGTAGGTAAAGACACTGAACTCATTTTCAAATCCTGTATTGTCAAATGATGATGAAACAAGTGCATTATCTTGAACAGTTTGCTGAATGTGGGACAAGCTGACTGGCTGTCAAGGAAAACTGACCAAGGAAACACACAGTGCACTGCATACAGTGACCGCAGTGCTTTCTCTAATCAAATATCTATTTGCAACCACAGAAGCCAGTTTTATACTTCTTGGAAAGCTGCAGACTGACAACTTAGAAGCTCGGTTTGGTGAATATCGGCAGTTGTCAGGAGCAAACTACTTAGTATCTGTGCAGCAAGTTTTAGAAGCAGAAAAGAAACAAAGTTTACTCACTGCTAAGTATGTCCTCATCAACTTATGGAGATTTTCCTACCAGTGACCTCTCAGAGTTTCTTAGCAGCAAAGAAGAGGAAAATGGGGATGCCATAATGACTGATGCTGTTCAGCTGGACATGAACAAAGTTTTTTTTCAAATAAGCCCAAATGACTGTGAATTATGATTTCGGAAGGTTCAGAGGAGTCACTAGTGTATATTGCTGGATTTGTCTCATGTAAGCTGAACAAAAAAATTAGGTGTGCTGCCTGCAAGAATTTATTGCAGATGGACAGGCCATTATCATATGATGTTGACTCGGGTGCAATGTCCACAGACTATATACAGCTGCTTGACCCTGGAGGTTTGAAATACCCTTCAAAATTTATAATATTACTGCCAGCTTTCAGTACCACTGTCAAAACCAAAGCAAGACAAGTCGTCCGCAGCTGGGATAGAAACCCGTATTACGAAGCGCAATAGCAACTACTAAGGCACAGACGCTGACCCGTTACCAGTAGCAGTTTGATTATACATCTGCTTTGCCTTTCGACTGTTGCATGTTGGTCATTCCCCACGGAACAAGTCATGATGCTCCTCTACTCGTCCCATGCTACCAAATGATTTGACCACACTTAGCTGGACATGAAACAGCTCACCGCACAAAGGGACAGAACCGGTAAATCTCTCTGTTTATTTCTCAGCCCTCGTAATAGGTTACTTACGTATCCTTCATAGGACGTTGCAGAACCAACCCCAGCAGCCCCTGGCTGTTGTGTGGTTTCTCTAGGCAACATTACGTCCAGTATTTTGCCCTTGCTTTCTAGACGGTCGGCCCCCTGATACCACTGTCGCATAGCCCGCAGCTTGGATCGAACCCGGCACCCCGGCATTACTAAGCCCTCGTGATAGACGAATAAAAACCCAGGGGAGGCTAAGCGCCTGGAACCTCTAAAGTGATGCTTGCCATTCTGCATATAACATGCCTGTCTCAAACTTTCTTAGCAAGCTTTGTGAGCTTGAAACAAGCATATGTAAGCTCAGTTAGTTCTCAAGTGAGAAGAAAGCTGTATTGACTGTCTTCGCCTCCATACGTGAACTAGACATGATAACATGTTAGTCTGCGCTGTAATAAACATTGTCCATTCGATTAGCAATGTACTACCAGACATATCTTCTACCTCTCAGCACAGTCATTTGCATGAATGTATATGGAGGAAGATTAACGAGGAAGATGCAGACCCGGAGATGGATGATGACGGATGGATTGCGACGGTGGCTCGGGAAGACATCGTCGGTAGAACTGATCCAGAGGACAATGGAC
The DNA here is from genome assembly GCA_905116865.2 of Candidula unifasciata. Lineage (NCBI taxonomy): Eukaryota > Metazoa > Mollusca > Gastropoda > Stylommatophora > Geomitridae > Candidula > Candidula unifasciata. The sequence continues at coordinate 26,967 of CAJHNH020004211.1, forward strand.
CGAGATCTCTAAAGAAACATGAAGGCCTATGCCAATCGGAAGGAAAATGATGATGGTCATAATGGTAGAAAGAAGGAAGGGATTCGAAAATCGTCATTTATGATTCCACAGTACTCGCTGGCTGCGCAGTGACCTCTAGGCCCAATGAGATGTTATACCTAATTTCCGCACGGATTCTCTTTTGAGCGTTAACGCACAAAAAGAAGAAGAAGCAGAAGAAGAAGAAGAAGAAGAAGAAGAAGAAGAAGAAGAAGAAGAAGAAGAAGAAGAAGAAGAAGAAGAAGAAGAAGAAGAAGAAGAAGAAGAAGAAGAAGAAGAAGAAGAAGAAGAAGATTTTAATCACATGTAAAGGCATTTCTTGCATTTTAAACGTATATATGCAGACATTTAATACCTTTTAAACTTATGTAGAGAAATTTCTTACATTTTAAACGTGTGTAGATACATTTCTGACATTTTATGCTTTGCAATTCTAAGAATGGAACACATAGCTTGTTTACTTATGAATATCGCAGTTCCTATCAGCAAGTAACCGGAATTGATAATTTTTTCAATGAACCTAAACATACCATCTAATTTCCCATCCACTTGTGCAAATGACTTTACCACTGTTACCTTCAGTATTTCCTGGATTACTGTGAGCATGTTAGTCATCGTTTAAAGCTTACAGATAAACATTTCCATCTGGCGAAGTCCAAAACTCCACACAAAAACAAACATGCTTGTTGTGGCAGTTAGTGCAGGGAATATTTTCTTCGCTGTTTCTTGTGGAATCAGTATACCATGAAAAAGAATCTTTTCCAGCAACACTGTCACTCACATAGTCTTGATGAACACATTCATGATAGGTGTGTCTTTCTCCACCTAATGTTCTCCGTGAAAAAGCTGGGAGTTATTACCGTTGATCGCTACATCAACATTGTCTATTGTCAGGATCCAGTGTGGCTATGGAATGTAACAGGAAGATGGTGATAAATCAGCAAGGTAGCACTCGTCTGACGACCTGACCTAGTGTGTACTGACTCAGTGGGACGGCCAGTAGAATACCGTGAACAGGGGGGATAATCGCTTACGGGTCCACGGAGTTCTGCGTGACTGGCTGTGATCGGCGGTGAGCGCAAAAACCGGACAAAAGCACAGGGGATGGACAGTTCAGGGACAGTTAATGAGATTTGTGAGAGACATGTGGACGGGACAGATGCTGTAGTTGACTGCTAGAAATTTACTGTGTTAGTCTTAGTTTAGCGACAGGTATTAGTATATTAACGTCGCACGGTAGCTTAAAAAAACAAAACTCTAAAGGGGAACATGTACAGCTGGGGCCCACCGATCATCAGTAGAAAGATCCCTCGTCGACGATTGTTTTGGCCCGTGACCATTCCTATACAATCTCGGAAAGTGGGCTGACCTGGGTTAAGACTTCCAGGCCTCGATCTTCCCCTGCTGCACTTTATCGGATGTTCTCGGACAGTGACAAGATGATGTGTTGATTTGTAACATGTCTTGTGAGAATTACTGATATTGTCGCTGCGGTAGCAAATTAGATCAGCCTTGCTACCATAGTAAAATTCTACCTTTATAAATTTGCCCAGCCTCGAAAGAGCGCATGGGGGTGACGGTAGGACTGGCCCTCGCGTTGTCCATCATCCCAGCTTGGTCGATAACATCCGCTAACTCTTTTAGGACTTTGTTATGGCACTAAGTGTATCTCCACTGGCCTAGGTCTTTTCTGCACAATGTGTGCTCGAGCGTCTTTTTAGCGCTGCAAAGTGGGCATGTTGGGTTGGTAGTTGCATGCAATTTCACTATGCTGACTTGCTGCCACTGCGGGATGCTTTTTAAACCCGAGTCTCGTCTTCGGCATCCCTTATCTGGTGTATTACCATGTCTCATAGTTCGTTGGCTGTACCTTTGGACCAACAACTGACTTTCCCGTGCCTTAGGCAAGGTTGGTCAGTTTTGGTGACCCATGACTTCTTTCAATTTCAGTGCCTCTTGGGCAGATTCTATCGCATTTAGGACTTTCCATTTCTTACCTGTCTTTAAAGAGGACTTGACAGCTGCCACCGTGGGTCTAAAGATGTCTAAACCATAATCGCGAGTCTTACTTTGCCGCCTTCAAACTCTTTGGTTATAAACTTGAACGGAAGTACCAGCTTAGTCTGCTTACAATACACAGACAAGGCAGTGCCCCAAATATAGTGTCAGCCGGTATTTGGCTATTGTGTTACTTTACGTAGCAATCCATTTGTGTGGCATGCATTGCTAAGTGGTTCCGCGCAAAGTTTACTATGGTTAGTTTATGAAGTCTGTTTACTAACACTAGCTGTGTGCTACCACAGCAGTCCTAATTTTAAGTGCAGGAGCTTCAGAAATAACGTGTAAAGGGAACTTTGTTTAAGACCCGTATTGTAGTCTAAAGGCCGCGATGGGTAGGTGTAAGCCCCTGCCCCCCCCCCCTCGCCACCCAATATTTTTTTTTTAATGGGGGCAAGGGGAAGATAGATGTGGGGGGGGGGAGAGGGTGGTGTTATGACCCTCAATAAATCTGTAAGTTGAATAAAAGGCCCTCTGAAACCATGTATTGACATTCACTTCAAAATAATGCCATATTAATATTAAAAATTGTAATAATCTGTTGAGCTGGGGGGGGGGGGGGGGGGGGGGGGGGGGGGGGGAACCCCAGTAATATTAGTCTTGGAATAGTAATGATGGTATAAGTAAATACTTGTAAAGAATGTAATGTCATGGGGTGAGAGAGTCCTTTCAGGCCCTACACAATTATGGGGGGGGGGAGAAGGGGGGGGGTGGGTAGGAGGGGTGTGCTATGTGTTTCTGGGCAACTCACCTCGTTCATCGTTCCATTTGGGAAGGGGGGGGGGTAGGGGGTGTTGCACTTCTAGAAGCCTAACCCCTCCCTCTCCATCTCCCATTTTTGTCAAGACAATATTAGTACAAGGAGATGGAAAAAAGAGTGGGAGGAGGGAAGAAGGAGAGAATACTCCCTGTCTCACACATAAAAATCTGGGTAAGGGACGCTCAAGATGACTGAAGCCCCAGTTCTGGCATCCCTGGAATATGGCTGTCTATACAGTGGTTCTCAACTTTTCTAATACCGGGACACTTCAATACAGTTTCCCGTGTTGTGGCTACCCTTTAATACAGTGCCCCATGTTGTGGCTAACCTTTAATTTACTTTTTCATGTTGTAACGGCCATTTAATACAGTTTCCTATGTTGCGGCGATCCCCAGCCCCACACTTACTTTCGTTGCTACATCATAGCTTCAATTAATATGTGTTTTCTGATGGTCTATGACGATCCCTGTGAAAGGGTCGTCGACCTAAAAAAAAAAAAGGGACGTGACCCACAGGCTGAGAACCGCTGCTCTAGAGGGAGGATTCTTCTGTGTAATAAATCTGATCATAATCATCATGTAGCAGGTCCTTTGCAGAACGTCACTCTCATCATGGTCTGATTGAAAGAAACTCGGTCTCTTGCCCGCTTTCCCGCCACATGTAATTTCATAATCAAGGAGTCACTTATATCCTGTGCCCACCTTCGTGTTGGTCGGTCCCTGCCCTCCTTCCTGGTACCATGCCTTCTGCTATAATTTGATCCAATCCGTCGTGGCGCTTGATAATAAATTTGACAGGGAACGCAAAACAAACATAAGGAATCTGCGATTTGGATAATTAAACTTTTCCTGGGGAATATTTGAGAACACTTAGTTCTTTAAACACAGAACAAGCCTGTCGAATGTGATACAAATAAAGTCTCTTGTATTGAGACACACTAAAATTCTCGCACGGATACTATTGATCTATTTTATCAAGACATACAATGACGACCAGCGTATACAACGAATTAGAAAGAGCACACACAGATCCGGTCATTCCATCTTCCCCCGTTACTTCGTTAGGTAAGTGGAGAAAGATCAGAAAAAGACAAAAAGTTACACAAGTTTTTGTAGAACAGGGTGGAATTCTGACAGTAGTAAACGATACAACATGGGATACTTCTATGTGTATCTATGATTACGTAGGAAATTGTGACTTTGATAACATGTGAGTCTATAAAAAATAAAGAAAACTGTATGCATTTTCGCAGGAGATTCCGAAAACTCAGGGATATTTCCTGCAAGATCAAAATAAGCTGTTGTTTTTTTAAGGTCAGACTGTCCAAATTGTGGACCCTTTTTTTAAGTTCAAGACTATTTTCCGTATTCTCCTTCTTCTTCTCGTTCACCAGCTGCAAACTCTGGTGGAAAGTTCTGGTTGTTCATCCTCTTCTGGACGGCAGTCGTGTTCCAGAACCTGAGTGTTGCGTGTGCATCCGTTTGACAAATCTGACTCATTTGTATGCAGACTGCTGGTTCCTTGTCTCTCAGGCAGATGCACTCCGACTTCAGAGGAAGCTCCCAATTAGTCGACTCTTACAACATGCTTTTGGGCAGGCAGTGGGTTTATTCTTGTTTTCCCTATAATAGGACCCCGAAACCCACACGGGGTATTTTCCGTATTCAAGGTCAAATACTTTGTGTGTTTGTGTATATTTGTATTATAGTCATCAGTTTGTGTGTTCCTTTACATGAACGGATAAGATATATCTTGGGAAAAATATGGACATTTAATTTTCACTATGCTATAAATTTACAGGAAACATGTAAAAAAAACTATATGTTATGTAATAGACAATAAGATTTACCATCGTCACCACACATTTTAAGCAGTACATTTACACTGAGTTTGATTCTCGGCTTTAATCTCACCATTTTTCATGAGAGTATGTGCCAGAATTCTGAGCCATGCTGAACAGGAAACTGGAAACATCTTCCTCGTCAAACATTTTCATCTAACATATCGTCTAAAAATGTTACTAACATCGCTATTGCCCAGTCCTGAAACACACAGAATAGATAGTATTCAAAAAGAAAGAAGAAGATATAACAACCAGCAAAGACTGCAGGCGACGGCGTTTCTTTTCAGAAAGCGATACCCAGACGTTAATATCTTCCTCATCAAGCATATGAACAAGCTTAATGGCACTAACATTGATATTACCAGTCCTGAACCACGCAGAATAGATACAACATTTAGAAAACGTGACAAGCAGCAAAAACTGCGATCACCAACGTTTCTTTTCAGGGAAGGGATCAAGAAGTTGACTATATGTCGCAAACAATTATATACATGACGGACACAGCAATCTCCCAAAACCAACCCCACAAACATGGTGTCTCTCCAGAAAATGAATGCCAGACATGTTTCAGAAGTTAGGAATGTCATACAGAGAGTGAGTTTACATATATGTAACAGATTCAGCAGGATTTTTTTCTGGAGACAACAACAATATCATCGGAGAATTACAACCATTTGAATTGTTTCAAGCTCTAACAATGTAGCGTAATGTAACATAAGCTTGTATAGATGAAGCTAAAGATTACGATGTTCAGTTTGGCATATACTGGATTACTCTAAGCATATTAGTCATCGCTCAAAGTGTACTCATACTTTTTATAATCTGGCGCACTCCAAACCTCCACACAAACACAAATATCTTCATTGTATCCGTCACAGTAGCTGACATATTGTACGCTGCTTTCTGTGGAATCAATGCTATATTAAACAGAGTGTTTTTCCAACACATCGTCACCGACGGTATTTTAATAGATACATTCACAATGGGAGTTACTTATTCCACTCTGAGGTTATCCATAAACCAGATGGGAGTTATCGCCGCTGATCGTTTTATCAACATTATCCATCCGTTTTTCTACATCAAACATGTAACCAGGAGGCGTGTTGTGGTGCTAATTATTTGTTACTGGATTCTGACATTTGTTTATGGGACAATACCATTGATTGTATGTAGAAATACCCACTATCATAAACTTTGTATCATCAACCATCCACCCATTGAATACTTCCTGGTGATGGTAATAGCTTACATTACTAATTTCTTTCTAATAATTTTGTATGTAAAAATAGCTGTTTTGGCTTACAGGCGCAACAAATCTGCACAAGACAGTTATCAAATCCTTTAACCAATACTGCTTGCAGAAACTACGGAACGCCAGCTTGGAAAAGTGTGAAATTTTGTTCAGTAGTGTGTGGAAATTACGTTTTATGTACTTGTCCTTCAGGGATAGCAGCTGTAGTTAATTTACAATATGCAATTCCAATGCTAGTTTTTACTCCTTTGCAGCAAATGTTTCTCATTCATTCCTTACTGAATTTCATAGTTTACATAAATATGAACACCAGTTTAGAGCGGCTTTGAGAAAAACATTCTTAGACATGAAAAATCAGTGCCTGTGAATTTGAAACCCACGATTTATACATCTTTTGAGTGCACAAAGCACGAACTGCCAGAGTCCAGTGACGATCCACAGAAATCTCCGTAAAACCTGCAGTCTAACACTAAACGACGAATCCACGAAACAATCCGACATCGTTAAAAATTTGCCGAAAACAGTTTGACCCCATTGCAACGAAAACTCAAAGAATGCAACAGAACATGGTAATCTCCTTCCTCGGATGGGACCTCAAGTTAGGCCTGGCTCGTATAGCCGCTCCGCACATCCTAAATAGAGCAACCTTGGAGACTAAACTGACTTTTTGGGACCTGCCATGTTGGTTTGAGGTTTAAGGTTTGAAAATCGGATCAATATCATGGCACACGGGTAGTAAGCCATAAGTGCTCCGTTCTTTTTCTAACTCAAGTCTGTTAGGCTTTTCTTTTCGATTTCCAACTGCCTAGGGATTTTTTTTTAGGAGCGCAACAATGCACAAAGGGCGTCCGATCTCACTACCAAGAGACCAGGGGGAATTACTAGAAGTCTAAGTCCACGTGAAAAAATCCCAGCCTTTACCGAGGATTGAACCCGGAACCTCTAGCACTCGAGGGGGACACCATGCCTCGAGACCACACAGCACCTCATTAGGGTCTGAGTTCAGACAGAAATTTTGTCATCTCATGGTGGTTTAGGTAGCAACTAGGATGGAACACATCAGCCAGTCATTTCAAAGTTAAACGTGCCTCATCTGCGGAAGATTATTGTGCTCATTTGTGTGATCATCGAAGTCCCGGACGTGTCGACTCTTCTGTACTAGTCTCCAGAGAGTGCAAACCGGCGATGATCGGGAAAGCCCACATTGAGGATGAGATGTTAAGCAGTCATCTTCAGTGCATGACGATTCCTTGTGTAAACCCAGGATCAGAGCGTCATATGTCGGCTCTGCATTTATCAAATCCTCCTTGGATGGCTGGGATTGCCTTTGATCTGTTCCTTCCTTCCCTTGAGAGCCGATCAGTCTACACACGGTTGCCTTGGATGGGTTCTCATGGTGGGGGGTAGGGGAGACACCTGTAGATGAGGGGACAAAGTGGACACCACACAAATAAGGTTATGTTGTGTTCCATGAAAGCAACTAGGAAGACTAATCCTGTGAACAAATGTACGATGAAGTCGGCAGATATAGGCAGATATCGCAGCTGTGCTGCAAATAACAATTAGGCCACTCGGGACGAACGATGATAAAGAAGAAGAATCAATCAATGAACAGTAATATGCGATAATGGTAATTTAACTACTCTATATTTGATGACACTTATTACTTTAAACACAGGGTCAGCAGACTAATGTAAAAAAAAAACAAGTAATTTGGGCTGTAGCAAGCAAAAACTTTGCTATTGATCCAATCGATCTCTTTTCACGACGTGCTAAAATGTTACACATATTTATGTAGAATGTAATTGGCCTCTGATAGTAGTCGGGGATAAAAAAAATAGAGTATTTATCTCTGATTGTAGGAAAATTTGAGTTCAGTATCGCGTATGTATTGTTGTTCTTTGCATCACCTTTCTGTCTGTCCAGGGGACAGTGTTGTTTTGTGCTACATTGAGGCATGAGTATTCAACTCCTGTCAATAACACTTAGCCTACCTGTTTTGTAGAGACCTTGTTTAGCCAATGGAACTTACGGGTTATCACCATGTGCGGATTGTGTCGTTTTTATTTATGTTACATGTGACTCTGTCTAGTAGAGTTTATGCTTTGCACGATTCTTGATGGACCAGCGGTTGATTTTCAGGATCTTTAGAATAAGATTGTTCTCCCTGACTTTCAGACATTGGCACTAGAGTCTTAACGTAGATAACACTGAGGCATCGCCGCAGAAAATTCCCAGTGACAACACTGGATGGATACACCCATCTCTGCCAGTGTCTGCCAGTGGATACAAGTTTTCAAAATTTTTCCACATCTTCGGAAATATAGGGTACATAGGGCTAGAGCCATATTTCGTCGACTTAATAGTACCCACTGGGTACTGACTATTGGATTCAAGACTATGATTTAAATACCTCTTTCACTGGAGACCTTGGAAAACCCTAGATTTGCTGCTCTAGGGTCCGATACCTTGTTACCGTCTAATGACCAAGTGGTCCGCTTTTTTTTTTTTTTTTTTTTTTCTTAACCCATTCAGGTTTTTACTCTGTAGGTTTAAAATCGTAAGGATAATAATCAAACAAGTGCAAATCCCCGAAAACCCCTTCAAACTAATAGTCATTTAAGTTATTTGCGTATCCTTTACAGGACTTTGCAGAACCAGCCAGGGTGTCTTAAGGCTGTTGTGGTTTTCCTAGGCAAATTTTCCGTTCAGTAGTTTGTCATTGCTACTGGACGGTTAGCTCTCGGTATCCTCTGTCGAAACAAACGCAAGACAAATCGTCCGCAGCTGGGATCGAACCAGGTACCCCGACATTTCGAAGGGCTTTTGCAACGGTTAAGCCACAGACGCCATACAGCAGAGTTTTCTGGGCACCACAAACGTTTATGAAGTAGCTTGTAGTCTAGTGTGGGTGGGTATTGGGTAATGCAATAACGACATGTTCGGTCCTTAGTGTCGATTGCCAAACGTTCAAAATTTGTACCCAGTGTTCAAGGGGAACAATTAACTGGTTTCACTTGTTTTAGTCAACATTATTTATGTCCCCTTACATTAATTAATGACCTGTATGTAAATGTTTAATAATAATAATAATAATACAATTATCATTAAAGGAGAACTAGCAGGCTCACAATAAGCAGGAAATTTCTCGTTTTTTTTTGGGGGGGGGGGGTGGGGGGGGGGGGACATAGTACGAGGTTCGTTGGAAATTCCTACCATCTACAGCAGGAACTTATTACGCAGCAAATACATTGTAGAGCATCTGATCTGTCCAAAGTTAAAAAAAAAAAAGCATCTGTATTTTTTTGTCACGTACAATCGTTAAGGGCAAGGCTAACTGACAAAGGCGATGATGTTCCCCTGTAAACAATTGTCTTTTGTGACCTTTATCAGCTGGACAGCCGTTATCCAGTTGCGATATTTATTATTCATCATTGAGAATAGGCGGACGCCGCTAGAACTGTCGTACTTGTAACTGATAGCTTTCACACGTTACAGTTTCTGCATGAGTAAAGTAAGCATAAAGTGAAGGTTCCGTTCGCTATGTTTAAGACAATGTGGCGTTTTGTGATAAATTAAAAGAAAAGTAAAAGCCCACTTTTCCACACCTTTAGGCATAATGGGCATACATGACTAGACGTATATGTTACAGACCGATGGGCACTAAGTAAGTGATGTGGTCAGAATCACAATAGCTGCCGTTTTCCTTCTATGACTTCACCTGGTACCAGTTTTAAAGCCCGTGTCGACGTGGAAGTCTAGATCATTTTAAAAAAGGTCATAACTCATTACTTTTTAGTCGTTAAACCACGTCGGCTCCCTTGTTATAAATAGTAACCGTAATATAAAATAGTAAAGCCCTTTGTGAACATGCAACGGAATCAGTAGAGAAACAAGATTAGTATGGGCTGGAGAGAATGTGCCACCTGGGTGTAACCAAGGGGTCTGGTCGGCTCACTACACTCAGAGGAAAGGCAAAAAGGACATATAACCAGATTGTGACTGGTACCATCACTATTGGGACTCTGCACTGGCTGCTGAAATTGAGGACGGAGCAAGCATGGGAATACCCCGAGCTCTGTTATGTCAGTTATTGACCCAACTCAGCTCTCAACTCAACAGTAAAATAGTTTTCTTTAGAATATAAATAAAGCATACAGCTGTTTGTTTGGAGACATCGCCTCTTCACTTCAGTGATTACTTCTTGACCTATTTTTTCGCTGTAAAAATGTCACGTAATGTCACGTCCCCGTGCGTTGATGAGTTTACAGAATATGGCTTTATTTTCGGAATTTCTTGGATTTTTCTAAGTGTGTTAGTTATCGCTCAAAGTTTTCTCATAATATATATCATCTGGCGAAGTCCAAAACTCCACACAAAGACAAATGTGGTCATTGTATCCGTGAGTGTGTCTGATATATTTTGGGCTGCTTCTTGCGCCATCAATACAGCATTGAAAATGGTGTTTTCCAGCAACAACGACATTAACCCGGTCGTTTTGGATACTTTTATGCTTGGAGTATCGTACTCCTCTCTGGTATTGTCCTCGACCCAGATGGGAGTTATCGCCGCTGATCGCTACATCAACATTGTCATTCCATTTCACTACATCAAACATGTAACCAGGAGACGAGTTGTGACAATAATTCTTTGTTACTGGATTCTCGCAATAGTTTATGGATCAACACCTTTGCTTGTGTATAGAAATACTCGCTACCATAAACTTTGTATCCTCACCCATCCACCTATAGAATACTTTCTTGTAATGACAGTATGTTTCACTACGACTTTACTTTTGATATTAGTTTTTGTACATCAAAATTGCTGTTTTGGCTTACAGACGCAAGAAAGCTGCACAAGACAGACAGTTATCAAATCCTTAAGCCAATCAAGCAAGCAGAAACTACGGAACACCAGCATGGAAAAGTGTGAAGTTTTGTGCCACAATGTGTGGCGTTTATTTTGTTTGTACGTGTCCTTCTGGGCTCGTTGCTATAGTCAATTTAATGCAGTCAGTTCCCATGTATGTTTACACTCCTTTACAGCAATTATACCTCGTTCATTCTTTTTTGAATTTCTTTATATGTGTAAATATGAACACTACTTTTAAAGCGGCTGCGAGAAAAACGTTTGTAGATATGAAACGACGATGCCTAGAAAAGCCAGACCCGTTTACAGCAAAGTGATATGGTTTTTTAAGAAATGAAAAAACTAACACTAAACATACATATATTTATTCTAATGTTTTTTTTTAATAGAGAGGAAACACTGATAATAATTAAGGCAATTACTACTAAACTACAAACATTCATTTACTTGTGACAGCGCAGAAACGAGGGATTTAAATAGTATGATAAGTCACTAATGTCGAGCTTTGGGAGTGAACTTTGGACCAATAGGTGAAGAAAAGACGCTGGCGGTTGAATAGGACAAATGACAAGAATATCTGTGAACAGTATAACTAGAATGTCTTTACACTGGAACCCACAGAAACATAGAAAAAAGACGTACAAAAAAACACACTGAAAAAGGAGCTGAGGAGTGAAGTTAAAAAGATGGGGAGGACATGTGGTGAGCTACGTTCAATAATAAGGAAAGAACGACTTGGCGTGAGTCGATTGAGGGCATATGCTACACTGGGGATTAGAACTCAGAAGAGGCAGAAGTGGCATTATATTATCAGCGTTTTAGCATTGTGGGTTAGAGGGATAAAACAGGAGACGTTACAGGATTGATGAAATAGCGGACTGCCAACGGTTAAGCACCATGTACTCTCATGCGGAAGACACACGTCCGAATCCTCGGTGAGGTCATGGCGTTTTTTTTTTCTTTTCTTCTCTGTCCGGGATAACAAGAAGTAAAATTATGGTCTGTACAGTTTGCGGCAATAGCACTAGCCATGCGGATCTAAATCAAAGACCACCCTGCTACCTTGGCAAAAAAAAAAAGGTTCTAGTACCTACCGCTTTTGTAGCCGGAAAATGCGCTCTTTCATTTATTTGTATAGAAATACTTCATGAATTGACACCACAGCACTTGAGGAATTCCCTGACGTACCTCATTTCCTTCTTAAGTAACCAACAAAGGGTTACAGCACCTGTTGCCAGTCTTATTAAAAGTCCGCCTTTGTTTCCCCCTCAGTATTGAATATCTTCCAAAACCTCTTCTCACACTCTTCTGGATTAGTCTTTCAATGTATGGAATCTCTGTCTGTCCTATTGCACAATCTCTTTGATAACAGAGAGCATTTACCACATGCGCTTTAACGTAGGGTAGCTGACCGCCCATGGAAGCAGCAGCAAAAAATCTATCAGTCTGCTGGAAGTAAATCCATACTGAAGACGGAAAGGTGCCAATCAATCAATCAATCAATCAAATTGTGCAATGCTCAGTCTATGTAGGCTCGTGCGGCTGGGTCACACGTAAAGAACGGAGGATGGCAGAGTCCCAAAGGACATCTTCTATGATGAATTAAAGACGGTAGAAGATGTCTAGGCTGAAGTCTACTAAGATATAAAGATGTGTGCAAGTGGGTCATAAATGATACAGGTTTTGAGGTGGACATGTTAAGAAAATGCCACAAGTGTTGTGTGGGAGGGGCACATTAGCAATCGAATGCAAATGAAGGAAGAAATTATTGCAGAAAGGATGATAGTTGAGCATCTAAGAAGAAACAGACTAAACACAGATGTTGATAAAATTAAATGCTATAATTTTGGAAAACTTTTCTTAACGCGGGCGGGTCTTGCTAGTCACACTCGCCCGTTATGGGATGTGAGTCACATACCTCCTCAAAGCGCAAAATGACTCTATTGTCTGGAAAGACGGAAAGGTGCCAATCAGTCAGTCATCAATCAAATCCATAATATACTTCTGATCAGAGTCATATCACGTGTTGCAAGCCACTCTGCACGCAGGTGGACGGTCTTTGCCTAAACATTGCCATAACTAGCAGCTGTCGGTGCATCTATCTTTTTTTTTTTAGTATCATGTAGAAGGTCTGTTGCGGGACGTAGCTCTCATCACGGTCTGCCTGAAAGAAACTTGGTCTCTCGGCAGCACTCCTGTTTCGTGTACTTTCATACTCAAGTAGTCACTTATATCCTGTACCCATCTTTACGCTGGTCTGCCCCTGCCCCTCCTCCCTGTTATCATGACTTCTGCTTGTATTTTTTCTAATCATTCGTGGCGCTTGATGTGACCAAAATATTTGAGCTTTAGGGACAAGATGCTGTTTATTAGCCAATCTTCTATGATGTTCTGATCCTTTCCAATGTTTTTTTTTTTTTTTTTATTCTTCGCCAACGACATTCTCAGAATCTTTCTATAGTATTTCAGCCTAATAGCTCCCATTTTTGTTCTTAAGGACTGGGAGATAGTCTATGACACACATTCACATACGGCTACAATGAAAATCCATTCCCTTACATTTGTCATTTTCGTGCCTCTGTCTTCGTTGATACCTTGTACTCGTTGTTTTGGTTGTTCCTAGAGTTTAAAGTTCATAATGGATTCGTTTGCAAGTGTCAACAGTGTGGGCAGGATGCACTCAAAGCGCTGACAAGAGATTGAAGCTAGTAGTATCTAGTCATCCCCTTGTGGGGTGCAATTTTTCGTTATGTTGAAGCCCCACCCTGGCTCTTGCCAGCGGCCGCAATACAGCCCAGCCATAAATATGGTCTAATGGCTGAACGCGATTTCTTGGACCTCTCCATGGGTGATCCTCATCCATATGGTGGCATTTTGTGTCATCGGATGTTTATCGCTTGTGTAATGTCCTAGTGAGGTAAAATCTTCTACTGCTACAACTAATTGCAGCTAACAGAAATTGTAAAACAAGCAGCTTGGGTGCTTCTGTAGACCGGATATATGAGAAAGAGAGAGAGAGAGAGAGAGAGAGAGAGAGAGAGATAGATAGATAGATAGATAGATAGATAGATAGATAGATAGATAGATAGATAGATAGATAGATAGATAGATAGATAGATAGATAGATAGATAGATAGATAGATAGATAGATAGATAGAGAGAGAGAGAGAGAGAGAGAGAGAGAGAGAGAGAGAGAGAGAGAGAGAGAGAGAGAGAGAGAGAGAGAGAGATAGAGATAGATAGATAGATAGATAGATAGATAGATAGATAGATAGATAGATAGATAGTAGATAGATAGATAGATAGATAGATAGATAGATAGATAGATAGATAGATAGAAGATAGAGGAATAGATAGAAGATAGATAGATAGATAGCCGATAGATAGATAGATAGATAGATAGATAGATAGATAGAAGATAGATAGATAGATAGATGATAGATAGATAGATAGATAGATAGATGTAGATAGATAGATTAGATAGATGATAGATAGATAGATAGATAGATAGATAGTAGATAGATAGATAGATAGATAGATAGATAGATAGATAGATAGATAGATAATAGATAGATAGATAGATAGATAGATAGATAGATAGATAGATAGATAGATAGATAGATAGATAGATAGATAGATAGATAGATAGATTAGATAGATAGATAGATAGATAGATAGATAGATAGATAGATAGATAGATAGATAGATAGATAGATAGATAGATAGATAGATAGATAGATAGATAGATAGATAGATAGATAGATAGATAGATAGATAGATAGATAGATAGATAGATAGATAGATAGATAGATAGATAGATAGATAGATAGATAGATAGATAGATAGATAGATAGAGAGAATGTGTGTGTGTGTGTATGTGTGTGTGTGTAGTAACTAAAGGCGGCTGATGGATGAAAGAGGAATCCACACAATATACTGGCCGCACGCGTAAAAACAAAACTATCAAAGACCTGAATATGAAAGAACTGTCAATTGATTTACTGAACCATAATGTATATTTGTATGCAATTTTGCTGTTTAAATTACAATTTTTTTTAATGTCAGTATTATAATTATGTAAATTGTTTAAAGTAGATATGCTTTTTTTTTTATTTGAATATTGTGTGTGTTAGAGTGTGTATGTGTGTGTGTATATATATATAAATATTACTTAACAGCAATTGTAGACATGACGTCCTTTGTAGTTGACAAACGATGGAGGTGACAGTGCTAAAAAAAAATCCATGATGTTGCTAGAGATAGCGTTTTCTCTATGTGTATTTTCTATGTGATTTATTTCATGAGTATGCTTCAATAGTGCTAAGATGTTACATAGATTTTGCCTTCACTTTAAAGAGCATGTTCTGCTGTATGGCAGCGAATCCTAGAACGTCCGGGAATAAATTAGGAATAATTTCTAAGCAACTAAGATGTGGTTACTGAGACGAATGTTACGAATACCTTGGACGGTAGAAGTAACTTACAACGATTGTTTGAAAGAAGCTAAAGAAAGTAGATCTCTTTATACAACAATAGGAATGAGACAAACACTGTTCTTTGGCCAGGTAATGAGAAGAGAGGCAATAGAAAACATGGTGACAACTGGAAAGATCAGAGGAAAAAAGGGTAGAGGCAGACCAAGAGAGATGATAGCTGGATGGGCTGTAACGATGGCATGGAGGAATATCCTCAAGAGAGCTGTTCCAGGCAACTAGGGATCATGATGTGTGGAGATCCATGAACGTCTACGCCAGTTGGCAGGGCACAGGGTTATAATGATGATGATGATGATGATAAAAGAAGATATAGACAGAATGGGATCTAAGACAATGTTCTGTTTTGCCGAGAAAATCTCGCCTGAGATGATTTTTAAAAAAAAATGTTTGTGCCAGTCACTCTAGGAAAGAAGGAACGACCGTATTGTATTGGTTAGAAGCTTTCCCTGGATATCTGAAGGTCGTGCGTTCAGATCCTAACGGCGCTGGACTTTTTATAAAAAATGACTTTGGTTTCCAGGTTCACACAGCCTTAACTGGGTACCAGTAACGTCTGAAGAAGAAAAGACGGTCGATTTGATGAATACCAGATCACCGTCCAAGGGCTGATTGGTCTACAAACTGCATGTCTAGACCTATACGACCAGTGCTCCTTAAGGCGTGGATAAGGGTCCCCACTCTGGGCTAAAAGGAAATGAACGATTCGTTTGCTGGCAGGGCCAGAATTTGTACGTGAAAAGCAATAGACCGACCGACATTCTTCTTGGTCTCAAAGAGGCAGGACGAATACGTGGATAAGTAGACAACTATGCGTCGACAACATTCAAAAGCCTACTGCAGATCAAAAGAAGTGTCGCCAGACATGTAGACTATTCAGGCAGCGAAAAAAGAATAGCAAACCAACGCAGAAATCGTTTTATCGGTCGCCACACCTTGAGGGAAATACCGAAGATGAAGTGCAAGCGCTTATAAACTTGTTTTACGTGCAATGAGGATAATTTGTTGATTAACTTAAGTAACTTTATCTGACATTCTTTATTATTATTATTTTTTTTTTTTTTTTGCAATCCTTTTTTCAAACGCTGAGGTTTACTTCAGTCAATTCATTTCGGTTAAACACCAGTAGAATTATCCCATATATCGGATATTAACCACTATTGCTCTGTGTGTGTGGGTTCCAGGTTCCCATTGTGTGTGTGTGGGAGGGGGGGGGAGAAAAGAATAGACCCACTGCCTCCACACAAGCGTGTCGTAGGTGTCGACTAAATGTAGACTTCCTTTGAAGTCAAGTCGGGGGTCTCAATGGCGAAGTGGTCAAGTGGTCCTTCGACACCTGAAGTAGTAAAAGAGGAAGTGAAGCAGAAGGGGAATCCACACTCGCTGGGTGATACGATTAACATCACGCCGGCTATTTTTTACTTTCCAGTACATTAAAGTTAGTTGCGTATCCTTTACAGGAATTTGCAGAACCAACCCTAAACAGCCCCTGGAGGCAAGGCTTGGCAGACTGTTCAGCTTCGGGTGATATGGTCAACATCACGCCGGTGGCCTTTACTTCACAGGACTATAGCTTGTACCCACTTAAAGCTGGGTCGACCTGGGAACCAAGGTCACGTTTGAAAAAAAAAATAACTTTGCCTCCTTTAGGTCACGAACCCACGACTTTCAAATCCGCATGCGAACCTCTAGAAACTACACCCCAAAGGCAAACTATTGAGTGTAAAATTGTCTAGTGAAAAAATGATTGGCATCTTTCCGTATTTCCACACCATTGTGTTATATTCTCCTACACGGAAGTACTGGACTCACTACCCATGGCGTTGGCGAGTAGGACTAGCAAGCCCCGCCCGCGTTGAGAAAAGTCTTCCAATATCATAGCATGGGATTTCAAAAACGTTTTTGTACGGAAACCACTAACAGCTAAAACTTTATTGGGATTGCTTCTGTGAAGAATAAGCGAACAGCTTAGGTAAGACAAGAGAAAGTTATTAAATTAGTAAATTAAATTAATAAATTAGTGTAAATTAACGGTATTTTAGTTGGATAAGGTGAATATAATATAGTATCCAAAATTAGATAGCATGTTTAAAAAAAAGAGTTCAGAGTAGGGGAATTCATAGTAGATACGACACTTGACTATATATAAATATATTAGGGCTGTACAGAATATTCGCTTCGGGGCCGAATAGTGGACCCAATAACTATTCGGTATTCGGCCGAATAGTTGCGGTCGGGTCGAATAC
>CAJHNH020004212.1:0-62500 GCA_905116865.2 Candidula unifasciata
CCGGGCCCCCAACCTCTGCTGCGTTTTACTTGTAGGTCGTCATTATCCCACTCGACATGTCCACCTCAGACACCAGTATGTGGTCACAAACAAGAATGAGCTGTCGAGGTGCCGTTTTATTGTAGAAGGATTGGAAGCCCGAAATTCTAACGATCTCGTCACCGAGGTGTGTTTCCTGTAGGACAACAATGTCGTTGCTGTAGAGAAGTTTTCTCGAAAATGGGTCGGCGTTGACTGAAAGAAGCGCAGTTCCAGTAGAGAACGCGAACATACTTAAACTGAGTCTCTCACATTTCAGTCGCTTCCTGCAGGCGCCACCGTGCTTCCCTGTTCGCGTTCCCTTCCGTCTACGGGTGTTTTGAATTTTGTAAATAGTCGCCATCGGACGTTGAATACACCCTGAGGGAAGTCTGAACTAACGTGCATGAACCCCATTGCACGGTTCAGACCCCTTTCCCGATGAAACTTTCACATTATACTGTGCGAAAATAGTTAATTTGTGCCATTCGCCTCAACGGACGAAAAAGCTTTGCCGCCATTGTGGCTGTTTACCCCGGAAGTTTTTTTCTGACAAAGATAATTGCATAAGATGTTCTACATTTATAAAATGCAGTTTTGACTGTCCTATTCTGTTTCTTATCTCAGTAATGCATCTTCCATCTGATGTTATTCATGTGCCCAGATACTTTAATTTTTGTACTTGTCCCAAAATTACACCTTGACTTTTATTACAATTTAGGAAGTAGTTCATTGTGGGGAAAGCCAGTAAGGTATCTCACTGTTAGACAAGAGGTGTCTCTTGTGCACTAGAATATTCGCATGGCTTCGTTTGGCACCTTTTCAAGTATCTCAGTCTGAATATGGCTGGCAGTGAGAATGGCTAGAGCATATCGATGGGAGAAAGAACAAGTGCCTAGAACAGAAGCAGCCGGGACCCTAATTGCTGACAGGCCTTGCATGCTTTTGTTATGACATGGTCAACATGCTTTTCGAAAGACAGGCCTAGCGATTCAGACCTAACCCGCGTCCCATTTCATGAGGTTTGGTTTCGTCAAGTGTATCGCCGCTTTCTTTGCCGAAAAGTCTGCCATCAGACGTTTTTAGGACGCGTTTTGAAAGGAAGAGGCCGCAGGACGGGAAAGACGAGAATGAGAGAAGAGAGAGAGAGACGAGAGAGAACGAGCAAAGATGAGAGCCGATCAGAGAACGAAGAGAGAGAGAGAGAGAGAGGGGGGGGGATAGAACACACACTGAGAGTAAACACACTGAATACTTGACAGAAAAAAGGAAGGAATTTGAGCAAGTTTTGTCCTCTTTTTTTCACGCCAGTGATACGTACGGGCATATGATGCTTAATCATTTTGTGTAAAATCAATTGGTAGTCGATATACATTACACTGTCGACATCATCAGGCCGACCTTTATCTTCAAGAACTTTGTGAAGGAACATTATAAGCAACGACAATATAGTCAGAGATTATGAGTGTAAGGGGGGAAATATATATATATACGAAACCCTGTTTCATTACATAAAAGTGGGAAAACAGTGTATAACTGGGGTGGAGAGAGAGAGGAGAGAGATAGGAAAGGAGAGAGAGAGAGCGTGACATATGAGGAGAACTAATTGAATACAGGAAAACAAATTTTTAGAGAACACAAAGAGGTACTCTAATCCCTGAGAAACTTTCCACCTTTTTAGCGAAAGGCCAACGATCACGACGTTAGTACGGACACAAAGCGACCGCTAGTCATGTGACGCGAGATCCAAGATGTCCTCCCAGTTTCTGCTCAACAAAATCGACGAACTCCAGAGACGATTGCTGGATGAAAACCGCTCACACGACGCTGACAGGAAACAATGATCATCGCAACACAGAGGTGGGTTTCGCAAGTCCCAGACGCCCGCGAATGTGGTAAAGTTCAGTACTACGTCAATTTTAGGTTGGATTAATCGTTCATAAACGTCAATATTTACTTTGTTTCCCACTATTTTGTTTTGGTGTAAACTCAGTTATTATTACTACTATACTACCACAAAGTTTACAGTTTAAAACTGTAAACTTTGTGGTAGTATAGTAGTAATAATAAAAATTAATATGACCACTGTGCCATCATTGTGTACTGGAATCAATTGTACTCACCACTGTAGCTTTCCTAGTCAGTACTGTTTCAGTACAAATCATCAAATTATTTTTAGCAAGCATTATCATCAAAAACTATAGAGCCAACAAAATAAACTCGAATGTTCCATCATACAGAGAGAGAGGAAGGAATGAGTGATAGAAGTGACTGATTTTAAAATTATGTACAGAATTATTATAATCATTTCTTTCTTAGTCCTAGATATTTTATTAATTGTGAAGAAAAGCAGCTATTTGAAATTTTACAAATAATATTATTATTTTATAATTACTATATTACATTATTTTTTAAATGAAAGTAAAAGTAAAACGAAAGACTAGGATGCAAACATAGCCAAAGAAAAAAAAACAACAACAAGTGAGCAGAAAACAAAAGGACAGTAAATTATTTATTGAGTAGTCTTTCAACATGGAACAAAGGGGGAAAAAAACACATTTCAGACTAACACTTTGAAGAATTTCCCCATTGGGTATGAATATGAGGTATTTTCTGTGGCTGGCTTTCATTCTCTTTTTTCTTCATTAAGTTCTAAAGCGCTAATTAATTCTTGTTATTAAATTCTTAGAGATAAAAGTTAATTCTGACAATTTTATTTAAAAAAAAAAAGTACTCTTTAGAATGAATGAATCAAGAACACAGCGTTGACATCACCACTCTCTGGACATTCGCATCCATGCTCTGCTCCCTTTTCAGAAACCAGTGAAGAGCTAGCATGCTAATAGTACCACTTACAACCTGATGAAAAGTCCACCTCTATTTCCCTTTCAATGTTAAAAATCTTCCAGAACCTCTTTAGTCTTTAGAAAGTTCTTTTACAATTAAATTAGTTGATGCTGGTATTAACCATATATGTTTTCCACCGCCTATAAGCAGGATGAATTTTATTTGTTTGATTATTTTTTCACCGCATGAATTTAGTTTTACTTTCTGTTTTTGCATTTGTTCTCAAAAGGGCACATGTTATGGTTTAAAAGCTAGGCTGTGGTATCAGCTCTGTCTCTCAACCACACATTTCCGATTTCAGTAAATCCCTAATAGTCTAATTGTATGCTTGTTAAGAATCAATGGGTCTGTTTCTCCACTACCATGGGGCCCCACAACCCACCTAGATGCACAGTCTTACAAGTGAGAAACCCACAACTAACATGAGGTCACAGCCCAACACATGAGAGACCCACAACCCACCTAGGGGCACAGTCCTTACTAGTGAAAGACCCACAACTAACACAGGGGCACAGTCTTACAAGTGAGAGACCCACAAACAACATGGGGGCACAGTCCTACAAGTGAGAGACCCACAACCCACCTAGGGACACAGTCCTACAAGTAAAGAGACCCACAACCCACCTAGGGGCACAGTCTTACTAGTGAAAGACCCACAACTAACACAGGGGCACAGTCTTACAAGTGAGAGACCCACAAACAAACATGGGGGCACAGTCCTACAAGTGAGAGACCCACAACCCACCTAGGGACACAGTCCTACAAGTAAGAGACCCACAACCCACCTAGGGGCACAGTCTTACAAGAGGCCCACAACCTGCATGGGGGTACAATCCTACAAGTGAGAGACCCTCACCGGGGTACAGTCCTTAAGTGAGCGAGAGACCCACATCCCGTATGGGGGTAGAGTCCTGACTACATGACATTAAAACAGAGGGTATAGTAAAGGACCTCTTCCCATGCCTTCATGCTTATAGGGCTAGGCCTATATTTTATAGACCATTCAGCCCTCAGTGGGTGATGTTATCAACATCACACTGGAAAATGTCCAGCTCCGTCAGTCTAACTGCAGTCCTCACAGTATCATGGATTGAATTCAGTCCAGCACCCTTGGCCTCTGCAAGTTCATCTCTTATATTCCTGCTGCACAATAAACAATATGACAAGCGCTTGGCCACTACACCATGGCGGCTCACAATAGGGGTATAGCCATAAAATTACTTTTGTCATGATTTCACCTACATTCATTTCACTATTATTTTTCCAGTGGATGCAGATGGAGCAGCTCAGACTCCGTTTCTCCTCCCCCTGCTACGAGACCTGGCCCAACACTGCCTGGTCGAAGGCGGCCCAATGTGATGCAGCTAGACTGTGGAACCAGATCCCCTCACCGGACTGTGCCAGACAGGTAGTGTAGTCTCTGATGGCTCATTAACTATGCCTATACATTTCCTTGCAGGGTAAGTCTCTTTAGACAAAGGCTATTGGAGTCAAACCATATACAAAACCGGCGGAAGTCAAGGGGAAACCACCGCTGTACTATCCCAAGAAAATCATGCCTCAAAATAATACATAAAACAGTCTTGTTGCATGGCATGGAGGTGTGTCGGCACACGAACTGATACCTGCTGCAGGAGATCGCAGATTATGGAGAGGCATGATCGCCCACGCCAGTCGGCAAGGCACCTGATGATGATGATACATTGTCTCCAAAATGTCAGTATATAGTGTGGCTTTTGTTAATTTGATCTCAAGTTTACTGTCCATCATTTGCAGGGCTTCACTAGGGAGTATAAGAAGCATCACTTTAGGGACTTCTTGGAGGAAAATTCAAATATGAGTTATAATTTGTTTCAGTTTTGATGGTAAGAAATTGCAGTTCGTTCCTTTTTTTTTTATTTACCAGAGAACAGTGGTACACTTTTATTTTAATCTTGTCAAATATTTGTATGTTAAATCTTATAAATTTTCACAGTCAGTCAGTAAGATGCTGTCTCCGCAGTGAAGATTGGTGCAATAGCACCCTTATCTTTTGTCATGGATGTACACCCTGAGGCTGCTGTTCATCCATTGATTGATGTTATCTTCCCACTTTTATCACTGTGTGCCTCTTGCTTGCTTGTCCTAAACTTTTTAAATCAGTATGGTTTTTATGGGTTTTATGTCTTTTAAAAGGGCAAAAATATTACACTGATCTTTATATTTTATGCTTTTTTTTCCTTCTGCAGTTTTTCCCAGATAATTCATAGTCTTTTGAGAATCTATATTTGATTTTCTTTGTTAAAAAGAAAAAAAATTGACCTGTTTCTCTGTATTCCACATCTCCAGAGAGTCATTTAATTTTCTAGTTGATAGTTCTTTGTCTAGGTCTCTGCACCACACAGCAGGGTTGGGTATACACATGGCCTTTTTCCCCTAGTAAATAAGGTGCTGGTGTTCACCACAAAGTGGCTAAAATAGGTGCTGGTACTCAAAGTCTGTTACAGTAACTCAGAAATAAATGCCTTTAAATGGAGCTGGTACTGTGTACCGCCAGAAAAAAAAATTACCCTGAGTATACATAACATTTTTTAGTTCTCTATTTTAGTGGGTTGTTTATGGGAAGGAACTAGGGAAGAGAGAGAGATTCTTTTCTCCCCACTCATTCACAGAGAATCAACCCCTACATTGTTGTTTGGGGGTAGCTTTAGGCATTATTTGTTACACATGCACACTTATGGTAGGCAACAGTCAGTCCCTGGGAGCCGTAGAGCTGTGCCGCTGGTTTTGGGAACAGCGTCTGCTATGACTGTAAAGTCCAGTGAGGGAGTGGCAGTCTTTGCCACATCATCAGGTGCCTTGCTGACTGGCGTGGGCGATCATGCCTCTCCACAATCTGCGATCTCCTGCAGCATGTATCAGTTCATGTGCCGACACACCTTTATGCTATGCAACAAGACTGTCAAGAATCTTCTCTCGTTGTCTTCCTCTGTCCCTCTTTCCAGAGGTCACAACATATTCTATTTTCTCTTCTCATAAAATGGCCGAAAAATGATGGCTGTCTCCTTCTGATGTCTGTGATAAGTTGTCTTCGGGCTCTCGCCTCTTTCAAAACATTTTGGTTGCTCTTTTTGGCTGTCCAAGGTATTCTAAGCATTCTTCTGTAAAACTACATCTCTGAGGCCTCAAGAAATTGTTTGGCCTGCCTACCAATTGTCCAGGATTCACAGCCATATGTTAAAACTGGATGTATGTAGCAAACAAGAATTCTTTTTCTAACTCTCAATGACAAGGATATATTGCACAAGATGTTCTTTGCCACATAGTCCACAAAAATAGGTTGATAACTCAGGTTGTTTTTCTCTCAAACGTCTCCTCTCTATGGCCTGCTGCATTTGGCCTCTTGCAAACATCATGGTCCATCCTTCACTGTCATCCTCCATAGGAGTTGGTTTGCAGCTGATGTCTCCCAGGTGTTTGTTTCAGTGTTGGTATCTTTCAGATTGCGTTTGAATATGTCTTTGTAGCACAGCCTTGGCCTTCCTGCGGATACACAAACATGTGCGCACAAGAATCCAGTTTGGTAAACCGAGGAGAGATTTATTTTTTTGTTTTGTCAATCGTTTGCAAACTTTTCACTTGGCTTCTTGAATTTACACTTTCAAGGATCACCAACATTGTGTGTTTTATTGATTATTTTTGTTTGTTTGTACTTATAGTTATCACCAACTTTGCATGTTTTTATTCTTGTTTACATTTTCAGGTTTCATCCACATCAAATGTTTTTATTGATTTTGTTTTTAACACTTTCAGTGCAGAAATTGATCACAAAATAGAAGAGATATACAAACAGTCCGGGATTCTTACTTTTGGATCTCAGGTATGTTTAAAGGTTCTTGAAACTGTTTGAATTTAATTTGAAGGTGCCACAGCCTCTTTGCTAATAGTGGGAAGATGAAGTTAAGATCACTGACATATAAACAGTGATGTGTTGCACAATCAAGGTGATTCTCTGTGATGCACACAGTGGATTATGGTGCATTCTAATTGCATAGACATGGTGAATCAGGGAGGGAAGATCAAATTATGATTTTTAGAATACAACACGCAGAATGCTTGTCTTTTCAACAAAGTGAACATTGAAACTTCTGCATTTTGTCTATGTAAAGAACCCCTTTTCTGGCTGAGGTTTTTTATTCATTAAGAGTCGACTGATTGAAGGTTTCCTTTGAAGTTGAAGTGCATCTGCCTGATAGACAAGGATTTTTCTGCTGGAATTTACAGCCAGTGAACACAAAGAAGAAGAAGAATTCTGTTTTTGTTCTTCTTCACTTCCTCTTTTACCGCTTTGGGTGTTAAGGAAGATATATGGTTCTGCCTCTTGCTCTTCTTGGCCATAGTAGACACGTCATATCTCTATGTTGTTGCTTGTATTTATTCAGCGAGTATTTGAAAAAAAAATGTATTGATAATATTTTCCTTGCAGCGGCTTCTATGTAATGTTGAAGACCTTCAGCCTGAAGGAGAGCTGGGCCATGGCACATGTGGGCAGGTGACACGTATGAGGCATAAACCAACCAACCAACTCATGGCAGTCAAGGTTGGTACTTATCTAGTTCAGATCTGTTTTTTCATCATTTTTTTTCATTTCTGAAGAGAATGGTACAGCGAGGGGTGACCAGGGGAACTAGGCTGATAACACAACCACTTAGATAAAAGTCTAGACCAGTTGTTCTCAACTTTAGGGTCACGACCCCTTCGGAGGTCGAACAACCCTTTCATAAGGATCACCTAAGACCATCGGAAAACTGAAGTTATGAAGTAGCAACGAAAATAATTTTATGGTTGAGGGGTCACAACATGAGGAACTGTAATAAAGTGTTGCGGCATTAAGAAGGTTGAGAACCACTGGCTAGAAAG
The DNA here is from genome assembly GCA_905116865.2 of Candidula unifasciata. Classification (NCBI taxonomy): domain Eukaryota; kingdom Metazoa; phylum Mollusca; class Gastropoda; order Stylommatophora; family Geomitridae; genus Candidula; species Candidula unifasciata. The sequence continues at coordinate 7,765 of CAJHNH020004212.1, forward strand.
ATATACAGTCAGGCAGCTACTGGAACCGTCAGAACTGGAACTCTGTGCTGGCTGCTGAAGATCGGGATGGAGCGCTTCTGGAAATATTCTGAGTGCTGTGATTTTGGTTCGCATCCCAACTCATTTCATTCATTTCTTTTTTAATTATAGACATGTTCTTCATCTCCTGGGAGCAGCCCTGGTGTAGTGGCTAGATGCTTGCCTGTATATCTGAAGGTCATGGGTTCAAATCCGCGTGATGCTAGATTTTTTACTCAAATAAGGACTTTGGCTCTGATGTCAACTTGGCTCTAAATGGGTACCAGGTAAAGTCCTGGGAAGAAAAGATGACTGGCGTGATACATAGCCCATCAAGGGCGTTTGGTCTATAAAAATATAAGTCTAGTCTTATATGCCTGATGCGCCACTGGCATGTAAAGAGAACTTTTAAAAAAAAAAAACAACTTTTTTCTTTATCTGAATTAATGCATTCCAGTGTTATTTCTGTTATGTTTTCCGTCTGTTGTTTCACACATTTGTCATCATCACTAAGTGCTGTGTGCTGGCAAAGGTGATTATTTTCTACATTGCAACCCTCTTCTGCATAATGCTGCAGTTTTTGTGTGATACTTTTCTGTGCTGTGACAGTCTTCTCTTGCTGCCTTTAACGCTCTTTAACATTGTGTGTTTGTCTGTGTGAATCTTCCATTTACCTTAAAATGTTCAAATTTTTCTCTTCTCATAATGTGTCGCCTCATAAATTGTGAATATTTATAAGTTGCTGTATTTTCCCTGTTTGTAATCTTAGTTTTTGCAAGATGGAAAATAGCTTTAAATGAAACATCAACAGTGTAAAGTAATATTTTAATCCTTTGGCAACTATTTTTGCTCAGTAATTGTAATAATTGATGGGCACAGGATACAAGTGACAACCTAGGTAGGAAAGTGCACGAAGTGGCAAAGTAGGAAAAATACCGTGTTTCTTTCAGGTAGAGGGTAATGAAAGCGGCGTTCTGCAAAAGATCTGCTACATGCTAATGATGCTAATCATTTAGTCATAATAACTTGCTTATACTGGTGATAGTTTCAAATCACCAAGGTTTAAGTCATAATTATGCTGCATATGAACTAATTGTAATGCCTAAGTTACAGCGAATAGCATTGTTTCCATCCATTGTTCAGCAAATGCGTCGGTCTGGCAATAAAGATGAGAACAAAAGAATTATTATGGACCTGGATGTTGTCATCAAAAGCCATGATTGCCCCTACATTGTCCTTTGCATTGGTACTTTCATCACTAAGGTAAGCCTCACACGAACTGATTGATGCTTAGTAATTAGGCTCATTGTTACTGTGCTTGCACTCTTCATTGTGTTTGTCCATAAACAGGCTGTTGGCACACCATCTTGTGTTGTTGTTTACAGCTAGGCCATGATATCTGCACCTTTCAGCAAACTCCTAATTAATGGCCTTTTATAGCTTGTTTTCTAAGGGACACTAGGTATATTTTCTAACCCCTCCCAAAGAGGTCCAGAAACCCACACAGGATATATTCAAAGTAAGAATGTTATCATTTGTATAACTAACAGCAAGTGAAAATAAGTAAAGAGACAATCCACATTCTTTGGTCATGGGAAGAGAAGGAGAAAACTGGAGTATATTGTGACAGTAGGAAAATTGGAGGGGAGACAGAGTAAGACTGAGAGAAAAGTTGCTGGACAGTTTGACGTCATGGCATCACATGAGACATAAGGTTGCAGGTAGACATGATACCAACGCCACTGAGCATGGACTTTAAGAAGAAGAAGCAGAAATAAGTGAGGCCAGACAAGAACTCTATGCTGGAAGCCACCGACAAAAATAAAAAAAAAGCTCTAACACAGAACTGGTATTACCAGGCATTACACGCTTCAGGGTGTACTGCTGAGGGAATCCAAGCACTTATAGACTGAAAGGTTTGATGTATAGTGAGAAGGATCTGTCGACTTAGTTAACAAAATCATTATTGAGATCATTATCGTTTTATTAAGTATTCAAAGTTTAAAAAAAAAAAATCAACTACCCTTTTAAGCCAGTGGTGTTTTGTGCATGTGGTACTGGACTCATATTTTTATATGCCAGTGAGCACTCGGTGGGAGATGTGGTCAGCATCATGCCAACCACCTTTACTTCACAGGATGTTACCTGGTGCTCAGTTTAAGTTGGATTGACCTGATAGCCGTGGTAACATTTGAAAACTGCAGACTCAATGAGGATTATTTTTTGCTTGTATCCTTTCACTGGCTCTAAAATCTGATGGAAAGTTTTGGTTGTTCGCCCACTCGTGGACTTTGGTCTTAATCCAGAACTTGAGCTTAGCATGCACTTTTATTTTGCAATCTGGCTTATCTGTACACACTTTTTTTTTCTCCTCCCCTTGCCTCTCAGGCAGATGCACTCCAACATTGAAGGAAACACCCTTAATTAGTCGCCTCCTACAATATGTTTGTTTTTGGGGTGGTGGATCTATTCTTTACTTTCCAGAATGGAGCCCCGGAACTCACACGGAGAGATGCATATTCATACCCAATACCTTCAGCTCTGAAAGTGAGCATTTAGCTACTACACCAGGGTGTGTTTCCCCCCCCCCCCCCCCCCCCCCCCCCCCCTCCCCACACTGCAAAATATTCTCATTTATGTTTTTTCCTTCCTATTATTAATTATAGTTTTCTTTTTTATTCATTTCCAGTTTGTCCTTGGTGATTAAAAAAAAGTAAAGGGCCCTTTTTCATGAATTCATGCGAATAGGGCTAGACCTGTATTGTTTAGGCAAACTGGCACTTGGTGGGTGATGTTGTCAACATCAAGCTGGCCACATTTACTTCCCAGGACTTGAGCAGCCTGGGAGCTAGGCTAGTTTTTGTTTGCAAAAAGTCTGCCTTTATCTGAACCTGAACCCACCACCTTCAGATTTGCAAGCGAGCATCTAGCTACTGCACCATGGCGGCTATCCTTTCATAGTTAGCTTGTGATTATCAGGCAGTTTTTGACAGTTGTTGTCCGCAGCCATGTGGTGATTTGTGATTACTTTGAGTGTTATGCTTATGTTGTCAATTGTTGTCCGCAGCCATGTGATGATTTGTGATTACTTTGAGTGTTATGCTTATGTTGTCAGTTGTTGTCCGCAGCCATGTGATGATTTGTGGTTACTTTGAGTGTTATGCTTATGTTGTCAGTTGTTGTCACTGGGTGAGTGGTTATTTGTGTCATTTCTTCTGTGTTCACCCTTAAAAGGATTATTGTGGCTTACAGCTAGGCTGCGATATCTACATCTTTCGGCCCAACGAATTTAATTTCTTCAGACTCCTACTTAGCTGATTGTGTGATGCGCTTGTTAGGAGGCACTGGATCTGTGTTTTTTCCTCCCAAAATGGGGCCCCACAATCCAAAGAGGGAATGTTTGTAACCTAACATTCAAGCGTCTGATTTTGTTTTTGTTGCTGATCATTGACAGAGTGAGGTATGGATTTGTATGGAGTTGATGGCGACATGCCTGGACAAGTTGTTAAAACGGACAAGGAGACCCGTCCCAGAGCGGATTCTAGGCAAAGTTGTCGTTGCTGTAAGTGTCCACTAGTTTTACTTAAATGGATGTTCTTCTTTGTTTAGAATCTTTTTTATGCCACTATTTTAGTGGATGATAGGTGGGGAACCTAGGGTGTGCTTTGTTGTTTGGTATACAATGTGAGGTGTAAAGCTGTCACTAACTGCCTCAATCCAAAGTGTAATTCTGCCTCTGCCTATTGGATTTTTCTTGTTTGGATTCATTCTCACTGGGTGGCCAAACTATCTCATACTTTGTTTCTCAGTTAATTTCATGATGAGTATTGTTCCAAAAGTTCTCATCTCTTCAATTATCATGATATCTTATGGTTTTGTTTGCAGCCTTTCTCAAACATCAGATTTCACAGGTGGTTAGTTTTCTATTGTCTTCTTTGCTTAATGTCCACGTTAATGTGTAGAAAGATGACCAGCTGGGCAATAAATTATTTTATTACCTGTTTCAGATTTGATATTTGTAGATGTATTTTGCCCAGTTATTTGCTTCTTCTTGGCGTTCACTGGCTCTAAACTCCGGCGTGAAGTTCTAGTTCTTCGTCCACCTCTGGATCTACATCCATTTGACAGATCTGACATATCTGTATGCAGATTGTTGGTTGCTTGCCTCTCAGGCAGATATGATCCAACTTTGAAGGAAGCCCTCGGTTAGACAACTCTGACAACATGCTTGTTGGGGAGGCAGTGAGTCTGTTCTTGTTTTCCCCCACAGTGGGGTCCAGGAACCTACACGGGAATGTCTAGTTATGTCTTTGTAGATTTGAAGCATTTATGTATATATATCTTTTGTATGTAGTTGAGCAGTTCAAATATAATCTTTTCTCTTTCAAACTACAAACATAAAAATAAAAAAGTATCAATAAAAAGGTCTAGTTGAAAGATCATTACACTCTTATCATACTCATGAATGGAGAAAAAAACAAAACCAATGCTAACTAGTTTGCTTGTAAATCATATTTAAAATAATGCATTTTCACACAAAAACATTTAAAATATATCTTTGAAAAATTGTCACCACTAACTGTGTTAAAAATGTAAAAGAGAATTGGAGTTTCCTGCCTGCCAATGTTTGTCTCAGGCCGGGCACCTGAAGAAGATGCCTATTAGAGTTGAGTTAACAGCTGACGCCACAACACTCCATCCCCATCTTCAGCAGCCATTACAGAGTTCCAGTACTAGTGATGCCAGAACTATTCTGATATGTCTGTCCTTTCCCTCTAAGTGTTAAGTGTCAGTCAGATTCCCTGGTCATTCCCTGCCTGTCATTCTCCCCAGACCATGATGATCCATTTTCCCCCTCTATATTGTTTACTAGGTCAGATCTAGCTTGTCATGAATCAGTTCACCACCATGTGGTGCAGAGCAGGCCAGTTTTATTACCCAGCATGCCCTGGTGAAAAGATTCAAAGGATCCCATAAGACCAGGCCATTCAACTCAATTGACTCAGGTGCCAAAATAGAGGAAAATAGGAGTCATTGCAGGCCAGTACCCTGGGCCCCAGCATAGAAAGATTATTAATACAGTATTAATACAGTACAATTGGCAGGTGATCAGAGGGCCACTTGCTGGGCCCTGGCATGCCAGATGAGGCTCATGGGCCATCAGTTGAATAACCCTGCTATAAGAGATAATTTCAGTATGGTCCTCTCCAGTCTCAGAGCAAACAAACCGTGTAGCCTGTCCTTTAGTCTGTTGAGTACCTGAGAAGTTGATTGGTATTGTGGGTCATTCATATCGTGGAACAAGTGAATTGAAACAGTATAAACAGGGAGCAGATTGTCAGTGTTAATGAGATTCTTGAGAGTGAATAAAGAAACCTGAGCACTCGGTCTTATGTTATTCTACCGATTTCTGTCGAAAATCACCTTTCATGCATATTGTTTCCCCTGACAGACTGTAAATGCTCTACACTACCTCAAAGAAAGACATGGAGTTATACACAGAGGTCAGTCAAGTTTATTGAATCTAATTTTAAATTTTTTGTAGTCTTTTATTTCTGATTTGACATTTTTCAGTCTCATGTTTGAGTGGCTATCTCAAGATAGATGGCGGTGAAAATACTCAGACATGATGGAAATTAGAAGCTTACTCTTGAGGACAAGCATGACGGCTAAGGAGACAAGCTTGACAATACTGCAATAAAAACTCGAGGGCAGGAGTAAATGTGACTGATTTAATGCTTTTTTTTTCTGGGCCATGTCTGAACCCCCATTAGCACATTGATCTTGCCTGGAACAGAATAACATGTAGCCAGACAAGGAAAAACTGTAGAGAAAGCTTCATTATACTCTTGGAGATAGTGATGAATGTAAAAACGTTCCTCATTATGTACAGAATTTTCATATTGTAAGGCAGGTCATGGTAGTGCAGCCGCTAGACACTTTGCCTACTGCGCTGGAGGCCTAGGGTTAAAAGCCGCTTGAAGGGAGATTTTTGTGTTAAGAATTGACCTTAGCTGCCAAGTTGACCCAGGCTAAAATGAGTGCTACGTCCTGATTAGAAGAGACTTGGTAACTTCGGTTAATGATGCTGTCATTTAGAAAATGAAAAAGAAAAAAATTATCCCACTCCTGCAGCAGCTCCCGGACTGATTGTCTCTACTTTATAAATTCAACTGCCATATCAATGGTTTTTTTCCCTCTATTTTTACATGCTGTCTGATTTTAATATTCTAATATTCTTTCCTTAGTTCATCTATCATTTCTGGTCTGTGTTGAGGGTGCTTATGTTTGAAGCTTTAGTATGCTTGTATATTCCTGTTTCCTTTGTAGGAGGATAACAGGAACTGAGAAAATGTTGACACCTCAAGTAAAAAGGTCAAGCGGTTGAGTTTTTGGCTTTGTTGGATGATAAACTCAAATTGCTAGAAGGGATAGCCTGGGCAACGTGGGCCTGGAGACGACATCGGGTGTGTCAGCCAAAAGGTGCAATATCGCAGGCATGCTGTAAACAGGCACAGCTTAATTACATCCCCAGATAAGTGAAATAGAAGAAGAAACTCTGATGATAGTGTGGCACTTTAGGTAGGAATTCTTACCTGGTGGAGTGTTTATTCAGTCTGATGACATACTTACATAATTATGCTACTTTTGATCTGGATGCCCCCTCCATCATCAGAACACATGTCTTCAGTTAGCATGGTGCTAGCTTTATTTCGTGTTGGTTTCAAATCTAGCATGCTGGTAACTTTTGATGTTCCTGTTGTCTGCTGTGTCCTAATATACCCACTTCTATTCTTACATAAATAACTGTAAATCACTATATTTGTCTGGATTGAAATGTAGAATGTTTTATCTTTCACTGTCCGTCAGATGTGAAACCCTCAAACATACTACTTGATGACAAGGGAAATGTCAAACTCTGTGATTTCGGCATCAGTGGTAGGCTAGTGGACTCCAAGGCCAAAACCAGATCAGCAGGATGTGCTGCTTATATGGCAGTAGGTGAAACTAATTCTACTTCTATTGGCTGATTCATTGGTTCTCAGTTAGTTAAAACCTTCTTTGAAATAGCTATTCAGAAGAACTTATAATTTGTAAACATTAGAATCACCAAAATGATTGTATTTCAAAGTTGAGGATTTAAAAAAAATAGTTGATATCACAGATTCCTTAAATTTGTTCCACAGACCCCCGGGTGTCCATGGACAACCAAATGTGAGAGATTTGTATAATTTATTTGTCAGTCTGTTAAACAGATATACTGTCCAGGACATTGGGCTATGCGGGTTATTGGGCAGGCTGGCAGATTGGCTGCTGCTGCCGCTCCTCCGAAAGCTGAACTACTTTATCATAAAACGGTTGTGGTGAAGGCTCTCTAGGATAAATGAACAGTGCAAAAGAAGCCATAAATTGGGGGTGGAGAGGGAAGGAGGCAGGGTGAGTAGACGTTCTGGAAGAAATTTATCACTGAGGGGGAAATATAGGTGGGCTTTTCATCAGCTCCCAACTGGTACTGGTTGTATGCCGGCTCTTCATTGGCTGCCAGGGAAGGAGATGAAACACGTGTGGGAATGTCTCAAGGGCAGTGATGTCAGATCTTCATTCATTCATTCAAGAAATAGGTAAATTCCTGGAAAGTCAAGGTGGCTGACGTGATGTTGACCACAACCCGTATCAAGTGCTGATTGGTGTATAAAATATAGGTCTAGCCCTATATGCCCAGTACCCCTTTACTTACTGTAATGATAACTAAACTTTATTAGTGACTTCCAGAATGCATATTTTTAATCTTCACTGGATCTCTCACTAGAACATTAGCAATGGAACCCTTGCTGTAATTTCAGTCACTTTTAGTGTAATCAGTGCACATTATAATAGGAATCATGATGAAGAACTTACACCATTGCACTCTGGGAAGCTTTGAGCCCTCAGCCTTTTCTAGTAGATATCATTGGATGATGGTTGATTGTCCCTTATTGTGAGTTTGTTAGCATGCCAGAATTGTCCTGGCTTGCATTAATCGTGACTAATCCTAACTAGAATATTCACCCCCAAGAGACATAATTGAGGAGATTAAACAAAAAAATGTGTCACCTTTCAGCAGACTGTCATTTATTGCTAGCAGTACATGACTTCAGTCCGTCTTCTTTGACAAATTTATAGGTTCCCTTACAAGGTCTAATGTTTTTACACACCCCTGCATGACCTGAGCGATAGGTCTGTACAAGCACTAGCATACTGAGACCTCCACAAGTTATAGCCACTCATGCTGTTCGAAAGCATGGATTGGCACTCGTAAACAAGTGTTTTTGTATCATTGGCCACGTTGAACAGTGTGACCAGTCATGGTTCCCATCTTTCATGGTCTTGTCTTGGATCTTATCAGTGAGCTTGTTATGATTATGCTTTTTGGCCGTTATTTCCTGAAGGACTGCCCTATTTATTTTTCTTTGTCATTATTGTAGTGCTTTAAAAAAAATATTAGCACAATATGTTACATTAAGAGTAATGAAGACATCTTCAAAAAAACTGATTCATGAAAAAAAAACTGATTGCCCAGATCAGAAGGAAGCACTCTATTTTCAAAAATTATTTTCTTTGCTATATCTTCTTCTTCTTCTTCTTCTTCGCGTTCACCAGCTGTACACTCTGGCGTAAAGTTCTGGTTGTTCGTCCATTTCTGGACTGCAGTCATGCTCCAGAACCTGAGTGTTGTGTGTGCATCAGTTTTACAGATCTGATTCTATTGGATGCAGGGTTCGTAGTGGACCGGGAAATCGGGAAATTACCGGGATTTTTTTCGTTGACCTTGAACCGGGATTTTTAGCTTATAAAAGACATTCCGACCTTAAAAACCCGTGAATTTTGACCGCGGCAATGAAATCGTCAGAAATCCTGTGTTTTTCAGCACAGGCAATTTTGAGGGAGCCATTTGGCTTTTTTGGCCATTTGGCTAGTTTTTGGCTACTTTCGTTGTATGGTCGTTTCAGGTGTGAGGGCAGCTGATTATTGGCTATTTTCAGCCGAAATGGCTTGTTAAAGGCCAGGGGAGGGCGGGCTTTGTTGCTGATCATGAAAACATGCAGACAGCAGCGGTGTGGCATGGGGCGGGAAGTAGCAGATTCCGTCTCGCGCGCGTGTGTGTGTGCCTTTGTTTCTAGCGAGTCCGGCAGAATGAACAGTTTAAATCGTTTATGGCCGTGGTTTCTAGAAAGGATTACATTGGGAGATGGTGGGGCTCGGTGCAGTTGTATTTATAAATAGAGTCGCCGTGGTGGGGGCTAAGCACGGCCTTCTCTATTAATTAGAGATGGCATTGGGGCTAAGCAAAGTGACTGCAGCTGGATTTCCCAGTTCTATTTTTGGCCTGGATTTATCTTTACAGTGTGTTTGGCGATCAGTATTGTAATTCCCCGAGATTCCCTCTTCTGTTGTCTCACCCCTCTCTCTCTCTTCCCTCCCTCTTTCACTCTTCTACCTATTGCTCCTTCCTTCCCGTCTCCTGCATTGTCTCTAACCCTCCCTTCTGATCTTCATCTTCTTCTCTTTCTCTCTATCTTTTCTTTTACTCTCTCATTTCCTGTCCCCCCCCCCCCTTTTTCCTATTTTATTTCTTGTTTAAATGTTTAGTAAATGTGCGGCTCCATAACTCTTCCTAGCAACTCAAGTACACAGGAAGTTGTATTGGGGGGGGGGGGGGGGGGGGGGGGGGCATTCTGTGTGAACATGGTGGATATTTTCTTTTGATGTGTTTGTTTTCCTAGCGGCCTTAATCTCTGTCCATCTCCCTTCCCGCCCCCTCACATTTTTGTCCTACCTGTTCCTCACTCTCTGACTGTCTGTGTCACTGCTTTCCTCTCTCTCTTTGTATTTGCCGCTCTCCCTCACTCCCTCCCTCTCTTTCTCTCTCTCTCTTTCTTTCTTTCTCCATACCTTCAGTTGGTGTATAAGGTTATGTGTTGCCTAGTGCAGAACATTTCATGTCCATCATTCCCCCCTCCCACACATTAAATATATGTGTACTTTTAAAAACACATTTGCCGTCACCTTCCCCCCCCCCCCTTTTCTCCTCCCACATTGATGACACCTAGGGGAGGGAGTGCACCCCTTCCTGCTACCTTCTTCCCTCTATATCTCATCTTATTTCTTACTCCCTTCTTTCTCTCCCTGTCTCATTCCCACTTTATTTTCTTAAACTTTATTCTCTCACCTCCTCTGTCTCACCCTTACCACCTCAGCCTTCTACACCACTTTCCACCACCTCCTCTCTCCCCTCCTTTCTGTAATTGGAAAACCAGAAATAAAATGAAGTCCACTGCTGCCCTGACCTATTTATGTGTCTGGCCTATTTATGTGTGTGGGTAAACTTCTCTATTTTCCACCAGTGGTGGGTTGGGATCCCCTGGACTTTTTTTTTTTCTTCATAAAATGACCTTGGCTCTCAGGTCACCAGCCTTAAGTGTAAGAAATTGAATTATTGTTGTCACACACAGATAGGACAAGCAAGGGGCAGTAGGGGTTAGCACTGTTGTTTTTGGACCATGGCCACATTCACATTGGGAGAGGGTAGGAACTGGAAAAGTGGCCTCACTTAGAGATTTCCTAATTCTATTTTGGGCACTCATTGTTCTTACACCCCCCACCCCCACAACCGTGTCTTACCTTTCTTCTCTCACCCCTTCTCTTTCCTTTGATCTTCTACTATTCTCCTTTCTCTCTCCATTCTTCCTCTCTTCCTTTCCTTGCCCTTTCTCCTGTCCCATCTCTTCTTTGTCTCCTCTCCATCCTGTCTTTTCATTTTCTCTAGATTTCCTTACCCCGCTCCCCTCTCTCATTCTCTCCCCCCCCCCCCCCCCCCCATTTTTTTTACCTGGTTCATCTACATATTTTTTTGCCCCATAACTATCTTTTTCCGTTGTGTAGTGGTTGTGTCCACTACACTTGAAATGTGTGTGTGTGGGGGGGGGGGGGGGGGGGGGGGGGAGTGGGTTGCTGTTTTTTTTCTTTGAGGTATCTTGTCTCCCTTCCTTCCCCCCTCTCTTAATCTGTGTTTGTCACTGCCTTCCTTACCCACCTTCTCTCTCTCTCTTGCTTTATGTCTGTCTGCCTCCCTTCATCACTTCCTCTTTGTATACCTCCCTCCCATTCTCCTGCTCTGCCTTTTTTCTCTTTCTTTGGTTCTCTCCCTCTGTCTGCTTGCCTCTCTGTGCTGTCCCTTTATCTCTCTCTCCTTTATGTCTACATCTCTCTCTGCTTGCATCTGCTTCTCACCCTGTCCTTCTCTCTCCCTCTGTCTCCCTTCTTTCAACTCTTTGTCATATTTCCTCCTTCCATATCTCTGTTTCGTTCCCTTTTTTTCCTTCTCTTTTCATCTGCCCATCTCTGTATCTGCATTCCCTCTTTCTGTATTTGTCTCCCTCTCTGTCTTTCGCTGTCCCTTCCCCACTTTTCCTCATCATGTTTCCATCCCTCCCTCTCATTTTTTCCTCCTTCCCCAGACTTCTTTTCCTTCTTTTCTCTACCTTCATCTGTCCATCTTTACACTGTCTCTCCCAGCCTACCTCAGCATGTGTCTTCCTCTCTCTTCATGACTCTCTCTCTCTCCCCTAACCCTCTCAGGTACCAGGTCCAGAACAGACAGGACTTCAGTTTGCTGCCCTCTACCACCAAGCCCTAAAAAAAAATTTCAAACACTATATCAAGCTCAGGGGCCGACCAACACGAAGATGGACACAGGATATAAGTGACTCCTTGAGTATAAAAAAGTACATGAGGCGGGAGAGCTGGTGAGAGACCGAGTTTTTTTTTGTCAGGACAAAGGAAATGCTACATGATGATGATATCTGTGCTGGTATACCAACACATGTGGCACAAATGAAGTACCTTGTGTGCTCAGTACACCCTTGAACAAGGCAAAAATCTTGTATTAGTATTACACCGAGACAACCTTGAAAAAAACTAAGAAGACCTTGAAAAAGACCTTGAAAAGCCTTGAAATTGATTGGTAAATTTGGCTATGAACCCTGTGGATGCAGACTGCTGGTTCCTTGCCTCTCAGGCAGATGCACTCCGACTTCAAAGGAAGCTCCCCAGTTAGTCGACTCTTACAACATGCCTTTGGGGAGGCAGTGGGTCTATTCTTGTTTTTCCTACAATAGGGCCCCGGAACCCATACAGGGGTCTCTTTGCTTATGTCATGAGAAAAGTGGAGTACATCATGACAGTGGGAAAGTTAGAGGGGAAAAGAGACAGACACCAAGAGAGAAAAGGCTGGACAGTTTTCAATTGGTCATGGAAGATCATCTGTGTCAGAATGTATTGAAAGCACAACAGACAGAAGGTTATGAATCGACATGACTACTAAAGCCACATGCCTTGGACTCTAAGAAAGAGGAGAAGAACAATTTGTTGCAGTAATTTGTACATGTTTGATTAATTGATTCACATGTTGTGTCTCAATAGCCTGAACGTATCGAGCCACCTGATCCTAGCCGCCCTGACTATGACATCCGGGCTGATGTTTGGAGTTTAGGAATATCTTTGGTAAGTAGCTATCTCTCATCGTTTGTAACTGAGATGTATTATGTGATGTTTGTGTAAAAAAAAAAAACTCTAAACTGTCTGTGGGGGGGGGGGGGGCAGTCTTTGGACCTGAGGTTTTATGGCGGATTTGAACCTAAGTGTCCCGCATGAGAACCTACCATTCAGCCAGCTGCTCTCTTTGATGTCTCACAGATACTTTATTTGTGTCTGTCATGTAATTAGGAAATTTAGATCAAGCTACTAATTTTCTGCACATTTTTCTCGTTTTTATTTGAATTATAAACAAATAATTTGCATTTTCTCTGGCCGCCAGGTAGAGCTAGCTACAGGAGAGTTTCCATATAAAAATTGTAAGACAGATTTTGAAGTCCTTACAAAAGTTTTACAAGAAGAGCCTCCAGAATTGGGCAGTGAGTTCTCAGAGGAGCTGAGGTCATTTGTCAAAGATTGGTGAGTTGATTTCCTTGTCACCAGTAGCAATACTCTAGAGTTACGTAGAGTGTTATAACTAAGAGAAGATGGAAATGGCTTGGCCACATTATGAGAATCAATCCTGATATACCTGCCAAAACAACTCTCACATGGATACCAGAGGGAAAGAGAAAAAAGGGGCGCCCAAAAACAACATGGAGACGAATGATGGGAAGTGACCTGAGTGCGGCATCTTTGACATGGAAAACTGCACTGAAGATTGCATAGGACAGGAAAGCATGGAAAGTCCTCTCTGAAGCCTTATGAACTGATATAGTGTTGGAACATTCTGAAACCAACAGCAGTTTACATTTCTGCTTCATAACTGGATGTGCAGCATGTAAATTGTAAAATAATCACATTTTTTTTCTGAACAGTTGAAAAAATGTAAATAGCAGATAGGGTAGAAGTGAATTATGTCCGTATTCCATAGTTGTGGATTTCAAGTTGTACGATAGACATGGCCAATATACACTTTTTTGGGGGGTGCCTAGCTGACCATGTTTCTTAGTGCACTTGTATTCATGGCGAGGCGCAGATGCCGTCTGGAGGTGACAGGTTCAATTCCCGGCACGGTAACTATAGCTTTCGATTTTTATGTTGTCTAGTGTGTTCTTCTATCTTTCTACTTCTTTCTATGAGTGCCGATCAATACACTTTCTGTTGCTTGATTAATTCATAATATTTAACGGCCCCAAAGGTTCCCCCTCTGTTTATTTATAGGAACTACCAATCAAATACCTTTCTTAAATGTTTGTGTATTCTAGACAAAGCAATAAGGTCTACTGTGTTCGTAAATTGTTGCTGTGACTGTTATTCAACATTTGTTTCTTTAAAATAAATTTCTGTAACCTATGGTGCCATTTTCAATGGGTAGAAATGAATTCTGTCCGTATTCCATAGTTGTGGATTTCAAGTTGTACGATAGACATGGCCAATAAGACACCTTTTTTTGGGGGTGCCTAGTTGACCATGTTTCTTAGTGCACTTGTATTCATGGCGAGGCGTAGATGCCGTCTGGGGGTGACAGGTTCAATTCCCGGCAGGGTAACTATAGCCTTCGATTTTTATGTTGTCTAGTGTGTTCTTCTATCTTTCTACTTCTTTCTATGAGTGCCGATCAATACATTTTCTGTTACTTGATTAATTCATAATAATACAAATGTTAAATAGCAGTAAGTATTTGCTGAGCATTAGCAAAGAAATAAAACTTTAAAAAAATGTTGAGCATCTGTCCTGTGTAAGCATACAATATGAATCATGTCAAAACTACAAGTGAGTAATAAATAATGATGATTTTGGATGCTTTATTACCCTACCCCAAACAGTGGAAATCCACAGGTCACGGGACAGTCTAATTTTTTAGGGGGTGGTTGAAAGGCTGCATGCAGTCGTGGGACCTAGGCTGCATTCAATTGTGGGACCTAGGCTGCACTCTCTGGTGTGACGTAACTAGGTTGGGGTTAGGGCCAGTTCTAGATGTTTTGGGGTCGTTAAAAGCATCAGAAAGCCAGGAAACCCAGTCTTACTACCCTCAAAAATGTTGGACTGTCCTGTGACATCATCTGGGGTAGGATATTAAAAAAAGAACCAGATTTTGAACTTTTTTATTCCCCAAAACTCAGAATATACAGAAGCAACATACAGTGAGTGTTGGAAAATGACATAGGGAATTGCACATAAACTAGAAAGTTTTTCAGAATAAATGTCAGGAGACTCCTGTGAATATTTTGCCGTCCCCCTGTGGGTTCCAGAGCCATTGTGGGGAAAACAAGAAGACCCACTGCCTCCTCAGCAAGCATGCCATAAGAGTCTACTAATTGGGAGCTTCTTTTGAAGTCGGAGTGCATCTGCCTGAGAGGCAATAAACCAACAGTCTGCATACAAATAAGTTGGATCTGTAAAACAGATCTGCATGCAACACTCAGGTTGTGGAACAAGTCTGTAGTCCAGAGGTGAATGAACAACTAGAACTTTCTGCCGGAGTTTACATCCAGTGAACGCAAAGAAAAAGATTTTCCCCAAACAAGATCACAAATGAACTGAGGAGGAAACATCAAAAGAAGAATTTTGAGGTGGCTTGGACAGGTTTGCAGGATGCCTCATGAGACTTCAGCAGAGACCGATTTCACATGGAAGGCAGATGTAAAAAAAAATAATAAAAAAAATATGTTGGTGACCTAAATAAACCTGGAGGACAGTAGAAAAGGAAATAAGCCAGTTTAAACTGACATGGGATACCATGGGCAGAAAAGCAGCAGACCAGCAGTAGTGGAGATCACTTGTGATGCCTTATGCATCAACAGTGACATGAAGAGGATACAGATGATAGAACTAGAACTTCATTCTTCTTCTGCTTTTTCAGCATCCCGAGCCCTCGAGGTTAATTGCTGCAGATATCTGTCACCCATCTCCATTTATCTCTCTGGTTGGCCTTCTCTTTGCAGGTCTGTCTGGACATTATCTCTCCATTATCTTCTTGGTCTGACTCAGTTCTAATTCTGAAACCAAGAGCAGTTATCATTTCTGCTTAATAACTGGATGTGCAGTGTGTAAACAACTTCATTGTTAATGGAAAATTTCTGAGAACAGCCAATCATCAAATCTAGTTATTACAGTTAACTAAACCATTTTTGATGGATAAATCTTGACAATCAGTAATTCTATATTAATGTCATAATGCAAAGATGATTACACATTAGAAATATTCATTAGAGAAAGGCTGTAACATATTTACCTAATTGTATCACGTTGTTGACGTATTTCAGTTTAACAAAAGATTGCAAAAAACGGCCAAAGTACAGAAGGTTACTGGTATGTATTTTTTATACCTTGTGTTAAGAGATAACCAAGTTTATTTCATATTGCTGATGTATATGTATATATTTAAAAAAAAAATATATGAAAATATATATATTTTTTGTCATTCCTTCCTAAATGGTTGGCTCTTGATACAAGTAGAAAAAAATCGCAAGGCGATCTACTGTCAAATGGCAGTTAGGATCGAACCTGATTCTTCGGCATTAAGAAACATGTTTTCGGTCCATAAGCCACCTACGCTGAAAGTTAAAGTAAAGGACCCTTTTAATGCCAGTGGTTCATCGGGCATATGATTGATACTACTGGTGTGTTTATAGATCAGTCAGCAATCGATGGGTGATTTGGTACCCATTTCTTTAAGCTGGTTCCACCTGGGAGCTAAGATCATTGAAATAAAACCAGGGACAGCACACATACATTTAATTTTTTTAAAAAGGAATTAGAATATGATTATTGCGAACTGACATTGAATGAGCAGAACATATTGTGATAGTAGGAGTGTTCAAGTGTTGTTCTTCAGGAAGTCTCCCTGCCTTTCTCCAGCAGATGAGCACACTGTTTAATTGTGCCAGAATAACAGAAAGGGTATACTTCTTTTCGAAAGAACATAGGCTTAACTCATGCCATGCTTTGCACCACATGAAGTGATTCCAAATCTGCCAGTTTTATGTAACTGCTGTGCGAGTGCGCTATTGGTTAAACTACTTCTTCACGTTCACCAGCTGTACACTCTGGTGGAAAGTTCTGGTTGTTTGTCCACTACTGAACTGCAGTCCTGCTCCAGTACCTGAATGTTGCGTGTGCATCAGTTTTACAGATCTCATTCTCTTTAATACAGACTGTTGGTCCCTTTCCTCTCAGGCAGATGCACTCCGACTTCAAAGGAAGCTCCCCTATTAGTCGACTCTTACGACATGCTTTTGGAGAGGCAGTGGGTCTAGTCTTGTTTTCCCCTACAATGGGGCGCCGGAACCCACACGGGGGATTGGTTAAACTCTGTTACAAGTCCAGATTATGTAACAAAAATGAGACTTGCATTCCACCCAAATACTTCTAGGCTACTTGTAATCTGTGCATAAGAGGATCCTGGGAAAGATAGATATCCCCAGACCAATTATTTTTGTTTCTTCTTCTTCTTTTCCTTCGGTTCCCTCATTTAAGTATGGGGGAGGGGGGGGGGGCATATAAGAATCTTCTGTGTGGCCTTTCTACAGTATTGTATAAGCTGATCTTCACTTTTCTAAGGCAGCTCTTGATGCCTTTGTTCCAATATGTGTGTGGTCTTCCCTTAGTTCTGTGTTATAATATTTCTACAGCATGACCCTCTGTGGCGCTTGGTACCAGCGCATTATCCTCACACAGCCAAGCCATCTGACCTCTTGCTCTGCACGGGCTGATGTTTTGCATTTCATATGTTGACATTTAACTGCAGCGTCTGGATTAGGACTATCATTTAAGCTTGTAGCATTTAGGAACTGTGCTCCTTGGTGGATAGTTAATTTACAAGCTGTCCAGATTCATGATTGTTTTCTCACTTGCAGCTGTGGTGAAATCTTTGTAACACTGTAACCCCTTAGTGAAAGTGATACCAGAGATATCTTTGGGAAGGCAATGGATAACAAGAAAGTTAGTATTATCCTATCAGTATGATGTTTTCAGCCAGGAGGTTGTCTTTGCCTTTGTATTCTTCTTTCAGTGGATCATAACCAATCAACAAAACCACACTGAACCCTTTTGTCTTCTTGTTCATGACTGGCTAAATTCTGCAACTAAGTTTTTCTGGGATGGTTAGTCTTATGCCAACACATTTTAAATCCTGAAGGGCAACCCAAAAGCTCTCCATCCTCATGTTTAGCAGCAGTTTCGATTTCACTAGTAGCAGTCTGTATATCCATCTTGCCTTTCCCTCAAGTGTTGAGATCCCCTTGACACTTCTCACAGCACCAGTGATATCTGTTTGTGCCTCCACACTGTTCACTGGCTCTTGAAAGATCCTCAAACCGCCTAGCTTGTCATGCGTCACTTCACCACCACGTGATGCAGAACCAGTCACTCTATCTGTTTATTCATTTCTGAAAACTTCGGCCTACCTGGCAAAGACATCCAAAGGATGCTAACTAGTCGGGACCTCTAAAGCGTTGCTTGCCACTCTGTGAGGAGCATACCTGTCTGTGCCTTTCTTTGCATGAACTCTGAGTCGGTTACAATTATGTTGCGATATTTTTTAGTTACATCATATGAGTTTGCATAGTTACTATTATTTGTTTCAAGCAAAAGTTCTGCAGTCATACAGGTGGTTGCAGTTTCAGCTCAAATAAATTTGATTTGTTATGTTAATGTTTACCAGGAGCATCCATTAATGAAGAAATCTGAAGCCGAGCCAGTTGACATTGCAGCATGGTTCGCAGAGATGTCTAAAATCATGGAGAAATCCAGGATTTCATGATAGGTACAGTTATTTAGTGCTGTTTCCATGTCGTGTTTAGTTGAGCCTAGATTTATCTATAGTTTAATTTAATTAAGGGCCATACATTTCAAAATTCAGTGCAGACAGCTTATGGTGATCTCGAATGTGGTGAGTTTCTGTTGTGAAAAACAATTTGTTTATCCCCGGCAATATTTCTTTCTTAAGCTGTTATCCAAATACGAGGAATTTCTGATAAGAAGAATTATTTCTTGGGTCCGCAGTGGGTTCTCCTCATCAGATTTGTACTGTATGTTGTTTTATACAGTTTATTGGTGCCAGTCAGTAACAAACATTGACAATCTCTGTGGCGAAGTGGTTAAGCCATTAACCTTGGGCTATGAAGGTTGTGCATTTGTTTTGCAGGTGCATGTGTTTTGGAGATCTTGTTGTTCATCACTGGAGCCATGGAATTTAATGCTTTGTGTGATACTGTCAGTGGGTGACTAGCTGCTGTAGGAGAGAGACTGAGCTATATTGGATAAAACCTGGTGCAGTGCGCTTGATCCTCTTGCCTTTATTTAACCCTTTCAGTACCAACAAACTCACTATGTGTTTTGTTGGTTTCTGTTTACGTAATATACTTTTCTTGCTTCCTTGTGCCACATCAGTTATATTAGCTCTTTTGGTAACATGCGTTTCTTCGTTTCTTCATGCATGATGTGCTTGTCTAAACCTTCTGCGCCTTCCAAGCTCTGGGTTACATGAACCCACTTTATCACAACTGCCACTTGAACCCTTCCTGTCTTATGGTTTTATTATTTAACCCCTTTAGACACAACAGCTTAATAAATTTTAAAACCTTTCTAAACCAGAACAAATTAAAGTACATCTGTCTGCGACTGAAAGAGTTAACCCACTGTGTCCTAGTTGTTACTTCTACTCTTCTGCCTAAAATAACAGCTCTATAACACTTTAAAGTGTCACCTGTTGGTAGGTAGGTAGTTTGTCCCCTCCGGGTTTACAGTCTGCAGGATCAGCAACTTAAGGATGAGAATTATCAGACATGCACAAATCCCAGAAACACCATTCAACGGTATAACAGTTTTAAAAGGGCCCTCCGACGGTTGCATAGTAACCTGGAGTCTCGACCAGGCAGGGAGTTTTAACACCTGTCTAGTACTGAGATTTTCAACACGCTCTTTAACTCTGCCATCCCGAGAAGCCGCCATACCGACACTTCTAGTTTGGCCTAATTCCCCATAAATGTTACTTTTCCAACTTTTCTACTGCGTGCTTACTGGATGCATAGTTAATGCTATTGGCTGAGTTCATTGCTTTGCAGCATTTAGGTCAAGATTGACTATGGCTGCTTAAGATAGCATTGTTTTGTTTTTTTAAAGCAAAGTTGACATAAATTTCCCATAGCCTCAGTGATAGAGGTCACGGCTTTGGTCACCTGATGCATATTTTTTGTAGTCCCTGGGGAATGTACCACATGTAATATGCTCATGCTTATTGATTACCCCCTTTATCTATTCCCCTCAGAAAATATAAAATGATAACTTGAAGGAAAAAAAGAATATGACCCCTGTAAAATGTTTATAGCAAATTTTTTTTTAAATTTCTGTGGTTCCACCCCCCCCCCCCCCCCCCCCCCCCCCCATCCCCCCATGTTTTTTTGTGGAGGGTGGCATTTTTGGGGCAACATGATTAAAGTAAGCAAGCAAGCTTTATTACTATTGAAGTAACACTATTTTGCTTGTTTCCTCCTCAGATTGTAGCTGTCTCAGATGTTTGAGTGATATTGCTAGTGGAATCCTTGTTGATATGTATATTTGGAATTGTAACTATTTTTGCTTCACATAGATCTGACCTCAGTTCTGGTTTCACACATCATTACTCTTCCTGGCTTGGAGTTATCACCCTTGTTGTGAAAGGGGGGGGGGGGGGATGTGCTGCCTCCCTTACCCCTGAAGGCTTGTCTTCTGGCTCTTAGCATCAGACTTTTTACTGCCCCTCCCTTCAAATTATGGACAGTAGCATATGGGGAGGGGGGATGTTAATGAAAAATTAATCTTATTCTTCTCCAGTAATCTCTGGTCATACACTTAAGTCATTGTGAGCCATAAACTGGGGTGTCAGCTTGAACTCGGCCACATTTACAGCTCTTCCGGGAGAGGACAGTCTTGCGAGACACATTCTAGGGTCTGTCCAGCACAAAGACACTTGATATCTCAGTCATGAGAGGGGTCATAGTTCAGAGTGCCCAACCAGCGGAGATATGTTTCCATTGGTTATCAGACTTTTTAATTCTACGCTGTAAAAAGCAGTGGCAGTTAAAGTAATCTGTCGGCAATTTTCAGTTATTTTTACACTACCTTGGAAAAGCAAAATAGCACAATGTATTTTTTCCGATACACTGCAGACATTACAGATAACTGCAGACATTACAGACATTTCTACTGTAGAAAGTTATGAGAAATTGTATTTTATATGGGAAATTTAGCAGATTGGCCATTAGCAAAGTATGTTTTTTGAGAAGACGAAGATACATCAATAATCAATGGTGTATTTTTTTTAAATGGCAAAAATGTCAATAGAATGGCCGTCAGTAAGATAGGTATGCTAACAGCTTGACACTCAGGCAAGTTTTGGTTTTTGTGTTGTAGAAATAATCTAGGCCAGAATGGTGTGGAGACTGATGGTTTGTGGTACATTGATCCAACTTTTATGGGCAAATTACAGCCTGGTATTGCTTAGCAACGAAGATAATTTATTTGTTTGTTCTGTTCTAGAGGGGAGTCACTGCAGTGTAGTGGCTAGAAGCTAGCCTGTGGGTCTAAGGTTGTGAATTAAAACCTGCACTGTGCATGACCTTGGCTCCCATAAATGGGTACCAGCTGGAGTCCTGGGAAGTAAAGGCAGCTGTCGTGATGTTGACCACATTGTAAGGCCATTTGTTCTCTAACATTTCTGAGTCTAGCCTCATAAACCCAATGTGCCACTGGCCTGTAAAGAGCACCTTTACTTCTATTGTTCTAGTGCAGTGACTTACCAGCAGCACAAGTCAAAGTTCACAGTCCATTTGAAGAGTTCTAATTACATACAGCTTTGAAGCCTCTGCACAGCTCTGGAAATATCTGTTGTCATGTCACCCCATAATTCTTTGAGCAGCACCATCTGCCTGATGAAAAAAATTGTTGTGGCCTTTTGTCATTTAGTCACATAAAATGGAAATGGGCGAGTCCTAGGTGCCAAGTTTTATCCTCACTCTGGTTTGAATTGAATGTTGAATTCTAGTTTTCATGATTTGTCACTGTCCATGGTACACACAGATGCAGCATTGTTGCTGATATAGTTACATGTTCTCATGTGTGACAGTCTCATACCCTGCAGCTTATATATTTGTTCTTTTTTTTTAAATTTACGCTTCGAGAAATATCAGACGCCTAAAATTAATTCACATCTTCTTAACAACTTTTAAATAATGAGCTGTCTACTTACCTCCTTGTTAACTATGGCAGCCAGGCAGATAGAACTGGTTCCTTACATTTTAAAGGGTTTCACAGTTTACTGGTGTTTGCACACCGCTTGATGTGGCTTGGACATAATTTTAAACTGACCAGTCTGTCCTCAGATTGCTGAAAGTTTGAGGACAGAATGCTGCTCAGGACTGCATGCCCAATACTTACACATTAGAACATAATTCGTGTTTGTTCATTCAGTAAATCGGGTCAATCCAGCCTTAAATGGAAAGTAAAAGTGGTCAGTTTGATGTTGACCACATCATCTGCCAAGTGCCAGTTGGTCTTTAAATATAGGTCTAGCCCTATATGCCCAAAATGCATAACGGCATAGAACAGGGTCCATTTTTTGGGTTAAACATTCAGTTAATTCTGTAAGGCCAGACTAAGTAAATATATGTGCTCATAGCATATTCCAGGATTTTTGTAGGCCACGTCTGATAGTTTGTGTTTTGTCATTTGATAGGATTTTCATGTTCTATCAGTCTGAAGCTACAGGCTTCACATAACTGTTAGCATACAGCATTAGGTCTTAACCCTAAGTTTACCCCCACAATTTACCCTGCATGGGTTCCAGGGCTCTGTTTTGGAAAACATAAAATATACCTATTCTCCCTCACACCCTTCAGCAAGTATGTCATAGGAGGTCTTCTTCGCATTCACCAGCTGTAAAATTTTCAATGGAAAGTTCTGGTTGTTTATCCACTTCTGGACTGCGGTCCTGTTCCAGAACCTGAGTGTTGCGTGCGCAATGAAGTTGGTCCTCTCGACTTATTTTTTTTTAAAGTTTGGTAGTGGAGTTTTTAACGCCAATTATTTTCGTAATAATTATTGACCAGTATTGATAGAAGAATTCGATATGTACACCAACTGTAGTGTGTAGTGCAGTGTTGTACTTACTAAGGGCTTTGAGGCTTGGTCTGGTAGAATGTTTATTTACTTCCAGTCCATACTTCTCTGGGATTAAACCAGCCTCATACAATTAGTATCAAGCAGTCATGGGTGGTAGGCATGATTATGTCTGTATTTTGCCTCACAGGCAGTTTTATCAAGTTAAACCTGTGTTTATGCAGTAATCCAAAGATGGTGTATTATTTATTCAAAAAAGCATTTTTTTCAACTAAAGCTCAGTATAAAGTTTGTGATGATCGAGCTGAACAGTTGTTTTTTTCTGTCGAAAATTCGTGCTAGTTTAAAAAAAAAAAAAAAAAACTTGAGCATCAAGACATCAGTAAATGTGGACAGTAATTCCTTTTACAGGTTCAGAGACAGACTGCCAAGGAAATTTTTTAGATTAACAAAAAAAAAATGCGTTTGATGTTTAGTACATTAAGGAGTCAATAATTAAGTTATGGATACCCTGCCATATGTTTGCCAGGAGGGATGTGGAGACAGTGAATTAATGTTAGGCCCAGACAAAGATTGAAATATATTATTTGCAGATTTTCAAAAACCAGTTGAGAAATATTGTGTTTCATAAAAATAGGTGACTGACCCTTTGCCCACAGCTGGAGCGTTGGTACATGGTGCTGTAGCCATATTTGTGTTGATCAGGTAGCACTTTATGGGTGGTGCATCAGCATCACTCGGATTTACGTGTGGATGATTATAAATGTTTCAACTGCTCATGTGCAGAAAAATATCAGTCTATAAAAATCTGAGTCTGCCTTCATATTCTTGATGTGTCATTGTCACCTTTACTTTCTTTTACCAAAAATGTAGATAATGTAAAGGTTTTTAAAAAAATTGGAACAATTACTACCCTCACAAGTTCAAAGACAAATTTAAATACACCTGAAAAAGCTTTGTAAACTGAATTGGTCGTGGGTACAGATTAAGAAGCAAAATTTATGACTTGTATTGGTAGTCAAGCAGAATATGTGTTTTATATTGTTTGCTTATTGACTTTTTTATTGTAAGAACACCAATCACAAGGAGATATTTTTTAATGTTGTTACTGAGAGCACAAATGTACATTCTGATGAGGTTATGCGAATATGTAATTACTGTATCCTTGGTGTGTCTGCTACTTGTATATATGCATTAATTGTAACTTTTGTTGTGTTTTTTATTTTGGAAGGTTGTAGCAATTCGAATTTGCTGTTCTGAAACTAAACAATAGAATTTTCTTGTTTGTTTCTCTTCTTTGTCTAGAGGCAGAGCTGGATTTAAGTAACTAGGACCTTATTTTACAATGGGATATACAGCTGCATATGTCTGTCCTCTTTTACCAGGGCTTTTGAAGAACCATGTCTCTGGGTGTAGGTGTTCTTAGATCTGTTCAGGTATAATAATTTTTGATAATGGTCTTTCCGTTATGAGCCATTTAAAGTGGCTTTTGGTTTGCTGGATTTAAAAAAAAACATGCCATTTGAAGTGATCTCTGAGTAATTGTGATCTTTTTTGATCTGGATGAGCAGTGCACTTTACACTGAAGTAATGATTTTTTTTTTTTTTAGATTTTTAAATTTTTTTTTTCAAAGTTACTTTTAATATTTTAGAGTAATGACATTTTTAATACTGCTTATTCAGCTCTGTTAGTTTTATATTAATCCATGACTTGATTGTCTTCAACTTTTCTGATTTTTGACTCTACAATGCCACCTGACATGACCATTGAGTTGAAGTACAGCTGTTTGGAAGACACATTCTTATTCTTCTATACAGTGCAACTGAAGTTCAGTCAGGCTCTTGTAAAATGGTCAAATATGTAATATTTAAAGAACTGGCATTTTATTTTGTGTATGGGAACTCAGATTCTTAGTTTAATTTTTTCAAAAACATTTTAATCAGAAAAGGGGGCAGGGGTGAATACAGTAGATATACAGAAAAAAATAAGACAACTATCTTTACTAACCACCCGAGACAACAAAACATTGCCCTGCTTTGCCAGATGGGATAGATACCAGTTTCTCAGCTTCCTCGAACCCACCAATGCAAATTTGTTTATGTAAGCGACAGTTTCCTCGAGGCTTCCTTGAATCATCCAGTACAAAACGCTTCTCTTCTTCTTCTCTTCCACCTTTTACCTCATCGAAGTGTCGGAGGAGATGTAATGTTCGTTGATGAGCTCTGTCAAGAGCACTATTAAGACTGATGTTCATTTCTGTAAGGGTGTTCTTAATGCCATCACTCCATATTTTCCGAGGTCTTCCACTCGCTCTATACCCGTTGTAACATTTTAGTATGGCTCGCTGTGGTGGACAGTACCAGGGCATTCTTGTTAGGTGTCTAAACCACTTCAGCTGTCATTATTTGCGAGGGGAGAAAAGGGTATGTGATAATGGGGGGGGGGGGGGGGGTATTTTGGGATACAGTTGTTATAGAAGGGATGTTTAAAAGTTGGGATGAATGTCATGTGTACTGATATAGAGAGTAATGTGTGCATAGGTGATACAGGCTCACAAATTACAGTATAATTTTACAGTTATACATTGCTGGAAAATGTAAATAAATATATATGTATGTACAAATCCATCAATGAGTCTTTACATTTGTTAACATCTTGTCTTGTATCACAGCTGTTAACACTAAGACAGGTGCAGTGATTAGATAAGTGGCTCCATATGACATTCCCTGCAGTGGGTTAGTTCAGTTTTGTAGTAACATATTTACAAAAAAAATTATTCTTGTTTAGCGTCAACATAGACATATATCTGAAGAAGTAAGCTTTACATACAAGTCTGTCACTTTGTCTTTTAAAACCTCTGAATTCTACACACCAAGTGGAGGGGGGGGGGGAATAAATTGTATCCATTTTAAACAGATTTTTTCTTTCCAGATGGTCAGTACCTGCCACACAGCAAGGAAGGCAGACTATAAAACAGGGTTTTTAAAATAAGTTTACTACGGGGCTAAAATGAGGCTCATCACGGGTCCGAGCTCTGACATAGGAGGATCACTACTAAGTAGTTTTCTGTAGGCCATTTGCTAGCTTCTAGACTCGCAGGCAGCCATTTGAAATGTGCTGCTGTAAGACCTTCAATGAAGCTAAGCTTAAAATTCAACATAAAGGTATGCAAATCAGCAGCACTCCTATCCATTACACCTAAAGGACCCTTTCCCACCCCCTTAGGCATAGTGGGTAGACAGTGCTGGTCCATATCATAAATAGTTTAATTATAACTCTGTGTGTGTCAAGCTCTTATGATCAGAACTTATTTATAGACCAGGAGAAAGCTTTTGACAGGGTCGATAGACAACAATTATGGAAAGTAATGGCTCAATAAAGAGAAAGTGAACACCTCACTAAAGTTAGCAAAAGCTTATATATATAGTGATTGTAGAAGCGTCTTTTTCTGCCTTTCTATCCCCCAATGGAGCATAGGCCCTCAACCAACTCACGCCAAGTCGTTCTATCCTTCGCCATTGCATGGAGCTCTCCCCATGTCCTCCCAATCTTTCTAACCTTGTTCTCCAGCTCTCTTCTCCATGTGTTTTTTGGCCTTCCTTTATTGCTATGCCCCAGTGGGTTCCAATGCAAAGACATTCTAGTTATACTGTTCTCCTGTTTTCTCAGTGTGTGCCCTATCCAACGCCAGCTTCTTTTCCTCACTTCCTGATCCACTGGAGCCTGTTTAGTTCTCTCCCAAAGTTCTACATTAGTTATTCTATCATACCATTTTATTCCCTCTATTCTGAGCAGGCACCAGTTAATGAATGTCTGTAATTTATTAGTACTTGCCTTGGTTGTTCTCCATGTTTCCGCCCCATACAATAGTACTGATTTGACATTAGAATTAAAAATTTTTAGTTTAGTATTTCTTTTAATTTTTTGTGACCTCCACAAATTTCCTAGTGCTATGAAAGCCCCTCTTGCCTTTTGTATTCTTTTTTTAATATCTCTATCAGTTCCTCCATCTTTATCTACATTACTGCCTAAATAGGTGTACGACTCCACGTCTTGGAGTGGGGTGCCATTAAGAGAAACCACATTACTATTTGCCTGATTTATTCTCATTATCTTTGTCTTTCCTTTATGGATTTTCAGACCAAGCTGCTGTGATCTCGCATTAAGTATATTTAATTTATCTTGCATCTGATTCCGTGAATGGGACAGAAGAGCAATATCATCAGCGAAGTCCAGATCATCAAGCTGTTTTGTAGGGGTCCACTGAATTCCATTCTTGGTGTTAGCAGTTACTGTTTTCATAGTCCAGTCTATAGCCAGTAAAAATAAGAGAGGCGACAAAAGACATCCCTGTCGCACACCTGTTTTTATTTCAAATGCATCTGTTAGCTTTCCCTCATGAAGAACTCAACATTTTATGTCTTTATATGTTGCCTTTACTAAGTTGATAATTTTCTGTGGGATTCCATAGTGCCCCATCAATTTCCAGAGAGATTCCCTATCAATGCTGTCAAATGCTTTTTCATAGTCTATAAATCCAATGTAAAGTGGTGAGTTCAGTTCAATGCTTTGCTCTATTATAATACGTAATGTGGCTATCTGATCAGTACAGGATCTGTTTGACCGAAAACCTGCCTGCTCATCTCTTAGCATTTTATCAATAGCATCTTTTAATCTTTCCAAAATAATTCTACTTAATATTTTTCCAGGAACTGACAGCAACATAATTCCTCTATAGTTTTCACACTCCTGTAGATCACCTTTTTTGGGCAGTTTCACAAGATATCCTTCTCTCCAGTCTGCTGGTATTTCTTCTGTCTCCCAGACTTTACTGAATAATCTATGTAGCAATTCTGTTGATGTGTTTATGTTGGTCCTGATGGCTTCAGCTGGGATACCATCTGGGCCTGTCGCCTTTCCTTCCTTGAGAAGATTTATTGATTTTCTAATTTCCTCTTTGGATGGTATCTCACAGTTGATATCCAGTTCCATTTCTAAAGGCTGGATATCTGGGGGAACCTCTGGGCCTGGTCTATTTAGAAGCATTTCAAAATATTCAACCCATCTGTCCATTTGATCTTTAGTGTTAGTAAGTACCTTTCCTTGACTATTTTTGATTGATCCAGTTGGCTGACTATATTACCTACTACTAATTTTCTTGTGTTACTGTAAAGTTCTCTGAGGTTTCCTTTTGCTGCTGCTGTCTCTGCTTCTTGTGCTAGATCATTTAGATATTTCACTTTATCTGCCCTTAAATGCCTCCTAACTTCCTTGTTGGCTTCTGTGTATTTCTCCTGAGCTCTAGCTTTAGCAGCTCTAGTTTTGCTATTGTTTAATTCTGCCTTTTTACTTTTCCTATCTTCAATCAGTTTAATGGTTTCTGGTGTTATCCATGCTTTATGTTTCCTTTCTTTCTTGCCAAGAACTTCTACGCAAGATTCATTCCAGATTCCTTTGATCTGATCCCAGCAGACTTCTGTGTTGACATCTTCAGCTAACTGCTGCAACACCTGGTACTTATTAGAGACCGTAACTGAGAACTGTTCCTTAATTTCTTTATCTCTGAGAAAGCCTACATTATATTGGTTTCTATGATTATAAGATGTTATTTATCTTTTTAGTTTCAACTTGATTTTACTTACCACCAGGAAATGGTCAGTAAATACATCGGCACCTCTGAAAGCCCTAATATCGTAAAGGGATGATCTAAACTTTTTGTTAATACATATGTGGTCAATTTGATTAGTTGTCTTATGGTCTGGTGATTCCCATGTTGCCTTGTGTATTCTTTTATGGGGAAAAATACTTCCACCAATAACAAACTGGTTACCTGCACAAAAATTTGTGAACAATTCTCCATTTTTATTCATTACTCCTAGACCATGTCTCCCCATAATTTCTTCATAACCTGTGTTGTCTGATCCTTTCTTAGCATTCAAGTCACCCATCAAAATTTTCAAGTTGCCCTTTCTTTCATTATTTATAATATTTTGAAGCTGCATGTAAAATTCTTCCTTAACAGATGCATCTTTATCATTTGTTGGTGCATAACACTGTATTACCGACATGTTCACCTTCTGTTTTACTGTTCTAAAAGATGCTCTTATTATTCTGGGACTCACAGCTTCCCATTCTATTAGTGCCCTGTCTGCTTCTTTTGATAGCATCAGGGCCACTCCTTCACTGTGCAGCAAATTTTCCTCTGTGTGTCCTGAGAACAAAATAGTTTCTCCTGAATTTAGAATACTTTTCCCTGCCCCAGTCCATCTAGTTTCACATAACCCTAAAATACTAATTCTATAATGTTTTATTTCCTTTGCTACTTCCATTGTTCTCCCTATATCATAGAGAGTTCCAACATTCCAGGTGCCAATTCTGGAGGTTTTCCTAGCTGAGAGGAGGTACGTCAACGATCCGGACTCCTTACGGCTTTCTCCACACCGTGTTATACTTCTTCTATTTGAAGAGCCTCCCCTCATCTTGGTTGGCTGGATTTTATTTGCTTCTCTTTTTGACTTATCCATGGTTGGTTGGTTTTTGTGGCTATGGTTTTTAGAGGATGAGGAAGCCAACCTCAAGCCCAACCCTACCCTTAGTCGCCTCTTACGACATACCTAGTAGGGTGCAGTGTCACTATTCTTTGCTTCCCGTGAGGGCCCCGGTGACACACGGGCGTGTAGAAGCGTAGCTAGAATAAATCAGGGAACATCTAAACCATTCAAAGTAACATTTGGAGTAAGACAGGGATGTGTCTATCACCACTCCTTTTCATCACCTACATTGAAAGTATAAGCAAGGATGCCAGGCCCAGGAACAAAAAATAGTAACATAATGAACTACTCTTTACTGATGACCAGGCCTTTATTGCAGATACAGCCATGAATTTGCAACAGCATCTCTCATTCATGAATGAATAATGTAAATCAAATAATATGAGAATCATTATTGAAAAGACAGAAGTAATGTCAATAGGAAGAAAGAAGCAGGATTTAAACATAGCATTACAGCATGCATACATTAAACAGGCATCTGAGTTTAAATATCTTGGAACAACATCACCGAAGATGGTAAATTGGATGAAGAAACTAACATCCGATGCAGTAAAGCAGAGGAAGTATTGGGACAGCTAGCTCCCATCTCAGAGTATAAGGCAATACCAATCAGCATAAAGAAACATCTCATACAAAGCCTATGCTACCAGTGTGAGACTCACAACAAAACATGCAAGAAAATTAGTAACCATGAAAATGAGGAGTCTTAGAAAGACTAGGAATGACCAGAAGAGATCAAATCAGAAATGAGGTCGTACAAGATAAAGTCAGCACAGAACCAATTCTAAATTACACGCAAAGACAGCAAATCAAATGAACTGACTTGAGACACTGCACAGTCACACAAAATGACAGCCAGTGCCACTTGTATGCTGAATCATCAACTGTTCCTCCCCCTTATATTTGATAAAAACCAGGGAAGATAATTATAACCAGTATAAGAAGTTGAAATTCTACTTTTCTTCTTCAGCATTCTGAGCCCTTGAGGTTCAGTGCTGCAGATATCACCCACCTCTGTTCATCTCTATCAATGGTCTTCTCTTTCAGGTGAGTGATTACAAGTATTTGTAGGTTGGCCTGTATTTTATCTTTCCAATCTTCTTGGTCTGCCCCATGATACACTTCCATTCAACTCATTTGTGTTTGCATTATGTATCCCTCTGATATCTACCGTTCTCTCTATATGCCCCAACCATTGCATTCTATACGCCTTCTAGATGCCACTGATTATTTAAACGGATCATTAACTGCAAGAATAGCAAGAGAAAGGTCACTACAGAGAGCAGTGTTATACAGATACAACGGTAAAATACCCAGGGTCGACCATGTAGAACATGGACTGCGGAAATATCAGACACTGAAAAGTACTATATACCAAGCAAACAGAAGGGTTCCAGAGATCTTTTCCTGCCCTTATGCTGTTAGGCATTGCAGGAATAGAGAGAAGAAGAAGAAGATTGACTGTTTTGTTTTCTCACATTATCCGTTCTTTGATGGGTCTAACAATTTGTTTAATTAAGACTGAAGCTGACACAGTCCGACAGAATGAGTCCCAGTGATTGTTCTTCAGAAGTGTGATAACAGACCACACAGGCTCTCGACTAGTCCTTTTGTAGCCTACAATATGACTCTAAAACATTACCCCCAATGTGACAACTGACAAATGAGGTTACTTTCTGCCTGTTAGCAAACAGCAGCATGCTCATGTGAAAAAGTATCTGGAAATCTGACATAATTAATCACAGACCACAGAATAAACTCGTAAAACATGAAACTTGATGTAAAACTACATGAATGTAGACATGAAATTTTGTCAGCCTAGCTCCAGAGTTTCTACTCTTTAATATTTGTTAATTGCAAAAGTTGCTTGTAGACATTAATAAATTATAACAAATGTCTCTTAACAACCATAAATTATAAATTATATGTGAGCAAAAAATGTATAGCAAAATTCTTCAACAATCACAGCATGTTATACATACACTTGTAAACTGGTATTAATTTTGTCTAACAGAAACAATCCTTATACATACACAAAACTGCTGTCTCCAACAGTATGCCTGTAATCAGAATCATTAATTCTAAAATTCCTTTGGCAGACTTAGTGCAGACTTAGTGAAAGTACACACAAACATGAGAACTAATTCCCAAATAGAGGATTTACATACAATCAAATAATGTCTACAAAATTACAGAGAAAAGGATCTCAGATATGTATAAATAGACATATAAGTGATATATCCGACATTATAAATAGACAGGATCTCATATAAATAATACATAAACACAGAACTAATATTAGGGATGCTAGTGAAGTTTTATACACTAATGAAACATCACAGCTGGATAGAGATTAAAATATTCATCAACAGTACCTCAGTGTAGGTCAATTCTAAGCAGAGATATTAACATTTTAGTCGCAGATACTATAGACAAATTATTGTGAAATCTGACAAAAGATGGATTCCGGGCTGCGACCCAAGAAAATTAAGGATTAAATATGATTAAATGCATTTTATGGCAATAACTATTTTAATTCCTAACAAATCCCTTAGCAACTATATATCGGGGCAGTGAGGCCTAACTGTATATGCACATCACGAATACATAGGATGCAATATGGGCCTAATTAATATATAAAAATGGCCACCAGCTCACTAGTTTTAAGTAAGCATTTTGTGAGTTAATGATTAAAAGAGGTTTAAAGTAAAAAATAACCACTTAACTGCACTTGGTTTTGTCCCACAGGGCTCGAACACTACTACCTCTGAAAGAGCACTATGAGAACCAGCTTTGAATGTGCTTAAATCACAGAATCAACTAGACCACCGAGCACAGGAGAGAGAATAGAAATGGCGCCTGCAGAATTTTACAGACATCAAAGCTGGAGAAATTGAAGATACTTTGCTACCATAATAAAAGATATGAGCTGAGTTGAGTTGATTCAAGAACTGACATCACAGCACTCGGGGCATTCCCATAAGCACTCCGTCCCCATTCTCAGCAGCCAGTGAAGAGATCCAATACTAATGGTGCTAGTAGCATTCTGATTAAACATCCATCTTGCCTTTCTCTGAGCCTTGAGCATCGACCAAAACCTCTCGTCACTCCCCGCTGCATAGAAAATTAGTTCTGGCAGTCCTGTTGCATGCTCCCTGTCTGAGGAGTCCAAGTAGGTTGTTGGTCCACTTATACTGGAAGGTCTTGCGTGCTCTCAGCCTCTCCAGTACAGGACCTCTCTAATAAAAGAAATTTTTTTTAAATCACAAAATTTTACTTTTGCATTTCATTTCCTTCCCTGTTTAAAGAAACGGGAAGTGGAGTCAATACATGCAGACAGTTATCTCTTATTTCTGTCCTGTAAGTCTTGAGAACGAGTCCAGAAGATGATGTCCCTGTTTTGAGGTCAAACCTGTAATAGTGAAGAGGACACACAATACCTACTGCTCCATCCACCTCCTCTATGTCGCCCTGATCCAGTGGTCCCCTGGCATGTGGACAGCTGGCGTTAGTTAGGAAGAACCGATCAGGGGCAACATAAAACAAAGCTAAAACCGTACCTCCTTGCATAAAAACTTTACGGCAAGGTTTTGATTTGAGGATGTCAATGTCTCCAAGCAAGTGCCAGGAATACCCACTGTCTGGTTGCAGATCTGTTGCAGCCATAATGAAATTTAATTACAAGAGATTAAATTTCCACAGAAATGATACACAATTCTTATATCAGCTTGTTGACAGGCTGCTATCATACACAAAGTGCTAAAATCTCATAGAAATACTCATACAAAAGTTATGTCCTAACTACATATACAGGATCTCACATATTTCTTCATAAACATAGAACTAATGTCTCCAATATTACACTGATAACAGCACATGATTTACGGTACTGCTGACATAAACACTTGAACTTTATTTTAACTAGTTCCATCTCTTGATGTAAGTGATCATGAAGCAGCTTCCATTATTATCAGCCTGCAAAATTTAGAAGTGCTGCAAGAGAGAGACATTTTATGGTATCAATTTCAGGTTTTTTAAAATTATTTTTTAAAGGAAATGTGAACAAAAATTTGTACATTTTACATTCTGCATAAAAAAATCTCTGCTTTTGTGTATGCATACATATGAAGAAGTACTTTTTTTAAGATCAAAAGAAATGGAGAACAGAATTAATAGTACTATTAAGAAAATATGCCCAAATCATCATCATCAGTTCTCATTATGCCTAGTGGCACATCAGGCTTCAGAGACGAATTTCCATGCTTTCCTGTCCTGTGCAATCTACAGTGCAGTTTTCTATGTCAAAGAAAGTTGAGTGGAACCAACTGTACCATAATTAATCAAATGGATGTAAATCCTGGACAATTTGAATTAAGAAAACAAACAGTTCCAGATGATTGCTCGATTATGGACACACAGGACCATAATACAAATAATACTGTTAACATGAAAAACTACTAATAATACAGTATATTAATATAATTCTATAGTAACGTAATTAATTCTAATTTAACAAGCAAGCAAGTGTTATAAATTAATTGTAATGTGTTGAATTACAATGCAATGGACTAAACATTTCTCCAACCTCTTGAATAGACCTGATCCTGAAAATCCCCCAGATATTCAACCAGCCTCTCAGGACATTGACATTATTACTGAACCACCAAGCAAACAAGAAATCCTTAAAGCTATCCACACTTTAATGAACAACAAAGCACCAGGCAAAGAGGAACTGCCAGCAGAACTTCTCAAAGTAGATCCCAACACTCAGGTCACTTTCCATCGTTTGTCTCCATGTTGTTTTTGGGCGCCCCTTTTTTCTTTTTCCCTCTGGTTTCCACGTGAGAGCTGTTTTGGCAGGTGTATCAGGATTCATTCTCATAACGTGGCCAAGCCATTTCTATCTTCTCTTGGTTATCATACTGTCTAGTTTCTTGGTTTGTGACTTGAAGTAGTTTAGTGTTTGAGATTGTATCTGGCCAGAAAATTTTGATAATTCTATGTAGACATGTGTGGTGGAAGGTGGACAGCTTGTGTACATTTTTTGGGTCATTCTCCAGCATTCTGCTCCATAAAGAAGAACCGGCAAAATGATGCTCTTGTAGAGTCAGAGTTTTGTTCCTCTGCAGTAACTGTTGGATTTCCAGATTTGCCTCATCCTTCCAAAAGCAGCTCTAGTTTTGTTTAGGCATGACTGTATGTCTTCCTCTGTCCCTTCCAGTAGGGACACCACACTGCCAAGATATGTGAAATGTTCTACATTTTCAAGTGATTGGTTACTTGTGGTCACTGGTTGTTGGTTTGGACTTTTTGTCATGATCTTAGATTTCTTTGTATTTATTCTCAGTCTCACCATTCCTACTGTGCTGTGTAGTCTGTTACTTTTCTCTTGTATATATTCATGTTTATATGATAGCAGATAATGCCCAAATAAATACTTAATAATATTTCTGGGCAAGAACAGAAATTCAAACAATTACGTATGTGGATAAATTAAACAGGAGATAAATCATACCAATAGAGAAGTGAATTTGGAGTTTTATAAAAAAGAATAAAGTCTGGTGCAAGATTCAACATGCCGCTGTATTTGAGTCAGAAATCAAATTCTTGAAAGTTAAGTGGAACAAAAAACCTTGTGATTGATTGGATTCTACAGTAAACATAACATTGAGAGGCATACAATGGACTCCATTCACCATGTTTGAGGACCTTGATTTTACAGATGAATAGTATTCCTATCACATAAACATGAACATATACAAGAGAAAAGTAACAGACTACACAGCACAGCAGAAATGGTGGAACTGAGAATAAATACAAGGAAAACTAAGATCATGACAAACAGTTCAAACCAACAACCAGTGACCATAAAAACCAAACATTTGAAAATGTAGAACAAATCAATATCTTGGTAGTGTGGTGTCCCTACTGGGAGTGACAGAGGAAGACATACAGTCAGGCCTGAACAAAGCTAGAGTTGCTTTTGGAAGGATGAAGCAAATCTGGAAATCCAACAGTTACTGCAGAGAAACAAAACTTTGACTCTTCAAGAACATCATTTTGCCAATTCTTCTTTATGGAGTGGAATGCTGGAGAATGACTAAAAATGATGCACACAAGCTAACCACCTTACACCACACATGTGTACGTAGAATTATAAAAATTTTCTGGCCAGATACAATCTCAAACACTAAACTACTTCAAGTCACAATCCAAGGAACTCTAGACAGTATGACAACCAAGAAAAGATAGAAATGGCTTGGCCACGTTATGAGAATGAATCCAGACATGCTGCCAAAACAGCTCTCACATAGATACCAGAGGGAATGAGAAAAAAAGGGCGCCCAAAAACAACGCAGAGACGAATTATGGAGAGTGACCTGCATGAGGCATCTCTTACATGGAAAAATGCACTGAAGATTGCACAGGACAGGAGAGCATGGAAAATCGGTTCTCCTTTAAACTACGGTTGGTAGACGGCGGGTTAGTCAGAGTTCAGTCCCTTGGCTACAGTGCAATTACGGAGTGGAGAAAGCACAAATCACAAAACAAAGTACCGTCAACATGACTGCTGGAGCTAGACCACGCGCTGCGACTCACATTAGTGACCGCGGTCTTGCGACGCAAGACTTAGTGGCCGTAGATGTGACACCTGCGGATCTGTATGACCCTAACCCTAACTCTAGCCCAAACCATACCCCTAACCCTAAATCAAACCCTAACTGTAACCCTAACCCTAGCCATATGATGACAGCAGGGCACTGCACCCTGTCTTTCGCCAACACACAGTAATTATGTCATTTGTATCGTTCCCTCTTATCCACTCCGTAATTGCACTGCAGCCAAGGGACCGAACTCCGACTAACCGGCCGTCTAGCCGTAGTTTAAAGAAGAGCCGGAAAGTCCTCTCTACAGCTTCAGGTGCCACTTCGCATAAAGAAAACTGGGCTATCTTCCGAAAAACAGTCATAAATTATTGAGGCCAAAGATATACCCTTACAGGGCCTCAGTCACATGTAAATTGCGGACTTACGCCACCGCCGAGAGTATCTCCCACGCCGCTACCCGCGGCGTGGGGTTAAACTAGATGGCTGGGACTCAGGAGCAAATAAAATGAAGCTGCAGGAGATGCGGTAGCTGCTGCTCATGAGTCCCAGGCATCTAGTTTAGCCCCGACCCACGCCGCGCGTAGCGGCATGTGAGATACTCTCGGCGGTGGCGGTAGTCGCCGAAAGTTTGCAATTTAAGTCGCCGGAAGTTCGCAATTTACATGTGACTGAGGCCCTGTTAGGGTAAATTTTCGGCCTCGATAATTTGGGATCGTTATTCAGAGGATAGCCAAAAACTGATTATGATTATAATGTTGATGTTGAATTACGACTGTATATTAATAATAGTGACAATAATACATAATACTATTTTATTATTTCAATTTTATACATAAAATAAATTGTAGTCACACCGTTACTTATCCTCAAAATTACAAATAGTCGACGACGACGCATCAAAACCTTTTCGTTCAAAAAATTAAAAAATCACAATGGTAAACGAAAACAGCAGACTAAAATGTATGATTCAGAAGTTCACAGCTGATTTCCCTAGTGGACGACAAAATACAACCAGCAGACGTGACGGCCACAACAGGCCAGGGTTTTCTTCATGTGAAACCAACCTATTGAGTGGTCGGAGTTTGTGGTTTAATCCACGTCTCCATAAATAAATAAATACAGTCGGACGTGTTTAAGCGTTGCGAACGCGCTTTGTAATTCCAAGGTTCAGTCAGTGCTATCAAGCGCATAGGTGGCGGAACCTAGGGGCTCAGGTCCCTCTAGCCCTCCAAAAGTATTTAAAGGGCTCAGCCTCTCACCCATTTCAATTTTGTAAGCGTACTAAGAGACACAGTTGAACTATGCACACGCACTTTCTGACTGACTGACTGACTGACTGACTTTCTACCCCACCAGGACATCACACAAGCGACAAACACCCGATGACACAAAGTGCCACCATGTGGATGATGATCGTCGTGGAGAGGTCCCAGAAACCGCGTTCAGACAATTGGCTATATGTATGGCCTGCCTATATTGCGGCCCCCGGCAAAAGCCAGGGTGGGGCTTCAAATAACAAAAAATTTCGTCCTGATAAGGACGAAACTGGATAATGACCGTGCACGCACTTTCTGTAAAAGTAATGTGTTTATATACAATCAGTGTTACTTAAAGTATATTACTATATTTATTTGTTATTCAACTCATAGATAATAATAATAATAAGTTGATCGGCAAATAAATCTAATAATATATTTGAAGTCAATGTTCAATTTTTATATTGATTTCGCTGCTTATTCCCCCCCCCCCCCCCCCCCCCCCCCGATAAAACATTTACGGTGTCACCCGATGTGGTCACATCTTAATGTCATCGTACATCAAGGCCCTGATTGAATGAATGTACAGGAGGATATAATTAATTTACTACTTTTATGCGTCTATGAATGCCAATCAGAGTTTGCAAATATTGTTATCATCATCATCAGTTCTCGTTATGCCTAGTGGCACATGAGGCTTCAGAGAGGACTTTCCATGCTTTCCTGTCCTGTACAATCTTCAGTACAGTTTTCCATGTCAAAGATGCCGCACTCAAGTCACTTTCCATCGTTCGTCTCCATGTTGTTTTTGGAGGCCCTGTTTTCTCTTTCCCTCTGGTGTCCATGTGAGAGCTGTTTTGGCAGGTATATCAGGATTCATTCTCATAACGTGGCCAAGCCATTTCCATCTTCTCTTGGTTATCATACTGTCTAAAGTTTCTTGGTTTGTCACTTGAAGTAGTTTAGTGTTTTAGATTGTATCTGGCCAGAAAATCTGGATAATTCTGCGTAGACATGTGTGGTGGAATGTGGACAGCTTGTGTGCATCCTTTGTGGTCATTCTCCAGCATTCTGCTCCGTAAAGAAGAACTGGCAAAACGATGCTCTTGTAGAGTCGGGAGTTTCGTTCCTCTGCAGTAACTGTTGGATTTCCAGATTTGCCTCATCCTTCCAAAAGCAGCCCTAGCTTTGTTCAGACGTGACTGTATGTCCTCTTCGGTCCCTCCCGTTAGGGACACAACACTGCTAAGATATGTGAAATGTTCTACATTTTCAAGAGTTTGGTTATTTATGGTCACTGGTTGTTGGTTTGGACTGCTTGTCATGATCTTAGTTTTCTTTGTATTTATTCTCAGTCCCACCATTCCTGCTGTGCTGTGTAGTTTGTTACTTTTTTTTTGGGGGGGGGGGGGGGGGGGGTTGGGGTGGGTGGGAGGGGGTATATGTTCATGTTTAGTCCAAGTCCAAGTCCTTTTGAGAAAAAAAAAAAAAAAAGAAAAGCTCGACCACGTTCAGACTGCTGCTAGCTAGCCTAGGCTACTAGTAGTCTCCGCCTATATTTGTGGTCTGGGTTATTTGCGTCACTTTCGTGACTGAATTTTAGTGTTTGTACCATTTCTGGGCTTGATGCTTCCATCCGAATCAAACCGCTCGTCCTGTTGTCACTGGTGCATGTCTTCCTTCCTCTTTCTTGGTGTTTCCTGTTTGTTCTGTCTCCCTTTGATCTGGCTAGGCGTATCTCGAGGGAGAGCGAGCTTCCATACACAACGTCCTTTGGACCACCATTTATTGTTTTAAAATTTTGAGTATTTAAATTATGCCAAAAAGTACTGAAAACAGTTTTTGAATTTGAATAATTCCGAAATGTGAAAATGTTCCGCGTGTGACCATAGTGGTCTTATAGTTGTCTTCCTGTAATATGAACGGGTTAGTCATGTAATGGATATGTATGTGAGAGTTTATGTGGAGACTTAAGCGGGTCCAGTCGTCATCTGTTATTATGTGGTCGGGTTGTGTTGACAGCTAAACTCCGGTGTACGTAAATACCATATAACCGGAGCATCCAGCTCACGCTTTGAGATCCAAATGTTCAGCGATGAGAATTGCTGTGGCATGTTGGGTAACGAACTCAAGTGCTCTCTGTGGGAATGGGTTGGGGGGTTAAACTCATAGTGCATCCGAAAAGGGTAAGGGGAAAGGGGGCGGGAGGCCATTCAGTCATTTCTCGTCGTTGACGTCTTGCTGGATTCTAGCGTGGCCTTTTGCCGGGACTATGTGTATCACGTTACCAACCTTTGCTATCATCACAGTGATGGGGTGGTATTGGTGGTTATGTGTTCTAGTCCTGTCATTATTGAGTCACTTGTTTTCCCTATTTGCTGTCAGTCGTATCTTGTTGTGAGTCCTGTCGGTCATGTGCATGTTGTATGCATGCTGTTGAATGGTATGGTACTGTGTATGAATCCCCGGAGTACATGAACGCACCCAACTAGGTGTATGCGTACATGCACTCGAGTACTCATACACGTAGACAACACTACATATTTGCACGTCCTTTCATACTTTTCCATGTATGCATACCTAATTGACATTACGTACACACGCAAACTCTTTTATATGCGAGCACATCCACACGTAGTGACATTCATTCTTCCATGTCATGTGCGTTTTGTGTCGCTATGTCTGTAGTATCGTCTGGTCGTGTCACTTTTAAGTTATGTCTCGTTACTTGTATGTGACCTGTCCGGTACTGTCTTACCATGTTTTGGTGGATGGTGTGTGTTGATGACCTTCTTGCTGCGTACACACCTCATTCCATGTTCTCATTAATTAACAGACATGCAGCAACACAATTTGTGGGTTCTTTGAGTGCACTGTCATTCATACACACAGATATCACGCTCCCATATATATAAATATACACACACATGCACACTCATACCCACATATACATGCATACAGTAATACATTTTTATATCCATGTACTCATTCATCTGTACCTTTCGCCCAGCTGTATTCCCACTGTCCTATCCATACGTAATCCCTTACCATCCAACTACCTACACTGTGTCTTTTGTATCCTTAAATGCACTCATACTACACTCACTCATCCTTGTGTATGTATCCAAGTTCACATCTATGCACTCATCATACTTACACTACCTCTCTGACGCTAGGGTGTCCGGAGTTACCATCTGATCAGTTTCTTCTGTTTTACTGAGTAAATCCTTAATCTGGCCTTTTTAGTTTTGATTTGTTTTAATAAGGTATTGTTTAACCAGTTTTTGGATGTCTTTATTGGTTCATGTTTATCTGATAGGAGTACTATATCATCTGCAAAATCAAGGTCCTCAAGCATGGCGAATGGAGTCCATCGTATGCCTCTTAATGTCCTGTCTACTGTGTCCTTTAGTATCCAATTAATCACAAGG
Source organism: Candidula unifasciata (assembly GCA_905116865.2). Taxonomy (NCBI): domain Eukaryota; kingdom Metazoa; phylum Mollusca; class Gastropoda; order Stylommatophora; family Geomitridae; genus Candidula; species Candidula unifasciata. Next base: position 48,244 of record CAJHNH020004212.1, read on the forward strand.
TTGAAGAGGAGAGATGACATAACACATCCCTGTTTTACACCCGTCTTTACTGGGAAAGTTGTATTATAATTTTTTATACTGCAGGAAAAGTCTTTATAGAAGAGGGCAATTATGTTGACTATTTTTTCTGGAATTCCATAATGTCGTAAAATTTTCCAAAGACCGTCTCTATGGACGCTGTCAAAAGCTTTCTCAAAGTCCACAAAAATTTTGTCAAAATTAATAAATATACTTCTCTGCCATTCATTGCGAAGATGTGCTCAGTTGTTCCTCTGCCACTTCTGAATCCTGCTTGTTCCACTCGTAGGTATTTATCTACTCCTTTTTCAAGCCGCATTATGACGATTTTACAAAATAGTTTGCTTGGAACTGAGAGTAGAGTAATTCCCCTCCAATTATTGCAGTATGTTAAGTCTCCGTTTTTTGGGGGGGATTTGGACTATTGTTCCTTCAGTCCAATCATCAGGCAACACTTCTTTTTCCCAAATATCCCTGAACAATGGTTCTAGAATGCTAGCAGTGGTGTTGTGATCTACTTTGAGAAGTTCTGCTGTCAGTTCGTCTTTGCCTGGTGCTTTGTTGTTCTTTAAAGTGTGGATAGCTTTAAGGATTTCTTGTTTGCTTGGTGGTTCAGTAATAATGTCAAGGTCCTGAGAGGCTGGTTGAATATCTGGGGGATTTTCAGGATCAGGTCTGTTCAAGAGGTCGGAGAAGTGTTTAGTCCACTGCGTGTCTTGTTTTTGTTCTGTGGTGAGCAGTCTGCCTTTTATTCTGATGGGTATTCTGTGATAATTGTTTCTGCTTCCGCAAATTTGTTTGGTAATTTTGTGTAGGGTTTGTAGATCATGTGCTTTAGCAGCATTTTCTGCTGTTTCTGCTAGATTTTCCATAAATCTTCTCTTGTCAGCTCTGGCACTTTTCTTTGTCATTTTATTTAGTCCGCTATATTCTAACATTAGTTTGTCTTTCTGACGTTTTGATTTAGTGTGATTTATTAGGCTCTTTATTCTGTTTCGCTCGGCAATATAGTCTAGGTTTTGACTGCTTATCAATTCTTTGTGGTGTTGTTTCCTGGTTCCTAATATGTTGTTGCTGGTTGATTTGTATGTTTCATTGATCTGGTTCCATCTGTCTTGAATGCTGATTGTAGTTTGAGTGTCTGGGTCACTTGAATATTCTTCTAAATCATGTTAAAACAGTTTGTTGCATATCTCTCACTGCATATCGCAAAACCAACACCAGCATTTACTGGCTACTGCTTAACTAGGAATTTTTGTGGTTATTTAATTTATCACTCACTGATGCTCTAAACGTGTGCTCATACGAAGCCCATGCCGTCATCGTCTGCAACTGACTTCAAACTTGTATGTGTCGGGTCGGTGAAATCGCGTTCACAACTTATAAGATGTCAACTCTCTGTGGGTTCTGGGGCCCATTGGGAAAAAAAAAAGGGGGGGGGGGGTTAGACCGACTGCCCCAAAAAAGCATGAGGCAAAAGTCGATTAACATTTCTTCTTTTCTTTTCGAACTCCGGAGTATAGTTGCCAGGTAAGTCAAATCTATAAAACTGATGTGCAAGTAAAAGCCACGCCCTTCTTTAAATAGACAAATGAGTGACAGCGGGCCGAGGTAAAGCTGCAGTTCTGAAACAATACCAAAGTCCAGAAGCGAACGAACAACCAAAACTTTCCGCCGATGTTTACAGCCGATAAACACAAAGAAGATGAAACACACACCTTCTTTTCTTTTCTTTCGCCCATCTCGGGAGGTTCGAGATTTCGTAGGGAATTCCCGGGAAAGTCTAATAGTATAGGGGTGTTAGGATTGAAATGAACACCGACTAACACTAACCCTAACCCTAATACCCCTATAATATTGGACTATCTAGGGAATTTCCTACGAAATCTCAGAGCCCAAGAGACGGGGTGGGGTGGGGGTGGGGAGAAAATTACTAAAATATAAGTATCCAAGCTGACAAAAACAAAATTAGATAACGCTGAAACAAAAATGAACACAGCATTCCACCGACACATTCAGCGTACTTTCGAATGGAAGCTTTTTTTTTTTAAAGCGGTGTCATAAATAAACAATACTGTGAGTGATGATCAAAGAATGCACACGCGCGCGTGTGTTCGCGCATGCCGTCGCCCATGGTGACAACGCAAACAACGCAGTTGACTCAGAGAAAAATTAAAGCACAGACTGGATCGAAGTCTTTAACAAAAGTGCACGGTAAACGCAGCGGGACGCCTGTTTTTTTTTTTTTTTTTGCGTATGAGAAGGAAATAGCATTTTGTAAGCTGTAGACTAAACAGACGTGAACAATTAGCTTCTGTAATTAGTGAAGAGTGAACACTTCAGTAAACAGATTGATATTAAAGTTAGTTGCATATCCTTTACAGGAGGTTGCAGAACCAACCCCAGCATTTTTTTTGGCTGTTGTGGTTTTTCTAGGCAAATTTACATCCAGTAGTTTACCATTGCTTCTGGACAGTCGGCTTCTCGATACCACTGTCAAAACCAACGCAAGGCACAAGGCCTGCAGTTGGGATTGAACCCAGCACCCCGGCATTACGAAGCTCGTTCGCATCGCCAAAATGTCACAGTGGGTACATTTTAAAGAGGGGATAGAGAGAAGAAAATATATAGAAGTAGAGAGAGAGAGACAGGCGAGAAGAAATAATAGTTAAAGGAGGTATAAGAGGACAATAGGTTCTCCTGTGTGGAGAGTGTAGTAATAAGTCTACACCCCAAACGATCAGGTAATAGTCAGTGGAGGTCTTATGAAGGAGAGAGTAGATATATAGGTATAGTGGTGTTGGTATAAAGACTACAGCAACTAACAATAATAGTACCACTCTTATACTCAACAAACTAACGATTGAATAAAAGAATAACAACTACTCATCATGTTTATTAGGAAACAGAATTACAAAGTCGTATATCTCATATTACACAACCAACAGATGTTATCCTATGTTATAAACAGAACATCCTCACACTATAAAACTCAGCAACTGACAGCAGAATCTACTCTACTCAACGATAAACTAGCAAATGACGCCTAGAATATCCTTCATTGCTCTACAAATGATAAGCCAAATAACAACTACAATCTAGACATCTACTCTAATGCCAAATACCGACTACCATCTAACCATACTGCTGATTGCAGTCTAGATACCATCTACCTATAGCCAACCCAGCACAAACATAACAGAAACTGCCATGTCACATAACATGAAGCAATATTTCGTGCATCATCTGGCAAGTTCCACAACAGAAGTATGGACTTAGCTCCATCGTAGCGACATCATTCGAATGCCCACAGCATCCTTCGTTGGCGGAGATCTCAGCGCAAGTGTCTCTGTCAGGGCTCCCTCGCAGTGTATATACCCATGATGCTACTTGGTTCTACCTCTCTTCTTTGTACCTGAGTTCATGAACCTGTGTCTTCTTAGGTTTATTAACCTTTCTCTTTTGGTTTTCCAAGCCACTTTGCATAATTGGATGGAAAAACCCCAGGAAATCTTGTGTCGTTGCCTTTGTTCGTTGCCCTGCCTCTGTTAATTTACGAGTATATTGGCCTACAATAGTTCCTGGACTAGCATGCACCCACGCCTAAAGTCAATGCCCTCAGGGTTGTTATACTATTTAGCGACCTTCTTAATCTCAAGCGACTCTATACCTCCTTATTCGTCCGTGTGTTTCTTTCCTTCTATTTCCTTCTTGTAATAAACGTGACTGTAATCAGTACTGTCACATAAGCCACAGACTCCGACGAAGAGTTATTAGAACAAGTAAAAAAAAAATGTCTCCCCTCTAGGACACGTAGTAATAGATTATGGCAGAAGTGAAATAAAAAAAAAAAAAAAAAGGAATAGAAATGGCTTAAACTATCCTCGATAAGATGAGACAATTATTGACAGCTAGAAAGACAACCCCCCCCCCCCCCCCCCCCTCACCCCCCCCCCCCCCCAATTACAAATGAGAATCGTCAAATGTTAAGTATACTCAACATTGGTACAGTGGAACCTCGCTTAACGAGCATAATTCGTTCCAGAATCATACCCGTTAAGCGAAACACTCGTAATGCGAGACAATTTTTCTCATATAAATTATTATAAAATACGATAATGCGTTCCATGTCGAAAAAGATACAAAATGCTATCTATAACGTTTTTTCAAAGACAATTATCTACATATTGTTAAGGAGAGTGGATCATCTTCATCTTTTCTTCAAACGCGTCACGAACCCACATGGAATGCGAATTCCATTTGCAGAAAAAAAGTCGAAATAATTATGATACATAGCTAATTATTTTTTTTTACTAGAAAGATGTCAAGAGATTTGTCTTTCCTGCGCTTCGAAATTTGGCGAAAATGCGGCACAGCATTATCATTAAATAAATTTGCAACCCGTATAGCCACTTCCTTATTAGGGCGATGCTTCTCAATGTAAGATGCAACAGTTTGCCATGCTTTCAGCATTTCTCCTATTTCGCCAGAAAATTGTTGCTTTTCTGTAACCTCCTCCTCCTCCTCTGACAAACTTTCCTCCAAAACGCAACTCTTGGCTTTGCTCTTCCACAAGCTCTTTGACATCACTGTTATCCACCTACAATTCCTTGATAGTGGCCAAAGACACAATCTCGTTGACTACAGGTTTCACTGTCTCGAACCCCTTAAAGTCATAAATAGACAACACTCTCCGGCCAAAGCTTCTTCCAAGCAGAAGTTAGGATTCTCTTAGTAACCCCTTCTTTTGCCTTGTCGATCATCTTGAGGCAGGCAACGATGTGAAAGTGATTTTTCTCCAAAACTCTTTGAGAGTGAGGTTGGTCCCTTCAGTCACTTGAAAACAATTCTCGAAGAGTGCTTTAGTGCAAAGTTTCTTAAAGTTGGAAATAACTTGCTTGTCCATGGGCTGGAGTAACGGAGTGGTGTTGGGAGGCAGAAACCGGATCTTGATGAACTTTAATTCTTCAGAGACTTCATCTTGTAGGCCTGGAAGATTCATGTACATATATAACAATATAACACAAGTTTGAGAAAATGTGTGACCACAAGTGACACTACGATGCTACTGGAACGAGTGCTAAACGCAAAATGATGTAACAGGCGCACAATCTGAGACTTCTCTCCTCGCCACTCGTTATGCGAAACGTCGCTCGTTAAGCAAGTCATTTTTTACAAATTGTTTTGCTTGTTATGCGAATTACTCGTTATGCGAGGTGCTCGTTAAGCGAGGTTTTACTGTATATGGTGCAGAAACCTTGACAATGAACAGGCAATTAGAAAATCGAACTGAGTCTCTGGAAGTGTGTAAGAATAGGTCGTATTTCATTTATACAGAAACAATCTGGCAAGATTGCGAATAAAAACATAATTGTTTGAAGAAATTAAAAAGAGAGAGACAGTGGAAATATATTGGCCACATAAAAAGATAAAATACACTTTTAAAAACCATACTGGAGCGAAAGGTCGACAGTACGACAACAATAGGTAGACAACGTTAAATGTGGGAGGACATCATTAAGAGATGGACGAACAACAGTCTGAGATAATGTACAACAAGACAATCAATAGACCATGCTGGCGAACGGCTGCTGCCAAAGTTTATTGTGGAGACGGTACCTGATTGGTGAAATAATTAGTGTAAATAAAAGTGTAATATAATTAGTGTTGGTTTCTTTACTGGGTAAAGGCAGGTCCTTCTGTATAGAGAAGGCCTTGGTAAAGGTTTCTACTAAAGGGAGTTAATCGTTAATAATGCTGCTGACAAGAGAAGTCGGTCTGTACGTTGTAGAAGGCAAGGTTAGTGTTCTTGCCTGTCATAACTTTGTTTCAGTGCAGTGCCATTTAGTTCGGAACCCCAGTAGTAGAGGGGGAAGGGGAGGAGGGGGGGGGGGGGGGGGGTAAATAGACCCACTGCCCCTTGATTAAAAAGCATGTCGTAAAAGACTTCTTATCACGGGTGCTTTGAAATAGGAGTAAATCTGCTTGACAGGCAAGAGCAACAACAGTTTGAATAGAGTTAAACCAGATCGGTAAAACGCATGTGAGCTCAAAGCTTCGAAGTTCTGAAGCAAGACAAAAAAAATTAATTTCTTGTCCTTTTTAGGATAAAATTTTTCATCATTTGAAGCCCTACTCTGGCTCTTGCCAGGGACCGCAATATAGCCTGGCCATATATATGGCCTAAAGGCTGAACGCGGTTTCTGGGACCTCTCCACGGCAATCCTCACCCACATGGTGGCACATTGTGTCATCGGGTGTTTATCGCTTGTGTGATGTCCTTGTGGGGTAGAAAGTCAGTCAGTCAGTCAGCAAGACCAAAGTCTAGAAATGGGTGAACAACCAGAACTTTTCGCTGGAGTTTACAGTGAACGCTAAGAAGAAGAAGAAGCAAAGGGCCGCAGAGCTAATGCTAATGCCATGGACTGTACAGATGATAATTTCATTTTTGCCCCGGACAGAAAAGTAAACACCCTATAACTTTACCCAGGAATCGAACTCATATCTCCTGCTTGAGAATCCAGCGACGGAACTATTTGGCCACCCAGTACATGATTCGCACGTATTTTATTGTGTGGGTATTATGTTGTCATCGTCATCATCGTTAACCCCTTCGGCCGTTTAGTGTCGGGGGAGGAATAAGTCGTCATCTGGTTCAGGCTGGTTCAGGTTATAGCCATGCTGTAAAGGGGTAAAGTGTCTTTAATGCTGCCAATCCGTATTTTTTGTGACCGTCCGCCTGCTTCTGTAGCTGCTTAAAAACTACAGTGGCATTGTAAGGTCAGGTGGTACCGCGTGCGGAAAATTTCCTTGCACCCTTTACACACACATACACACACATACACACATACATACACACATACACACACACACATACACACATTCATACACACATTCATACACACACATACACCACATACATACATACATACATACATACATACATACATACATACATACATACATACATACATACATACATACATACATACATACATACACATACACACACATATATTGACACATATTTTATGTTAAAACACAATTTGTTGCCATTTTTCTGATGACATCCGTTGCAGTCAGCACGTCTTGTGCTACGTGTCTGTATGCAACGACACATAACTGGTTTCCCTGCTTCTATGGACAGGCCTTCATTTGCACAAAATAATTTTCCTATAATAGAATGCTGTACTGGCTTAGTTTACCATTAACATTATGTTTGTGTTTCTTTCCTCATCTGCCATTGGCAGGAAGGTGGTTAGGTGGAGAAAAAAATCGTCACGTTCAAAAAGCATCCCCTGGGTTATGATTATAAATTGGAGTACAACTACAAGAGATGAAGCCTCATAGACTGAAATGGTTTCTGTGTATTGAGAGAATGTCAAATGACAGATAGGTAAAAACTATATACACAAGGAAACTGAATGGTCGTAGACCACGAGGCAGTCTAAGAATACGATGGAGAGATGACGTCCAGACAGACCTGCAAACACTTGGTGTTACCAACTGGAAAGAGAAGGCCTATCAGAGAGATGAATGGAGGCGGGTGATATCTGAGGCAGTGAACCTCAAGGGCTCGGAGCGCTGAAGGAGAAGAGAAGTGGAGAAGGTTATGACTGTGAGTAGGTTTTGTGCGCCATATAAAATGGCTTAGCACTGTACGCCACCATGGGTTCTGAAAAGGACTTCTACAGGTTGATGCGATCACAGGAGACAGAACCAAATACTGCCCCAACCGGAGACGAAGTCGTCTACCGGCGAGGTAATGAACCATCCGATCTCCTATGTCATCCGTCGTTATCATTTTTCTCCTTACAATCCACGCAATCTGGCTGTTGTGTGGTAATCATATTTGTCCTTAGCCTTGTGTCTCGCGTCTCGTCAATACTTTCGGTGGTCTTTCATTCGTAAGTAAAGCTGGGAGCAGTGCACCTGTTGTAACAGTCGACACTCGACATCCGTCGGACACTGATACACGTGAACAAGCTTGGGCAACACTTTTCGACATTTACTTTTGTTGAATGTACACATTCTTATTGGTACAACTAGTGGTGTCCCTCTCTTTCCAAGTCCAGCCCCAATTTGTCCTTTTCTGCCTCGCTGTCCCATTTTCTGTCAATTTGTTTTGTTGGTAATCATATTATGCATTGTGCTCTTTTTACCAAACATGTCTTCATTTAACACCTCATCTTTTGTTAGCCCATCGACACTTGTCACCAGCATCAATGAGCCGCGGCCCCACCCCCTATCGCCCCCACATCCTTTTCTGTCTTCTCCTCTCCCTACAATCAAAGATGTTTGGCGACATGGAGTCTAATGGAAACATCATTTGCCACGTTGAGTAAATACATGTACATTATCATCAAAATGTACCGTTTCCGCTGACAGACCTAACAGCCCCAGCTTTCCCTTAACCGCCCGGTCCTCTCTGCCTCCCTCCGTCTCTATTCTCTGTTAAATGTCAGTGAGAAACGGTACAAATCATCATCATTTTATTCACATCATTTTATTGATTTTGCTTTTGTTTCACAAGAGATTTGTACAAATATGTTTCAACAAATAAACACTTTAAAAAAAAAAAAAAAAAATATTGGTACAACTATCAAAAAATCTTTTGTAACTTCATGCAATTTTGAGATTCACTACAGATCGATTGAAACATTTGTATTTTCTGACTATAGTTATGCATTTGATTTTTTTTAAAGCTACTTTACAGCGTGGGAAGAATAAAAATATGAGTTGATAGTTGTTGTTTTGTTATAAATTTGGGTAACAGTTATTAGTGCAATGTTTATTTTCTTCTGCATTCATCATGTGTGAGGAGAACGTCTGGTCGATTGTTAGCCAGGTACAAGATGCAGATGTGTGTTTGATTTTGATTATTTTACTGAGAAACATACAAGACAGGCTCACAGTTTATTCATTATAAAATGTTTAGTCGCAGAACTTCTGCCCTGAGCTGTGATGAAGACTTTGTTTAATACAATTCAATACATGGAAAAAAAAGGTATGTCAGACTAAAAAAATCTTCCCCTTTCGTCTCCCTCCGGCTGTCTTCCTGATTAACCATCCAGACTTAACGTTTAAACGTGCGACAGCCCGTCTCTCTAGCGTAGTTGGCTAAACCGGATTGCGCGGTGAGCGGGTGACGCACTCCTTGTGGTCCGGGTTCACTCCCGGGGGTGGGCAGAAAAGCCACATTTCTCCCAGATTTACGGTATTTAAAATGGAATCAAGGCCGGAAGGTTGCGATATCCATAATACCTAGCCTAAGAGTTAACAACTGATGGCTTCTGGATACTAAAACAAAGAAAGAAACAAACGTACGACAATGTTATTTCTCTGTCTGTAATTGTTTCCCTTTTCACATGTTTCCACAACTTGTCGCTTTTTTTTTATTTTTTTTAACTTAAGTTTCAAAAGTTTTGGTTGTTCGTCCACTTCTTTGGTCTTTTTCCAGAACTTGAATGTTGCGTACACACCCGTTTTATGATATCTGGCTTATCTGTATGCACATTAAGAAAGTTTTTTTGCCTCGCAAGCAAATGCACTGAGACTTCGAATGAAACACCCTAATTAGTAGGCTTTTACGACATGGTAGTTAAAAAAGCAGTGGGCTTATTCTTGTTCCCTCTCCCCATCCCACACTCCCCAATTGGGCATCGGAACACACACCGGGAACCATGTCTATAAACCTTGCTATTGATTTTCATTTCTTCTTCTTCTTCTTCTTCTTCTTCACTTCCTCTTTTACCGCTGTGGGTGTCGAGGGAGATGTAAGGTTCTGTTTCTAGCTCTTCTGGCTGCCTCGACCATAGGCACATCGTGCTGTTGTAGAGTTTCTCTGATGTTATCCGTCCATCTTGTTCTTGGTCTACCCCGTGCTCTACGTCCTTCTTCTCTTCCCATGTATGCTTTGTATGGTATGGTGTCACAAGGCATTCTCTCTAAGTGGGCAAACCATTTCACTTGCTGCCTTTGTATGTAATCCAGAATTGGTTCTTTGCCGACTTGTTCTCTAATGATCTCATTCCTGATCTTATCTCTTATCGTCACTCCTACAGCCCTTCTCAGACATCTCATTTCCGTGGACGTTTCATTTCTTGCTTTAAGTTAATGTTTCATTTAATCGCAACGGTAGTCCCATTTAAGATTTTGCCTTTGAGTTGTGACATGTTAGGCTATCATACATTCTAGGCCACGAACATAAGGCGGAGTTTTAAGTTCCCTTCCTCGTTGCCTTTATTTCTCCCACAGTCCTAAAATTCATTCTGAGTTAAAATAGCTGGTACCCGTATGATGATGATATAAGTATTATTGTCTATTATGTGAACAAAAGTCGGAGTCTCTGGCTTAAGCGTTGTGAGCGCGCTTCGTAATGCCGGGGTGCCGTGTTCGATTCCAGCTGCGAACGATTTGTCTTGCATTTGTTTCGACAGTGGTACCGACAGCTGACTGTTAAGGAAGCAATGGCAAACTACTAAACGTAAAATCTCCCTAGAAAAACCACAACAGACACACACACAAACAAAAAACTAAAACAAAAAACAAGAAAATGCTGATCTTGGTTCTGCGAAGTCCAGTAAAGGATATGCAACTAACTTATATGCAAAGAAAAAAAAAGAGAAATGCTATGTTTTATGACAGTGGCTCCCAAATTTCCTAATGCGGCGACCCTTTAATACAGCTCCTCATGTTGCGGCAACGCCCATCTATAAAATTATTTTCGTTGCTACTTCATAACTTTAATGAGTATGCATTTTTTTTTTGGGTGGTCTTTGCTGACCCCTATGAAAGGGTCGTTCGACCCACACAAGGGTTGCCACCCACAGGTCCAGAACCGCTGTACTAAGAGAAAGCAACCGTCTGAGACTCATTATGCTTTCGTTCTCAAGGTTCACCGTAAAAAAGGGCGACAGGCACGTTGTGTGGTTTACTGCTAGGCTGTGACATATGTATGCGTCCTTTGAACCAACGCATCTAATTTCAGCAGCCTGTTTGTTAAGGGAGGTTGGGCTATTTCTTCAGTGCCCCCCCCCCCCCCCCCCCCCCCCCCCCCGCCTCCCCCAATCAATAAAACCCAACATCGACACGGCATCGATTTATTACACTTTTCAAATCAATCTGTCACTACCGGTATACACTGCTTGTTGAGAAACGTCCAGACAGATAAACAGACAGGCATGCACAGTCAGAATGACAAACAAGTATATTGACAGACAACTATACACACAGATTTACATAAAATGTTAGTTGTATATCCTTCAAAGGATTTTGCACACCAAAATCAACTTTTAACTGGTGGTTGCTCCTTACGTTGGTTCCGGGGCCCCACTGGAGAAGGGGGCGGGAGAATACACCCACTGCTCACTAACAAGCATGTCGCAAAAGTCGACTTATTAGGGATGTCACCTTCATAGTCAGAGTGCATCTACATGAGAGACAAGGAACCAACAGTTTGTTTACCAGTAAGCCAGATTTGTGGAACTGATGTGCACGTAGAGCTCAAGTTCTAGAACAAGACTAAGGTCCAGAAGTGGACGAACAACCATAACTTTCCGCCAGAGTTTGCACGCAAAAGAAGAATAATGAGAAAAAGTTTGCGTGTTGCCAGGTATATTTATCCTCAGTAATTTGCCTTTCCTGCCGAACGATTCGACGCTCACACCATTGTCGAAACCAACACAGTGAGATCTGCTACTAAACCGCACACAGGCTCACTAAAAAACCTTTTTTGACAGCGGCTTGGGGCTGAGTGGTCTCGAGACATGGCGTCCGCCTCTAGTGCTGGAGGTCCCAGGTTCAGGCCCCCTGTGAAGGCTGGGATTTTTCACGTGGGCTTCTAGTAATTGTCCATGGTCTCTGGGTAGTATTATCGGACGCTCGCGGGTATTGTTGCACACGTAAAAAATCTCGTGACAGTTGAAATCAAAAATAGTAGCCTAAAGGCGCTGACCGAACAAAATTGCGAGTTTGAAATCTACCAAAAGTGTTTCAGGATCCTCGCTGGTGCTACAGAGTTCGTGCACTGCGCTGTGTTTCTTCGGACTCAGGTTTGAGTTAGAAGTAGAACGGAAAACGCATGGGTTACTAATCTTGTGCTATGATGTTGATCCGTTGCTTGAATCTAAACCTGAGAAAACAACTTAAACTTTGTTTGTCTGGGACTTCATTCGCGACCATCTAAATTTAAACCTGAAGACAAGGGAAACCTCGCAAATTGTTGTGTTCATACCCTTTTCCTACCTGCCTCTCCAAGGCAACTCCATGCCGAGGTAAGTCACATGACACTGTCCGTATTTATACACGACGTGTATTAATGTAACCCAAAACGAAGACCTTACTAACCCCTCCCCATCTCGCCTTCCAAAACATAAACCTTAGAGATGCTACAGTTGGTGTTCATGACCGTTACAAATGTGTTATGTCCTCAACGCGAATGCGACAGTGCGCCAAAGCTACTGCTGCTGCTATGCTAAGGGTAAGACGTGCGTTCTGCCTCTGAACAATGCATCGCGACCTCCCAGATGTTACCTCTTCATTTCATATACGGACTGTTTATTGAACTTTCTATCTACTAGCCCAAATTAGCTGATCGTGTTGCGGCCTTTACCTCCAGCAGTGCTGTATGTTGTATATTTCTGTTAGTTTTCGATTTGGGACGCTTTCATTTTCATTTCGCGGATGTTGTGATTACAGATTTTAGTTATTATTTCAACCACAGGAGAAACCTTGAGACCATTGCTACACTAGGCCTGGTTTAACGGTGAGGTGTATGTGCATGTGTTATTTGATAAATACTTGGATAATCTAAGTTAGTTGCGTGTCCTTTATAGAACTCTAAATAAGATACCCCAGCAGTTTTGGGCTGTTATATAACCCAACCTAGGCAAATTTGCGATCAGTAGTTTGCCATTGATTTCTAAACGGTGGGCTATCGATACCACTATCGAAACCAACGCAATGCGGTCTGCTGCCAAATCGCCTGTAGATGGGATCGAACCTGGTACCCCGGCATTACGGAGCGACTTTGCAACGCATAGCCACAGATGCCGACATTAAGTCCTTGCCTCTTCTGAAATGTGTTACAAATAGAGGGGATTCCCTAGCAGAGACAACGTTGTTGGTACAGGAAGTCAACCAGTGAAAAGACTGGTGTGCACCGGGCATATTAGGCTACAATCCTGTTCTATAGACCGATCGACACTCAACAGGAAATGTAGTAGGTCACAGCTTCTTTCTAAGACATTTCCATATACAAAGGGTTTTTTTTAGTGAAAAAAGTGCCAGTTCTCACAACTAAATATATCAAAAAGGCGCCGGTACTCACCACCAAGTGTCATTCACTATAGCACTGAAAATGTGATGCCTTATAAACAATGTGCCGACACTCACAACAAAGTGCTTGGGTGACTGGGTCGCTGATTTGCTCGCCGGTAAACGATTTCGTCGCCATTAGAGACAGTCTCTAAGTTTCTCTGCTTTGATCGCATCAACACTGCAGGTATTTTCAGGGCTCTTGGTGGCACGCAGTGCTAAGCCATTTTATATGGCACACATAACCTAGTCACAATTATAACCCAAAGCTCCCAATTAGTCGTTAGTACCGTCACCTTTTATTAATACTTTGTGGTAAGTATCGGGACCTTTTTTTCCCCTTCCCTAGTAGCCCTTCAAAAACTCATAAACTGGTGCTTGCGCAGAATAGATACAATTATACTGTATGTTTGAATCACTAATGTTGATTTGAGCTTGAGAAAGAACTAAACAAGTGAATGCATACAATAGCGCTGAATATAGCGACTTGGCGTGGGTTGACTGAGAGCCATCGGGATGAAGTTGAGAAGAAGTGAAGTAAGAAGGTTGAGACTTGATTCTAGAACCACGCTGATCTGGGGAAAACCTGCCTGTTAGGTACTGCCCCTGACCATTGTCTTGACAGGGCAGCGTATTAAAGTACAAGTACAAAGCATGACCTCTTCCAGCTTTTAATTCTACTGCCGGAGGTCACGGTACAAAGCAAATGGAGAAATGTTACGGCTGAATTATTTTCATAATTTGTTCTGGTGTGATCAGTAGGCCAGTAAGATCGTGCTGGTAGTGCGTCGAGTTGTTTGTTTCCCTCAGACAGACTTGATATCAAATGAATTTGGCCATCTCCAACCACCCCATGCAGGCTTGGGGAGTCGTAGCATGTTTTTATTGTTTTATTTCTTCGCTGTCGGGTTCTTGAGTTCTC
>CAJHNH020004212.1:67500-125000 GCA_905116865.2 Candidula unifasciata
CACCCACCGAGTGCCGCTTGGTCTATAAAATATAGTTCTAGCCCTATATGCCCAATACGCCTGAATGCGTCGAAAAGGGTCCTTTACTTTACTTCATCTGTCTTGACCCAGCATAAAATGGGGAAAGATCTGAGAAGTTAAGGCGGCCAGATGAATGGCATATACACATAGGAAAGGGGGAATGGAGGAGCCCTCAATCACTCTGAGCTTCCATGTTACGGTACCTGTGATGGTCAGAGGGTGGTCGCTACAACCGTTCGTCTGTCTGTTTGTCTGTGAAAGAGTCGTTCGACGCATACATGTGTCGAGACCCATAGGTTGAGAACCGCTGCGCGGAAAGCATGCTGGGAAAGATGAAGACAGAGTAGCAAGCTTCACTTGGAAGGTCACGGGTAGTGAGCTTACTTTGGGTCTTTTCTCCAGGCCATGCCGGCTTAGTGGGGAATGAACAGGCAGACAGACTGGCCGGATCTGCCCCACTGGATGGTGAATCAATACACGACAAGGCATGTGTGTTCAAGACCCTTTAGGATCAAGTAACGAAATCAGAAAAGAAACAAGATTATCATGGCCTGGAGAGAATGAGGCACCTGAGTGTGACCAGAGGTTCTTCCTGGTACACCTCACTCATAGGAAAGGCAAGACTGACATATAAACAAACTACGACCGGTACCATTAGTACTGGAACTCTGCGCTGGCTGCTGAAGATGAGGACAGAGCGTTTACGGGAATGCCCCGACTGATGTGATGTAAATTCCTGATTCAACTCAACTCAGTTCTGACTTCACGAATCTAAACCTGAATGGCAGACCAACACAGCTCAGTTCTGACTTCACGAATCTAAACCTGAATGGCAGACCAACACAGCGAATCTCAGATACCCTGTTCAACCAGTAAAGAAGCTATTGTAACCTGCCGTTCTTTGCTGGTAAGCGAGGCGAACACGCCATTTGGAGGTGGCGAGTTCGATTCTCGGCACGGTAACTATAGCTTTCGATTTTCATGTTATCTAGGGTGTCCATCTATCTTTCTTTCTTTGAGTGTAGATCAATATATTATCTTTTTGTTTATTATATAAACAATATATGCTGGTAAGGGGTGATTCAACCTTACGTACGTATGTGCTGGTAAAGGGTGATTCAACCTTACGTACGTATGTGCTGGTAAATGGTGATTCAACCTTATGTACGTATGTGCTGGTAAAGGGTGATTCAACCTTACGTACACAACCCTTATGGTGACATAAACAAGAAAGAAAAAAAACCTTAATAAACGGTTTCTTATTACCTGAAACTAGACATTCCATATCGGGTCAAAATAGATTGCATTTTTTTATTTTTTTCCACTGCGACAGGGGTCAACGTTTCTTAACCTTGAACGTGTATTCTAATTCCTGAGGTCACCACAGCTTATGGCGACCCTCTCTGTCTGTGTGTGTGGAATTAATAATGACCGTCAAACTGAGAGGTTCGGTGCGGAGTTTGCTTCACTGTCTGTCGCTGCGAGTCCCAAACAACGTACTGTTTGTGATATTCCTGCATACCAACAAAGCAAACTGTAAGTAGTAAGTACAAGACTGTTTACACGTTATCAGCCTGTGGTGCTCTTTAGTGTCAGATTCAAATTTGTTTAGACAAATGTACTCGAGCAGTGTTGTTGTTAACATACTGTTGGTTGCTTTTATTTCCCATGACGTTTCCTGGTACTTATTTCGTGCTTATTCGACCTGAAAGCCCTAAGTTTGTTAACTAAAAGTAAAGATAGGGGATATACTTTACTGCATCGGGTTTTATCTCATATGGCTCACTCCCTTCGCAGAACAGCTAGCTGCCTGCCGGAAGCGTCGCACAGAGCACGATCCCCGTGACTCCGACGACGATCCATAGGGATCTCCGCGAAATTAGCATTCTTGAACTGAACGGGGCGGCCGTGAAACAGACCCACGGACTTCAGATCGCGAGACAAACTTTACCACGGTGATACCCCCTCCCTATCGTTTGTTAAAAACAACATATACCGCGTTTTAATTAATTGTGCACATAAAGTTTTTTTTTCTTCAAATATCCAGAAACCACGATTTCAGAAACCTTTGGCTCGGTACTATGGATTTCGCAACCCCCCAGCCTTGATTCCATGTTAGATACCGTAAATCTGGGAGAAATGCGGCTTTTCTGCCTACCCCCGGGTGTGAACCCGGACCACAAGGAGTTCGTCACATTTGGCATTGGCGTGACCCTCAGTTTGACACGCCTGCTTTACATCACGCTGCTGAACCCATCCCCAGTATGTTTCTGGCTGTTTGGTTTTACCAAGCAGTTTTACCCTCAGAAGTTTGCCATTGCTTGCTTAACGGTCAGCACTCCATACATTCATGCAAACCAGCTCAAAGCAGTCTGATGCGAAATTACCTGCAGCTGTAATGGGACCAGGTATTTCTGAATTACGAAACGCAGTGCCCAACTATTAGACACCGAGTAACGACGAGAGAAACACAGCAAACAATTTATAGTAACTATCATACTCTCATATGTAATGTTCCAGCATGGTTTTCTTTAGATGTATTATAAGAAGGAACGGACTCGAGAACTTGGTAATGACTAGCGAGACTGTAACATGAACTGCTTAGCCATTCTGATGGGGGGGGGGGGGGGGGGGGGGGGAGGGAGATGAGACAAGAACACAGACCCGATCTGTCATTCTGATTATCGTTTCAGGAGGTGAAACGCGACAACCTGCTCTCATCGGTACGGCATGTGCTGATGAGCCACAAAGTGTCAGTGGTTTTCAACCTTTTTCAGGTGACTCTCCCTTGAATGTATGACAAGACCTTCACTAGACCCCCCCCCCACCCCCCCCCCCCCCCCCCCTTCTCCCAACTTGTGCAACTTAAAAAAAAACTGTGATTAAAAATAGGAGATAAATGTAGAAACTGTTCACTCCAAAGCTAAATTAAAAAAAAAAAGTTGTAAGTAAAACAGACTTTTACACGTAAAAATGCACTCAATTAAAAAAAATTCTTGACTCCCCCTTTTTGAAACTTCCATGCCTCCCCCCCCCCCCCCTTCTTTCCCTGGACAACCCAACCAGAAGACCATTGATTTAGATGGATCGAATGGGTTACCTCCCCACATCTGTCTAGTGCTCGCAGAAACCATAGCAACGGGCAATTACGCACATTTCGTTCAGGAACTTCAATGTCAAATAAGTCTATTACTCTGCAGACAGGAAATCCTGAACACCCCCCCCCCCTCCCTCCTTTACCCGTCCCCGCCCCTCTTTACTATAGGGAAGCACAGGCGCTGAACCTGGGAGTTCAGACCCTTTGAGGACACCCTCCCAGCCCCCAACGTTTAATGAATTAGCTGTTTTTTATGTGTCAGCGCCCCTGTATATAACTGAGGAATTGTGGATAACTTCTGTCGATGATACGAGTAGCAAGTGTCCGTCTCCATGAGACACGCAATTTGTCGTTTTTTTTAAGCCCGCATTCCGGCTGTTGCCAGGGGCCCTAATGTAACCATACCTATGGGTTGAACGACGTTTCTGTGACCTGTTCCTGAGTGGCTCTCGTCCGAGTGGTGGCACTTTGTGTGGCTCGGCACGGCCTTCTCTACTTATATAGAGAAGGACCTGGTCGCTCGGTATGATGTCCTGGTGGGTAAGAAGTCAGTGAGTCAGATGATTTCTGAGCGTTGAAACAAGGTCCCCGGAGAAGCGGTTCTCACCCTTTTTTGTTTGCCGTGGCACCCTTGTCAGACAAAGAAATATTCGCGGCACACCTATCGTTAAAGCGGTGTGAATACTTAGGAATATAAAAAGAGAAAAAAAAAAAAAAACAGTGCACATTTAATGTTCAAACGTCTTTAAGGTGATGAATAAAACTGATTGGATGAATGTTTCATTAGTTCCTTTATGTATATGGGAAATTTAGTTAATTTTACCCTTAAATACGTTGACCCAGAAAGTTTGCTCCTGTATTTTTTTTAGTGTCAGTGTACGTGGAGATTGCACTGCATCCTTGCTAACAGTATTGTCTTCTGAATAGGCTTGCACAAGTGAATTCACTTGCAAATTGTATGTTGTTGCCGCCGCACCCCTGGCTTACTCTCGCGGCACCCAGTTTGAGAACCGCTGCTGTAAAGAACGACTAACGTTGTATTCATTCTGTCATTTCTTACTCATAAATTTCATATGTACTAACTTCCCCTTGGCGGTGAGCAGGGTATCGTCTAGCGACTGCGTTTTCAGCGCACTTCCGTATAAACGCATGGGACTACAGGGAACTTAGCTGGGGCCCGTACAAGCATGGGGGCCCTAAATATGTGTTTAAAATTATCGAACATTTACATTTCATTTATATGAGTAGTTGCAAATTGGCCCTAGCACATTGATTGGCCCAGGGGCCCTTATTGCTGCTACTGCGGCTCAAACTTTTTTTTTCCTAAGACCCCGACAGATCAGACCGGTGACAAAGTAGGGAGGTAAATACTAGTGTTAAAGAGGCTTAGATTCAATGTCAGCTGTGAAAAATGTCTGTATTTATCATTTGTTAGGACGGTGTAGACAGGAGGTTCGTGAGACTGAGGATCTAGTGCCGCACAGCTAGTGCTGTCGCCAAGAACTGTGCGGAATGGGAGTTTATGTTTTTGTTTTTCCCCAGACAGAAAACCGCCTATCATCTTATCGGGGTCGAACTCGATTCTCCCGTATAAGAGACCGACGATGTTACTGGACTGCCAGCCGATTCTAACAAAACCACACAAAAAAAGCCATAATGCTTCGCAACATGGTCTCATTTATTCAAGAACACAGACCTGATCCATGAGTAAGGCGATGGCATGAGGTAGAGAACAGAGACACTCAAGCATCGCCATGGCACACGATGTTGGTGATCATGATTATGATAGTGACTCAAGCCTCTGGAATCTGACATCGGCAAATGCATGAGAATAAACTAATTTGTGTACACACCGTAACATCATTTTTGTTATAGGGTGAAGTACTTCTTTCCTCGCTGCGTGTATCTTTTCCGAAATAGCAACATCCAGAGACTGTTGCAGACAACTAATTCCCCGGCTTGGATTCTAATCATCACAATAGGCACGCATGTCCAAACACCCCCCCCCCCCCCCCCCCCCCAGCCCCAATCCCTTCCCTGAAGACATTACTGTCCTTATTAATCAGACGTCATGCAAATGTAGAGCCCAGCTGGCCTACTAGGTAGACCGCAGTCTGTGGCAGCAGTCTTGGAATGGAAGCATTGCTTGATAGTACCATCAACCAATCAGTTTGTCCTCTCCGGGCTGCTTTCTAAAGGTTCATTATACCAAAAGAGATTTTTAAAATGAAAAATATGTTATGCAATCTTTTTTTGTTTAGACAGTTGAAATGAGAAAGAAAATTCTTGAAAGCTATAGAAACTTGATACACGGAAGGGAATCATGGACAAATAGATGATTAGTGAAAAATTATTTAAAAGCTGCAGAGATGTACTTTTGTATACGAATTATAAGAATACCCTTGACAGATATGAAAAGTAATGAAGATGCCTTGAAAGAAACATGACTCCCAAAGATAACTCATCAGAAAGAGACAATCAACATTCGTTGGTCGTGTGATGAGAAGGAGAAAACTGGAGTACATCGTGACAGTAAAATAAGGTAGAGGGGAAGAGAGGCAGAGGAAGACCTACAGAAAAGATGCTGGACAGTCTGACATCATGGCATGCAGGATCGTCTGTGTCAGAGTTGACTGAAAGTATACGAGACAAAGTTGTTGATAGACGTGACTACCAACGCCACACGGCAAGGACTTTAAGAAGAAGAAGGATGGTAAATCAAAAATGTATATTCCGGAACCCCTTCTGAAGAAGTTATAATTAGGACACCCGTAACGACTAAACAAGCTAGATCAATGGTTCTCAACCGTCCAATTGCCGCGACCCTTTAAAACAGTTCCTCATGTTGTTGTGACCCTCAACCATACAATTATTTTCGTTGTTACTTCTTAACTTCAGTGAATGTGTGTTTTCAGATGGCCTTAGGCGACCCCTCTGAAAGTATCGTTCGACCCCCAAAAGGGTCGCGACCCATAGGTTGAGAACCGCTGAGCTAGATGTAACCTGCAGTTCTGTGCGGATAAGGACACTTAGATAGTGGCTGCATTGGATATTTTGTATATCTTTGTAATCCACATAATTTATCCAGGTTTCCATGTCGACAGAGCCTAAAAGATGAAGCAGAAAACTTTCTGGGAGGAAAAGTCGGTTAACGTTAAATTAAACACATCACCAATCAAATATCGATAAGGGGGGGGGGGGGGGGCTCCTTTTCCACGCCTTTAGGCCTATTGGGCATATAAGGCTAGACCTATATTTTCATAGATCAATCGGTACTTGGTGGGTGATATGGTCAACAACATACCGGCCGCCTGTACTTCCCAGGACTGCACCTGGTACCCCATCAAGGCTGGGTCGACCTTGGATTTGAGGTCATTTTTGAAAACTAAAAAATCCGTCTCCATCAGGACACGAGCCCACGACCTTCCGATTCGCAAGGTGGGCGTCTCGCCGCCAACGCCACGGCGACTTCCATACTGGACCATACTATCCCCATAATTGTATAGACTGTTCGGAAATTCACAGTATGATGTAATCTGTAGTGTTATTTCCCAGGAAACTTCGGCCATTTATTCATTAAATGGAGGCTGTGCAGAAAAGAAGGAGTCGCATGTTGTGGCCGAATCACCCTGATCTAGAGCTTTTGGAGGGCATTAAAACTGCAGTGAATCAAAGAGAGAGGAAAACAGGCCGGTGTTGAATGTAACATAACATTAAGGAAAAAAAAATTGATGACAGTATAACTAGAATGTCTTTGCGCCAGAACTTTAAACATACACACACTCACACACACACACACATACTCACTCACGCACACAAACACCCACACCCACCCCTCACACACACACACACACACACACTCACACACACAAACACCCACACCCACCCCTCACACACACACACACACACTCGCACACACACACACACAAGCCTTGTTAAAGTAAGGAAATCTTTTGCTTGCCTTCGGGCGTATTGTGCTTATAGAGCTAGGCCTATATTTTATAGACCAAATGGCACACGGCGGGTGCTGTGGTCAACGGAACGCCGGCCGCCTTTACTTGCCAGGACTTTACCTGGTACTCACCCAAGGCTAGGTCGACCTGTGAACCAAGACCAGCTTTGAAAAAAAAGTCCAACTACAAAATCCTGACTACATCAGGATTCGAACCCTCGATCTTCAGATCCGCCGACAATCATCCAGCCGCTTCACCATAGTGGCACCCTTGTTAAAGTGCGTAGTGATAATGACAAAGTTCTCAATTTAGCGCCTTTGCAATAAACATTACTCGACCAAATCTATCAAAAGAATACGCCATTAACTTTTAAATTTGATTAAACTGTACCATAAGTGTCCACACGTAAGAACAATAACCGTATGTGATAATCATCCCCATTTGGGATGCCACTTTTCGCTATTTGAAGTTCCTCCCTGGCTTTTGCCGGGGGCCCCAAGTATAGCCAGGTCATAATTATGGCCTAGCGGCTGATTGGGTTTCTGGGACCTCTCCACAGGTGATCCTCATCTGCATGGTGGCACTTTGTGTCATCGGGTGTTTATCGCTTTGTGCGATGTCCTGGTGTGGTACAACCTCTATACATACATGCAATAACTGTATTGCCAACATCATGACAAGAAACATAACTCCAGCTGTGTGTAGTGATTCCATTGTTGCATACAATGTAATGTGTGTATATTACTACATTATCAAGGGCACTCACTCTACGCTTTTATTAGTCTTCACATAAAAATTGTAGATGAATTTTGTTAAGAGAATGATTTAATCTAGTGTGTTCATTAAATTATATGAGAATTAGTTTTAAGTGCATCAATTATTTCATAATGTTTGTTTTTACAGCCTATTTTAACACACACACACACACACACACACACACACACACACACATATATATATATATATATAAATACACACATATATATATATATATATATACACACACACACATATATATATATATATATATATATATATATATATATATATATGCAGAGTTTATTACGCACATCAGCGACAGTAACGGAACAAAGTACACTTTAAAAAGATTTTTGACAGCCAAACTATGCTATTTGTTTTGTCTGCAAATCTGTGGGATTTTAAACGCAAATGTCTGCTTGTTTGACTCTCCTTGACAGACTTTCACACGCAACACATTCTTTCAATGCTTGATTATATTTGCTCGACGATGTCCTACACTTGGGCTTGAATAACTGGCTCGTTGTGTAACATGTTCTAAACATGGACTTTAATGCCTGGTTGGCTTGTTGTATGACATGTCCTAAACATCGACTTCAGTGCTTGGATGGAGTCGCCGTGGCCTAGCGGCTAGACGCTCGCCGCGTATCGAAAGGTCGTGGGTTCGCTCCATGGAGGAGCCGGACTTTTTTCAAAAATGACTTTGGCTCGCAGGTCGATCCAACCTTGAGTGGGTACCGGGTGCAGTCCCAGGAAGTAAAGGCGGCGGGTGTGATGCTGACCACATCACTTATCTTGTCCGATTGGCCTATAAAAATATAGGTCTAGCCCTATACGCCTAAAGGCGTGGAAAGGGTCCTTTACTATTTTTCTGTGCTCAGGCCCTGACTGGCTTGTATGACATGTTGCTCAGCTCCCATAGCGTTAACCCTTCAAGTGTAGGCCAGTATTTTCACCTGTTAATGTTTAATGGTCGGCTCTGTGGCTAAGTCGATGCGAACGCTAGGTAATGCCGGGGTGCTGGGTTCGAACCCGGCTGCGGGCCAAGCGCCTTGTGTTGGTTTCGACAGTGGTATCAGGGGCTGACCGTCCAGTAACAATGGCAAACTACTGTACGGAAATTTGCCTAGAGAAACCACACAACAGCCGGGGGCACCCCGGTATTACGAAGCGTTCGCATCGACTTAGCCACAGAGCCGACTGGGATCAGTATGCGAAGCCGATATTTTTATGCTATGATAATGCGAGAAATCAGTATTTGCCGCTGATATTTGCATATTTATGTGATAAGGTCAATAACTTTAGGCTTTTGTCCCGAGAGGCTAGGAAATAAAGAGTTGAACATAGATAGTGTTTTCCCCGAGTGGGTTCCGGGACTCCATTGTGGGGAAAACAAGGACGGACTCACTGCCCCCTCCCCCGCCCCCAAGAAGCAATTTATAGACCAATCAGCACCTGGTGGGTGATGCGGCTAGCATCACACCGGCCGCCTTTACTTCCCAGGACTGCACCTGGTTCCCACTCAAGACTTGGTCGACCTGAAAGCCAAGGTCATTTTTGAAAAAAAAAGTTTGCATGTCTTTTTGTCTAATTGTCTGTCTGTCTGTGTGTCACTTTGGCTATCTATTCAAACCAGGCGCTAACTTCTTAGACTATGGGCTTATTCAGGTTCGGTGTCGTAAATCATGGGCGGATCAATATTCAACACAGCTTTATTTTATTCTATTTTTTTTTTTTAATTTTATTTTATTCATTAATTGTTTTTTTTAACATGTTCAAATTTTTTTTTTTTTTTTTTTTTGTAATTATTTCGTTTCGTTAATAGCACTTCAAATCCATATTTTTTCCACTGTTACGTATTTTTTTGGGTTTCATGCCCTTGCTGTTAGCTCGGTGGTCTTGTCCTTTGACTTTTCCAGTCACAGTTTGTGTTGTATTTAGTACTCTGTTGATAATGACTTTCATCGAAACGCTCGCTTATATTTGTCGGCGTCTTTTCCGTTTCTCCGTTTTTAGTCGTATTTTTGTGTATGTTTAATTTAGTTTTTTTTTTTTTTTGTCAATAGTGCGACTGTGTTCACTCTATGTCTGTTCCTCTGCTTGTCTGTGTAAGAGTGTATACAGACTGTTTAACTGCATCACCAATCCATCCATCAGTTCATACTTCTGTGGAAATTCACTCAGCTGTCCTCCAAACTATTTGTCTGTCTGTCGGACGATGGTTACTTCTGCCTAAACATTTCTCCGCCTGCTTGTCTGTCAATCTGTTGTCTGTCTGCTTGCCAGACTTTCTGTTTGTTCAGTTTTTCTACTTGATCATGAAGCAGCAATGTGAAGCATGTCTGCCGACTACAGCCATACACATCGGATTGTACACTCTTATACTGAACCGTGGGTGGTGTAAGACATCAGACATCTTTAGCCCTGGAAGGTGAGGGGGGGGGGGGGGGGGAGGGGTGAGGTTGTGGTCAGAAACGTAGTTTGTGCATGTGGACTAGGCTGCATCTTTAACCATGAATAGAAGTTCTTTCTTTTTAAGAAACGTATCAAATTTTTCATAAATATTGTATTTACGTGCTATTTCCCACATTTTTACTACTACTACTACTACTACTACTACTACTACTACTACTACTACTACTACTGCTACTACTACTACTACTACTACCAGCACCACCACCACCACCACCACTACCGCTACTACTACTACTACTACTACTACTACTACTACTACCACCACTACTACCACCACTACTACCACCACTACTACTATGACTACCAGCACTACTACTGCTGCTGCTGCTGCTGCTGCTACTACTACTACTACTACTACTACTACTACTACTACTACTACTACTACTACTACTACTACTACTACTACTACTATTACTTCTACTCATAAATATTATATTTAAGTGCTATTCCCCACATTTTTACTACTACTACTACTACTACTACTACTACTACTACTACTACTACTACTACTACTACAACTACTACAACTACTACTACTACTAGTACTACTACCACTACTACTACTACTACTACTCTGTGTCAGCGGGCCTGTGCTGTACTGAAGTTCGACCATATCGTGTAGCGTGTTATCTTGTCCTTGCAACATACAATACTATGTCTCCTCTCTCTTCTACACACACACACACACATCCGCGCGCGCGCACGCACACGCACACACACACAATCGAAAACAATGTGACAATTTTCTCGGTTACCAAACATGGCGACTAAACACTGTAAATACCTTCTGGCGCCTCTTTGACTCTGCAAATGTTGGATTCCCTGTGCATCCAGCAAAAAACCTGGACACGGCTTGTTTGACCACGATGGTATGTTTGACACATTGCGCCAGCTCTTAGTCTAGTGGTGCCAAGAAGTTCGCTGTTATAAGGGTACAGTACTTGCATTGGTATTATTAGTTTATAGACTTGTTTGTATCATTAGGGGGTCTCTGTGGCGAAGAGGTCAAGCCGTTTGCCTCGCGCTCTGAAAGCCGTGGGTTCGTTTCACGGCGGCACCATTCGTTCACGGGTGCAGCTTTTACGGAGATCCCTGGGAATCGTCGCCGGCGCTACTGTGTTCGTGCTCTGTGCGACCCTCCCTGCAGGCAGGTAGCTGTTCTGCGAAGAAGAGAGACTGGGCCGTACGGGATAAAACCCGGTGCAATGAAGTCGACCCTCTCACCTTTACCTTATTGTATCATTAGTGGACGAACAACCAAAACATTCCGCCGATGAACGCTAGAAAAAAGGAGAAGACTACATAAAAAAAAAGTAGAAGCAAAGGACCCGTATTACGTCAGTCTCATTGAGAAAAATGACGTTAGACTCATAATTGTGCACACCAATCAGAACTCGGTGGAGGATGCCGTCAACATCGCGCCGACTGCCTTCACTTCCCAGGACATTACCTTGTACCCAATGTAGGCTGGGTTGATCCAGGAGCTACGGTCAATTTTGAAAGAAACATTATTTAAAAAATACGACTCGATGCGGATTTGATCCAAGGGTATTTGGTCTAGCTGAGTGAGTAACGTTTAACTCCATCAGGACCGCACAGCGAGCGACCAACACCCGGTGACAGAAAGTGCCACCATGCGGATGAGAATCCCCCAGGTGCAAGTCCCAGAAACCTCGTTCACCCGTAGGTTACATTAGGGCCCGCGGCGACGGTTACGAAGTAACCTCAAGTCCATTTCCAGTTTTAAAAAAAAACCAGCACGTTCAACATGTTGTTGGCAACGAGCTGTCAACAGTCTTCGGTTATATTTGTGGTCGGTTTTATTTGCGCTACTTTCGTGGCTAGGATCGTGATATGTGTGTCAATTCTCCGGATCCTATCCGAAAAGCTAGATCACTCCTTCCTGTCTGTGTCCCAGTGTGTTCCTCTTATTCTTATCTTCTTTCCTAGTTGGTCATCCTTCGTCCCGTTCATTCTTATTTTTATTGTATCTTTGTGTCCTTCAACGTGTTTCCGAATCTGTTCCCTTCTAGTTTGGTCAGGCCTATCTCGTAAGTAACCGAACTAGTTCACAACTGTTTTTTACATAACGTCCTTTCGGTCCACCACTTATCGTTTTTTAATTTTGAGATTTTTACTTTGCCGAAAGTACTGATATCAGTTTTTGGGTTTGGATAGATTCAAAACTAATTTGCGCTTGATCAAAGCCCCTGGAAGTAAAGACGGCCGGCATGATGCTGACCACATTACACACCCTATATCTATAAAATATAGGTCTAGCCTTATATGCCAAATACGCTTGAGGGCGTGGAAAAGGGTCGTTTTTTTTCTTACTTACAATCTGTATATACAGCAGTATGTCTGCATGCTCGTCGATGATTAGATCTAACACTTGTTACTACACGCACTTAATCACTTGTCAACACCATGAGAAATGACAGCAGTGGCGATATTAGAATATTCGATATCGTGAGAACCTACATTGGTAAATGATAGAATTCCAAAGCCGTGAGAAGTTACATCAATGGGCTTTATCGAATCCGTCACAGCTTGGAAATATACAACGAGAGACGATGGTATCGTTTATGTACTTCATACCAATTGTAAAACCCCAGCTGTTTAAATCATTCAGAATTTTTTTTTAGTATCCAGAAGCTCGGCATTATGGATATCGCAACCCTTCGGCCTTGATTCCATGATAAATACCGTAAATCTGGGAGAAATGCTTCCCGTAAAAAAAAAAAAAAATTTACCTTTCATAAAACACAAGAGATAATAACATAAAATATCTCGATAACCCAGATAAGGCTTAAAAGAAACGAAGAAAAAAAAACCAGATTAATAAAATAGCTTTTTCGACATGGTGTAGGCGGTAGTACTACAGACGGTCCTGGTGTAAGAAGTCAGAAGAGGTGTGTTACTGGTGTTCCGATTATATCTGGGTGTTTAGTTGCTTGTGGCTTCTCGTGTTTCCCGTTTTCTGTTTATGGAATCAGCGACATCTTTAGCATTTTGTTGACTAGTGCTATAATCTCCTTGTAAGTTTAGTTAATATGTTGGGGTAAATTTAATGTCTTGTTTTGTTTTCTAGCCACCAGGTGTCTTTTGCATAGTTTGTTTCTTGACCCTCATTGTATCCTTTGTAAGTGTAATTAATTTATATCTTCTAGCTGAAAGCATTTCTTCTTATATTTGTGAATAAAGCCTTTTTAAGCGGATTGTGCTTCCCTAATTCTTATAGTATTCATCACCCTTGAAATAAATGTTATGAAATAATTTTTTTGCCCATGTTGGTTCTGGACCCCATTGTGGGGAAAACAAGAATAGACTCACTGCCTCTCCAAGCGTGTCGCAGTAGTCGACTAATTAGGGACATCCTTTGAACTCAGAGCACATCTGCGTGAGGGGCAAGGAACTGAAAGTCTGCTTTCAAATAAGCCAGACCTCTGAAACAGATGTGCACGCAATACTTAGTTTATGGAATAAGACTAAAGTCCAGAGGTGGATGAACACCCAGAACTTTCCGCTGGAGTTTACTGCCAGTGAACGCAAAGAAAAAGAAGAAATAAGTTCTTTAGTTAAATTATGAGAAGTTCATTTCATTAGCACATTGATACTTTTAATATAACACTGCTATGGAAAAACGCTTTTCGACACCTTGTTTGTTGGATCCAACTCCCTGTTTGTTATTATTCGATAGTTTTCACGTCTGCCCCCACTGCTGGCGGCAACTTTAACAACGCCGCACATTATGGTCATCACCAAGTGCCTTGCCAGCAGCTGTCGTAGACGTTCATGCATCTTCACAGATCTCGGTATCTAGTGTTCTGGATCAATTCCGCTGATGATATTCCTCCCTGCCACTTTCTTAGGCCACCCACCATCATTTCTCTTTGTCTGCCTCTGCCTATTTTAACAGTGATCTTTCCAGACGTCGCGATATTTTCCAGTGCTCATTTTTTCAACACATGACCAAAGAACTATGTTTATCCCCTTCTCACTGTTGTATGGTTTGAGGTTTGAACAACGGATCAACATCTTGGCACACGGGTAGTAACCCATAAGTGCTCCGTTCTACTTCTAACTCAAGTCAGAGTCCGAAGAAGGTCAGCATAGTGCACAGGCTCTGTAGCATCGACGAGGACCCTGAAATACTTTGAGTATTTTTAACTCCAAATTTTGCCCGGACAGCGCCGTTAGGCTAATCTTTTCGATTTTCAACTGCCAAGAGATTTGTTTTTACGTGCGCAACAATGCACACGGGCGTCCGGTCTCACTACCCAGAGACCAGGGGGAATTACTAGAAGTCAAAGTCCACGTGAGAAAATCCCAGGCCTTACCGAGGTTTGAACCCGGACGCTCCTGCACTCGAGATGGACACCATGCCTCGAGTCCACGCAGCTCCCTAATCATATATAATGTAATTCTTCTATTAGCCGTCTCCAGGCAATCCTTCTTAGTTAGTCTGGCAGTTCAAGCATAATTTGGTGTTTTTGTTTTATTTTGTACGTCATCTAGAGATTACTGCAGATATATCGTGTCTCTGTTGTACTAAAAAGGGAAACAATTGACTTGAATGACATTATAAATTTGTATATAATGTAATTCTTCTATTAGCCGTCTCCAGGCAATCTTTGTTAGTTAGTCTGGCAGTTCAAGCATAATTTGGTGTTTTTGTTTTATTTTGTACGTCTTCTAGAGATTACTGCAGATGTATCGTGTCTCTGTTGTACTAAAAAGGGAAACAATTGACTTGAATGACATTATAAATTTGTATACAATGTAATTCTTCTATTAGCCGTCTCCAGGCAATCTTTGTTAGTTAGTCTGGCAGTTCAAGCATAATTTGGTGTTTTATTTTGTACGTCGTCTAGAGATTACTGCAGATATATCGTGTCTCTGTTGTACTAAAAAGGGAAACAATTGACTCGAATGACATTATAAATTTACCTGTACACAAGATAATAAGATTATTCATATTTACTCTTTTAGGGGATGCTTCACTTAAATCCAATCAACGTCGCCGAAGTTTCGCTACACACCTGGCCTGTACTGAGGAACTACTTTTATATATACACATAGATATGCAGATATAGTATTCAAGTTGTCAGTTTTTAGCTGTAGCTTGCTCAGACATTGACATCGTCCAGTAATAACAAAAGTGTGCCGTCTCTACAATGAAGGTTGTCTTCAGTGCAGCCACTAATGTCTTTGGGAATAATACACGGCAAGGCCACAATCACTATCCAACCCTGGTACGTCGATAATTGTGAAATGCAGTCATCAAGTGGTCCGTACCTTGCCATGTAAGGTGATTTCAAATTCTGACCTTAACTATGAAGAAAATGGATAGGTGGCTACCCAAAGGTAACCCACCTACTCCTTCTTCGTCTGAAGGAGCTTTTGAGAGGTTTCTAACAGCCGCAATCGCTACGATAATCACCATAATCTTCTCATGGAGAATGCTAGATAAGATAAACGAGGACAAAGAAGAGGATGAATATGCACCTGAGAGACACAAACTGGGCCATGCATCGTCGTTATCACAGACAGCTTCGTTTGTATCCTTCTCGCCCCCAACGCCTCAAGAACGTTCGTCTTTGGATTATTTAGGACTCGGAGAAACCTCACATTTTCGGTCACAGTCTGCTGAATCACACAGTGTCGTGTCTTTGTATGAGAGGGCGTCGAGAGGAGATTTCAATACTGGGGGATTTCGTTTTCAATTGGAAACAATAATACGTGTTCCTGTGGATTTTCCACTGTGCGGGGATAACCCTGAAAGGTCGACACGCGCACAGAGCGCTAAAAATAGACAGCACGCAGAGGCCTCAGGGAATCCCGGTGATTCAATGGACGTGTTTAAGCTGGGGTTGGCACGTGATACCGACAACCAGCTTCTGGATTGTTTCATCGATCGTACGTCACCAGGTGCGGGCCAGGTAGGCGACACACAGCAACAACACGATCCTGCGATAACGGCCAATCGATCCCTCGCCTTGTTACAACCCATAGATGGGCTGAATTCACGCACTGAACTACAAACACGATGTAGAGACAACACAGGTGCAAGCACAGCGACAAACAGAAACAGTATTAGTGACAGCTGTCTGGAGTTCATCCCAAACGACCTGATAGATTTCACCGACTCCAGCATCGAGGAAGCTGGGTACGCTTGTGGAGAAAATAACAGTGACTTATTTCTGAATGCCAGCAACGACTGCGTTGGCGACGACGACGACGACCCCAACGAGAAGGATTATTATCAAGACATCAGTGCTGAAGAAGAGATTACCAGGTCTCCACACACAACGGACGACACAGACCCTCACAGCGATGACTACTTCATCGCCTTGTCAGATGGGCGGCATCATCACTTCGATCAGTACGACTTTGATGACGACGTCCAACCCCGAGAGCTGGACTCGGATGAAGAACTCTTCTGTTGCTCCATTCTAGAGCCAATCATAGAAGAGGATTCGGATGAAATTACAACTTCTAGTGAGGGCGACACCAGTAGAAGCGATAAAAGTTCGAATAAACTTCAGTACACTGTAAATGTTGATGTACCACCATATGAAGACAGCGAATCTTCAAGAACTGCTACATATAATTTGGAATCTTCTGCGCAGTTCGAACTTGAAATAAAACCTGAAGGCGCAAATTACATTCTTGACCCAGATATCAACGAGGGGAGATTGCCAAACATAAATACAGCACTGGCTACTGATCCGGATTTTAGTGTGAGTAGTGGAAGTGAACAGAGCAGTGTGGCTCACACCGTGCAAGTACGTGCGGAACTGTTTACGCCCGCCGTCAACAATCGAGCAAATAAAAACTCTGTTACCGAAGAAAATCATTCGAACATTCGATGGATTGGAAGCAGTGTTGATCGATTCTTCTCGGATTCTGGGAGCGAGCAGACAAGGGAAGATAACGACTGTGCTGATTTTGATAACCGTTTAAACCAGATAGATGTGGATATAATTATCGACAACGCAGAAGACGATTCGGTGTTTGGTAAACAGTTTGTGCCCTACAGCTTCATGCATACGTTTTCTACTCGTGTGGAAGTTGAGGATAGTAATTCTGAGAGTGACGAATCTGTTCAGACTGTGATTTCTCGAAAAACTTCTACGGACCTTGAAGGAAGCCCTCAACGTGGTTCCTATTTAACGTCAGGCTTACGCCCAACACAGGAACCAAACAAACGGCCATTCAGCGACGGTGTTCTGTATTCTTCTAAAAGATGGATAGACGAGGAGAGTAGGGATATTAATCGTAGACTGAGGAACGTTAGCGAGGGCGGCGGTGCTGCTTTTGGAGAACAGGATAAGAGTATCAGATTCACGGTTGATTCTCTACCAGGTAGGAGTAATTATTCTAATTTACAATCGTACAAATCATTTACTGCTCAAGATTTGCATACTCTTACTGACGACAGCTGTAATTCTAAATCGGATATCGTGCCTGAATCCATCGTTACAGACACTTCTTGTCGTGATCTAAGACAAGGTGAGTTTTCCAATATTGATTTCAGGCACCGGGGCGAAAAAGCAAACAAACACGGAAGGGATAATATTGTGATAGAAACTGCCCCTGGGGGTCGATTGTTTGAGTCGGGGGAACAAAGAGATCACACAGATAATGTTGTGCATGCAAGAGAAGAACCAATTTGGGACTTTGCAGAAATACATGCGGCAGAATACAATGATACGCTCTTAGGAAAAGAGACACTGCAAGGGGAGATAATTACCGGATTCAAAGACCCTCGATTTGAGTATTCAAATACATCCCAGGATACTGAGAACAAGGGTGGGATGGATGTTCCGGGCAGGTGGGTAAGTTATCATACTGAAGAGAAAGGTATAGATAAAAGTAAAACAATGCATGTTGATGATGATGACGAAGACTGGGAGGAGGAAGTGATCGAAGAGACTTTTGTGTTGCCGCTACCTCCTGAAAGAGGTTTTTTGAACGCTCTGCAAAACGTAAAGAGTTTGCTAGACAAGAGCGAGTCTGACAGGTCATCGCAGATGTTGTCTCGGGATGAGGAGGAAAACGAGGAGGACGAAGATGGGGAATACCAAGGTTCCTGCGTGACAACGATGATAGAAGTAGAAGGCCACGGGGCTTTGGGGTTCACGAGTATCGAGGATGTTACCAGCGGGTACCGTGACCAGTGTAGCGAGTTAGAACGGACAGACAGGGACGTGAAGACCAAACTGGGATTTAAACTTAACATGGATGAATATAAAAGTGATGAGTACGCCACCGAGGAAGGCTGGCCTGTAACGCGGTATGTGGAGAAGGAAAGGGTGTACATTGATGACAGTGTTCCTAGCAAGACTCGCCTGCAAGATGAAGACCCTTTTGGAGACACAATTGGAAGGTATAGAATAGATGGTTTTGATAACTACAATCAGAGAGAACTGGACATTGACATAGTGGCAAAAGAAAAACAGGAAAATGAGACTGACCAACAGCAAGAAGATGATGAAGAAGAAGAAGTGCATTACGTAGAGGAACACATAGAAGTTTTTCGGATGAAAAACTATAATTTAGGAAGAGAAACGTTTGGATCCGATAAGACAAAGCCGCTGGAATGGCGAAATAATGACAGGGACAAACTTTTCTTTGAAAACAGATCAACATTTTACCAGCCTTCGTCTTCGAGTCAGTACACCCTGTTTGGAACCAATACAGAAACTACTTTGCCGGAAATGACATCAGATAACCCTTACACGCCATTGAGTGGGAACACAAGAAACATTCCGCAAAGCGATGAAGAAATGTTTAGTCCATACACAAATAACTCACAGATATACTGTGGTCCGTTTCCACAGAATAGCTCTAGAAACGTTTTCGCACAACGTGACACGCATGTGTTTCCGTCATTTGCTGATAATGATACAAGAGAGAGTAATTCAAACAGCTTCTATTCTGAAGGTATTTCCAGAAAAATTTTCACAGACGATGATCCACAAGGGGTTCTGTCACTTGTGAGTGATGCCCCACAAGAGGATGCGCCGATAAGCAAATATGACGAATTCGTTCGGCACATTTTATCTAAAGACATTAAATTACAGACTATGGAAGGCAGTTACGCCCAAGCAATGTCGTCACAGACTGGCTCTATTTTGAGAGGAAATGTTACTTCTAACCAAACTCTGGAGAGCTCGTTTACATTTCCTGGAAATGAACACCTACAACAGAAAGATGCGAGAGTTATATCCCCTACACTTTCTACAGA
This sequence comes from Candidula unifasciata, assembly GCA_905116865.2. Classification (NCBI taxonomy): domain Eukaryota; kingdom Metazoa; phylum Mollusca; class Gastropoda; order Stylommatophora; family Geomitridae; genus Candidula; species Candidula unifasciata. The sequence continues at coordinate 87,059 of CAJHNH020004212.1, forward strand.
AAAGTATGACACAAAGAGAGAAGAGACCTGGAGATACGACGTTTCCCATGATCAAGATAATCGTGAAAAGGAAGAGCGGGAACTTGTGAAGAGACCCAGATATGTCCGAACGTCAACTGCTCAGGATGAAGACGAAGTGCTGAAGTTTGGGCCCAGTGAGGAACAGCACGATTCTGGGTCATTCGAAGCTTCAAATAGAAACAGTTTCGAGTTAGAGCGAGGCGACCCGTGGAGCAGCGGGGAAAGCAAAAACACAAACAACGCCGGTCACCAAGAAACCAGAACTGAAACAATGCCTGCCTCCTCTGTGGACATCAAACCTTCAGTGTCAAAGCATACACACTTTTCTACTAATCCCAGACGATTTCACTTTCCAGAACCAATCAGCGAGCTATCGAATGACACGGTTCCAGAAGCAACATTGCCAACAGATGGTAACCATCCAGCTACTTTTTCAACAGCAGAAAATAGAATGAATGAAAATTCCTATCGCGAAAGTTTTCCTATAAAACCACCTTCGCCTGTGTGGGCCTGTGTTATTGCTGGGCCAAACTTTGTAGAAAAAACACCAACGAAGCAATCTCAAAGGGAACCAAGAAGTTCCAGTGGCCCTTTGCGCATTATTGCTAGTAATAGAAATACACAGTTTGGAAGCGACACGAATAAATCAGACAAAAGTTCAGACGTGGAAACAGCAAATGTTCAGTCCGTTCCAGCAGTGAAGCCTTTCACTTTTAGCCAGGCTACAATTTCTCTAACATCAACATTAAATACTCTACCCGCAGCATCAAGTTCAACAAAAGCGTCCGCTGCAGCTACTGCTCACAAATTATCAGAAAAAGTATCACAAGAAAACATCAAACCTAAAACTTCTGACATTAAACTGCCTCTAGTTTCCAGTTCAGCGATAAAGTTCTTACAAGAGAGAACAACTTCACAAACGTCCACACTCGACAGAAAGGATTCATCTGATTTATATCAGGTTAAGAGTGATGCATCTAACACTAAAGCAGATGCAGACAATGCGAAAGAGGAGAAACGTAAAGCTGAAAGTAGTTTTCTCTATTACAGAGGTAGCAACAAAGATACTGAATTAGAAGATGTGAGCAATAAAGAAAATGACAAGAAGGGTGTAGCCATCCACCACCACCATACAAGCAAGACGGCTGAAAAATCTTACTCCGTGGAAAGTACAGACGATGTACTTCCTGAAGACTCATCTTCGTCATCTGGAACTGCCTCCCCAATGACATCATTTGATTCCGTGGAACCAGCCCGAACCTCCACACATGCACATCCGCCAGCATCATCAACAGCCAACCTTACGCCATCTCCCTCCGAGGCGACTTCCTGGATTCCAGATTCCACTAAAAAACCAAAATCATTGAAGGAGATAAAGAAACGATACAAACAGCCATATAAATCAGTTCTTACACAGGACACCTCAGGGTTTTCCCTGCCGAAAGCTGCGCCCTTTGTAGTACCGGATCACTTAATAACTCCGAGTAGAATGAAAATCCTGCAGGCTAGAAACCAATTCTTGAGTGAGCAAAATTTACACACCGACCCATTCGCTGGTGAATTTACGGCACACAAAGAGTCGCTGACTCCCACTGTGGCAACATCTGCCTCAAAGGACAGAAAATACACTCCTCGGATGAATAAACAGCCTACCTACAGAAGTCAGGAGCAGCTGGAGAAGATATTGTACATGGTAAATATGAAGCCTGGTCGTTCAGAAGGTTCTCTTAATGTAGACTGTTTACATGAAGACTGTATTCTCTCGGAGGCTGGAAGGCGCGAGATCCTGGACAAAACATTGTCTATTGATAACTTGGATGCTCGTCTCCACTCACGCTTCGGGAACATGCGTACTTACACGAGTGGTCCAATGTCTGACTCCTTTGACCCGGAAACGAATAGTGACCTATTTGACTTGACCTTTCCCTATCAAGATGAGTTTAACCGACAGCTGGATCGCCCAGCCAGTATGGGAGAGCTGCGCCATGCTTCAGATTACTCTACGATTAGTGGATCTGCAATTTGGGCGCTTACAAATCCTGGATCAAGATACCAAGATCACGTTTCCCCGAAACAAAACAAGAAATCTAAAAGCCTAGGCACACTTGAAACCAAAGAGGACACCGAAGACTTCGATATTTCGACAAGGGCTGATGGACTACATCGCCCGCCTTCTGCTCACGAATTGCGAATCAGTAAATCCTTGCAGAAATTAAATGTTCCCGACTGGTACAAATATGTCAGCGTTTCCAAAAGTGGCAACTTTCTGCCCCGATATCGCTCCGCCACTAGTATCACATCCAGAGCAACTTCTGCTAGTTTAGCATCATCCCCTAGTACCACGCCGTCTATCTCGTCTAATGTTGTCATCAAATCCCGTGTACAGTTCCCAACAACAGCTCGTAACCTCCGCTCTCCGCGCGCACCATCAAAATCTGCGCCCACCACCCCATCATTGACTAGCTGGGTGGACCAGGAAGACAAAACCACCCCAACCTCAGTGAAACTTCCTAGCGAAAGCATGCGAACTGCTGAGAAGCTACAATCACTGAAGCCAATTCCAATATTACCCTTGGATAGAATTCGTTTTATAGTCGAAAAGAAAAAAGAATTGGCGAGAAATGACAAGTCTGCGGTCAAGCAGACTTCCCCCCTTCCGATCCCTCATTTACCAACAGTTTCACAACCATCGGCTATCCCTCCAGCCAGCGAAAGTCCAACAGACTCCTTCGATATCAATGCTTATAATGAGGATGAAAACCCAGAGGAAATTATCCCCGAAGTGATAGTGTCTCCAACTGATCCCAATGTAAGAAGCATTTTGAAAAGACCAGCCAGTGACAGAAAGGAATGGGATGATCAGAGACTGTTAGAACAAGAAGTGGAACACTTTCAAGTAAAGACCGATTCCAGAAAGGGTCAAGACTTTGCACCCACTATGACTTTATTCAAAGCGCCTGTTCACATCTCCAGTGATTTACCAAGGAAACTGGTATCTTCGCAAGTACCTGAAAAGTCTCTTGTGCCACAACGACCAGCATCTATAGAAATTACGCAAACAGAGAAATCAGTTAAAAGTTCTTATGTGGTATATAATTCAGATAAAAAAGAGCAATTGATTTCACACAGTAAAGAAGGAGAATGGAGACCACTGTCTATAATAAGACCAAGTCAACAACGAACATCACTGTGGTCGTCCTCGTCCTCCGTAGAGGAGAATAAGAGTAAGCCAGACACGCCTCAGTTTAGCATGAAGCAACACAACGGGAACACCAGGTTTGAGTCACCAGATGTGTTTTCAGAAACGCAACCCAGCATACTGTCTCCAGTAACTTCCCCGTTCCCACCAACAATCGTTGTCACTCCAGAAACCGCAAGACCCATTGAATCAAATTACGTTGATGTTGTTGTAGTCCAACCCACAACGCCAGTCACCATTTTAGAAAGAGCTCCTGTCATTAGACCCCCAGAAAATAAGCCTTTCATTGCCCCAGTAATAGAGGACCATTCTATTATTGATACTCCATCGTATTTCACAGAATATTCCACACACCACGAACCGAGGACGTGGTCGAGGTCGTCAGAATCATTACACGAGAGCGATCTCGACAAATCCTTCGGTCGTCAAGACATACCAAATAAATCAGTTCATACTACGGCTGAACATCAAAGGACGTGGTCGAGATCACCAGAATCCTACCATGAGAGCGATATACACAATTCCTTCGATCGCCAAGATGTGCCAAGCAAGCCAGTCGAGGTTGAACCGAGAACATGGTCGAGGTCGTCAGAATCATTTCATGAAAGTGATCCTAACAATTCCTTCATTCGTAATAATGAGCCACATAATCCAGTTCCAGCTCAGGTTGAACCAAGAACGTGGTCGAGGTCGTCAGAATCATTTCATGAAAGTGATCCCAACAATTCATTTGTTCGTAATAATGAGCCACATAATCCAGTTCCAGCTCAGGTTGAACCAAGAACGTGGTCGAGGTCGTCGGAATCATTTCATGAAAGTGATCCCAACAATTCCTTCATTCGCAATAATGAGCCACATAATCCAGTTCCAGCTCAGGTTGAACCAAGAACGTGGTCGAGGTCGTCAGAATCATTTCATGAGAACGACGTAAACAGTTTCTCCGACCGTGGAGATGTATCAAGGAAACCAGTCGAATCTCAAGCTCAACCGAGGTCATGGTCAAGGTCGACAGAATCATTTCACGAGCGAGATTCCAATAGTTCCTTCAAACATAATGATTTACAACATACGCCACTTCAAACTCGGGCTGAAACAGCAAAGAAGAGAACATGGGTTCCTAAGCCGAAGCCGAACAGAAAGCTAAGATCTCCAATGGAACCTGAACAGGAAGTAACTGACTCTGTATATGCAAATAAATCAATACCACAGTCGAAGTTCAAGAAACAGGAGTCACTTGAGAAGTTTCAGTACATTAAATCACCAGTTGAATTGGAAAGTCAAGAAGAAAGTGCTCTATCCGAGGAATCTTCTTCAGAAAATCGATTCAAAATTCGGAACAAACAGATGTATTACCCCCACGCTACCACATCAATTACACGAGAAACAGATCTAGAACGTTCGTATGACTCCTACAGCTCTAGGTCTACACACACCTATCAAGATTTGGCACAAGAAGAGCCTTATGAGGCAAAAACTTTGAACAGGAAGCCTACAGCGCAGTCTAGCCCCAACTTCAGCCGCAGCCTTGACCGAGTTCTTGAACGTTACACTTCTCAGGATGAGGAACAACATGATGACGTAAGTGAAAAAGACATGGAAGGCAGCAGCACTCCAACGGAGGTCCCTAACCGAATCATTGAGAGCGTCAGAGAGCGCGACTACACAGTATCTAATGGTGTTAATAACATAAATAATTTGAGACAGACGGAGGAGTACACCGAAGGTAATTATGATTGGGATGCACGCAGTTTCATTAACAAGGCACTGAAAGATAACAGACAACACACTGATTATTCCAGAACGGGAAAAGATTATGAAAGTCAAGACAGAGACTTCGATAGCAAAGATTATGGCAGAAGTGACACGCGACCATATGGAAATGTTCAACACGAAAGAAGTGATAGTGATTATGAAGAAAGTGAACCTAAGTATACCAACAGAGACAGAATAGTGGATAGTTATATTACCCCTCGCCAACAGGCTCGAGATATTGCCTCAGCCGAGGATCTGACCTATTCAGTAGACTCTGAACAAGACAGCATACGAGAGTACCCCAATTTCGGTTCTGCAACAGGCGCCGTTATTAAAAGTCGGACCATGCCTAGTAACTGGACCATGCCTGGTAATTCCAAGTCCCACATGGATCTATCAGAGACATACGATGAACCAGTTACTCAAAGAAAACCAGGCCGCACCTGGCAGCCAAAGCCAAAGAAAGGTCGAGGGTTGAAACACTCTACTGTCAAGCATGCCTTCTCTACAGGTGACATACTCCACAAAGGATCCGTTACCTCCTTGGAGACTAAAGTATCTTCCGAGGCGTCTCCTTACAAGTACAAGGTTGCAGGTAGTGCTTTCAGCTCTGCAAGACCTGACGTTAGGGCAGGTTTGACCACACCCCCTTCAGCAAGACGTGAGTCGTCGGTATCGGCGGGAACTTTCACTTCATCGAATGGTAAGTTTCTATTAAGTTCTTTTCATAGTTATGGTCGGATAGTGAATAAAAGTAAATTATTATAAATAAGTAAATAGTTTTAAGTAAAGTAAATACAGTAAATAATCATAAACAAGGCTAATAATCGTCAACAAAGTAAATAATGGTAAATACAGTAAACAATCGTAAAAACAGTAATCAGTGGTAAATTAAATAAATAATCGTAAATTAGGTAAATTATGTAAATAATTGTAAACAAAATAAGTAATCGTTAACAAAGTAAATAATCGTATATAAAGTAAATAATCGTATATAAAGTAAATAATCGTATATAAAGTAAATAATCGTATGTAAAGTAAATAATCGTAAAAAAAAGAGAAGCTTCTAGCCGAGTGGCTAGAATCTGGGCTGTCATGTAGGAAATTATTTTTGTTAAATTCTCGGCGAAATGATTACAGTTTTTTTTTTGTTTGTTCTGTCGAGGGCAAAGTCAAACACCCTGTCTTGCATTGTCCTTGATAAGCGCTCTAGATACGTTGCCCTAACTCCTTAGGCTCATGATGATGATGATAATAATAATAATAATAATAATAATAATAATAATAATAACAATAATAATACTAATAATAATAATAATAATAATTTGAGTCTAGCATAATGTACCCCCATTCTGGAAAAGAGTCTTTTACGTGCGCCCGCCACCGCCCCCCCCCCCCCCCCCCCAAACCACACCACCACACTGTATTTTTTAGAGAGTAAGATGAGATTTAGTCGCAGTTATATTGTAACTTTCTTTTTCTCTTCTACCCCCGAAATGTAAAACTAGATTACAGTTTTACTGAATTTTTTTTCTTTAGACATTTTTGCTTTGTTTTCTACAGTGTTATGACCGTTGACTGTTTGGTGAGCAACTGCAAACTACTTAACCTAATATTGCTTAGCGACAGCACAAACAGCCAAATAAATGCTGGGTTTGATTTGCTTAGTCGTGTTAAGCATAGGCAGTTACCTTTTCCATGGCTTTTCCTCCCTAAAACAAAATAAAAAAATGTGCCAGTGCTCACCATACAGTGTCTATTTTAGTAGCACTGAAGAAACAAATATATGATGAAAAATATGCACCTACAACGGGGTTTATTCACAATGACTGGTCCACGTTCAGTCGCTAACAGTAGGTAAAAGTAAAGATCAATTTTCACGCCTTTAGGCGCATCGGGCATATGGGAAGAGCACCCATTTTTCTTTACGGACTAATCGGCACTAGGTGGACAATGTAGTCAGCATTACGCCGGCCGTCTTTACTTCTCCAGGACATACATCCTGGTACCCATTTTAGGCTGGGTCGACTTGCGACTCCCCACACCATGGTAAGAATCCACCCAGCCAGCAATGAGTTTCGATTGCGGTACGTTGTAATTACGAGTCGCACTCGCAACGCCTAAGCCACGGACGCAGCAGTCACCAGCAGTGGTATGTGTATTTTTTAGAACAATTAGTGCGGCTATGGGACACTATAGCCTTAAGATATAATCATTGTATAATCTGCGGATTTGCCCGTGAATTGTCTCTACATGAAAGGCAGTGAGTGAGACATCATTATTAGTCGCCTAGAGCCAACATCGGTGTTTACATCGCTCTCTGAAGGTCGTGCGTTCATTCGTGCTCTTTTTTAACAGAGATTCATAGGGATCGTCGCCGGAGCTACAGAGTTCGTGCTTTGTTTGGCCTCTCGGCAGGCAGCTAGCCATTCTGCGGAGAGAGCGAGCCATGTGGGATAAAACCAGGGGTAATGTAGTCGATCCTCTCGACTTTAACCGTTAAATGACTAGACTGAATGTTGATTTTTGATTTAAGTTTTGACATCACAGCACTTAGGACATTTCCATAAGCGCTCCGTCCCCATCTTTAACAGCAAGTGCGGAGTTCGAACTCTGATGGCACCAGTAACAGTCTGATTGTGTATCTGTCTGGCCTTTTTTTTTGAGTGTTGACCGCGCCTAGATCCCGTGATCACTCCTCGCATTACTGTCCTCCTTAGACCATGGGGATCTGTTTGTGCCTCCGCACCGCTCACTCGCTCCCAAAGGACTCCACAACATCTAGCTTGTCATGCCTTCACCACCAAGTGGTGCAGAGCCAGCATGTCTATCGGCCTGTGTGTTTCCCAAGACACCATAACAGACCGGGGGAAAAAAGATATCCAAAGGACTCAAACTACCCGGGACCTCTCAAGCTATGCTTGCCACTCAGCATGAACCTTATAGGTCTTCTGCTTTCTATAGATGCTCTGTGAGTCAGTTACAGTTACGACTTGCGTGTGTGTACTGCTAAATTTTAAGTCTCCACTTCCATTCTAAAACTAGATGTTGTGATATCATATGTCCGGCTATGTTGCATTAAGCAACGTCCATCAAGTAACTAGATAGTGAAGTTGTACCCCACTAGGACATCACACAGAGAGATAAACACTTTGTGACACAAAGTGCCACCATGCGGATGAGAATCACTTGTGGAGATGACCCGAAAACCCCGTTAAGCCGGTAGGCCATATTTAAGGCCGGCTATATTTAGGTCTGTCGCTAAGTTGATGCGAACGCTTCGTAATGCCGGGGTGTCGGGTTCGATCCCAGCTGCGGGCTATGCACCTTGCGTTGGTTTCGACAGTGGTAAATTTGCCTAGAGAAACCACACAACAGCCAGGGGCTGCTGGGGTTGGTTCTACAACGTCCTGTAAAGGATACGCAACTAACCTATATTTAGGGCACCCAGCAAAACCAAGAGTGGGACTTCAAAATAACTAAAAATTACATACCACATGGGGACGACTACTCAATTCTCAACCAAGCGACTAGATAAGAGTGGGTTAATATAGTAAGTGTTCAGTGCTGAAAGAGTTAAAGATCGTTTAAAAAAAATGAAGTACCGAGTAACAAACACCGTTCCCTGCTAACTGAAGTTATTCGCTTATAAAGTGAGCTATAACTTACGCATGCCTGAAATCATAAGGAGCTGGCACAGTTAGTGTGTGCTCTAGTGTACATAAAGTTGTCATTGATTGACCACTCGACGTGGGGACTGCTGGGAGAAAGAACACAAAACAAATAACATCTACCATTGGTTGAATTATCACCACGCCCACACTTGCCTTCATGTAGTTCTGTTTGCTACTAGTCATTCGAATTGTTACCTTATTTATTTATTTTGTGTGTGTATATTTTTTTTTTTTGCTCTTGAGTAGTTTTGTTGCGTTTATCCACCGACCGCAAATCTACCCACCAAATACTATCTGTTTACCAGCTAACCTTCTGACCTCTTTGCCTAAATAACTACTTACCTTACCTACCTACTTAACTACCTTCATATCGACCCACCTTTGTACCTATTTACATATAGGTAAGTGTTGAGTATTCTGGTTTAATATAGATAGTTATAAATATCTCACATGAATTTGTAAGAGAGAGAGAGAGAGAGAGAGAGAGAGAGAGAGAGAGAGAGGGAGGGAAGGAGGGGGGGAGTGGGGGAGCAGGAGAGCGGTTTAACATAGGGGAAGGAGGGCGGTGAAGAGATAGGGAAAGTGAGAGAGGATAAGGGAGGATTGAGGAAAGATGCAGGAATAAGAGAGCGAGAGTGAAATGAGAGACGGGTGGGGAAAGGGAGCAGGAAAGTAAGAAAAGAGGTGGAGAGGGAGAGGAGAGAGATAGAGAGAGAGAGAGAGAGAGAGAGAGAGAGAGAGAGAGAGAGAGAGAGAGAGAGGGAGAGAGAGAGAGAGAGAGGGGCATACGATTCCAAGTGACATTAGAAGATGCTTCATAGAAATACGTCCCAGTACTTTATCCATTGTCCAGATGTTACTGGGGTCTACAAAAAAAAAAAAGCAACGGGAAGTACGTTGTAATCTACCATGCATGTCGTAAGAGGCGCTTACTATGGTTGGCGAGAGACTGGCTTCCTCCACCCATATACAACTTTAGTTTTGAAATCAAAACACGAAAAGTGCTTATGGCGATACTTTTTTTAGAAGAAAAAAGGCACACACAAGAAAAGGAAAACGCACCCAACGGGTATTCAGATGAAGGGTAGGGAGTCCGAGATAAAAAGGGTATATGCTTCCAGGTAACAAATATGACAACTAGGCAACACGCAGGTCACTGAATAAAGGCATTGAGCTCCAGGTAATTGTCTTACCAGTGTTTCATTAAACAGGGCGGTCATGTGACAGACACTCTGACATTTCTCTGTCAGCTCTTATTTGACTTTGATGTGTGGCTGCTGAAGGTCAGGTCTGGTTAGTGCAGATGAATGGAGACCTCTGTTCTAGTAGACACATTCTTGGCGCTATACTGTCTGTTGCATTTCGTCTTGGATCAGGTTGTTTGTGTGTGTGTGTGTTTGTGTGAAAGAGAGTGTTTGTGTGTGTTTAAGTGTGCGTGTTTGTATATGTGCGTGTGAGTGTGTGTATATCAGTGTGTGTAAGTGTGTGTGTGTGTGTGTGTTAGAGAGAGAGTGTGTGTGTAAATGTTGTTTGTTCAAGTGTGTGGGAGAGAGACAGAGTGTGTGTAAGTTGGTGTGTATGTGTGTGTGAGAAAGAGAGAGCGTATGTGAATGTGTGTGTATGTGTGTGTGTAAAGTTCCCTTACCATGATTTTCCTTCTGTAGGATTAAGGATAAGAATGAAACAGCTACAAATCCAGCACACACCAAACAAACAGCTATACCGCATAGCCGTGTAAAAAATGGATACTGGGGCACCACACAACAGTTACGGAGTCAGCTGTAGCTCAGTGTAGGTGGTTCTATGAGGTTGCGGTATTTGGATACAGGGAGTCTCGTGGATACAGACTGGACAGGCCTTATTGTCCCCTTTTAGTCTCTTTCAGTCTTACTAGAAGTTTGTAAATAACACATAACACAGCAGACAGAAGAAGCCGACATCTATTCGGTTAAGCGAACTTGCAATACATACGGAATTGACTTTCCACGATTTTAGTTTATTTTTGCAAACTCCTCGATACTCGGTATGTTTTAAATATCTGTGATATTGCTGGCCCCCAGCCTGTCTGAGAAAGAAGAAGGACTGATCAATGGCTAGCCATTGCGCTAACACTGCTCCCAGTTGCTAAGTAAAATAAATGACTATCCCATTTCACACCATATGACATGTTGATCTAACAATGTGATCTTGCTGTCGTTGTTGACACATAAGGCATTCACAGATGATCTCCAAAGCTGCAGATCTGCTGCTTTCCTGCCCACGGTATCCCACTTTATATTATTTTCTCCTTTCTACTTTCCTTCTTCCGGTTTCCTTAGGTGGTCAACTTTTCTTTTTCCTATTTGCCGTTAATCTCAGAGCTGTCTTTGCTGAAGTCACACGTGCCAGTCTGCAAACGTACCCAACCTATCCCCATCTTATTCCTTTGAAAACATTGACCACTGATGACCATTTTATTTTTCTCCTCATTTCTTAATTTGTGATGTGTTTGGCCAAACCTTTATCTTAGACATTTATTTGGTGAAGTCGGTAGTTTTACATGCAATTCCCACTGTCAGATATCCAATACTCAGTCTTGTATAAAAGTTCGCCTAAAATGTTACTTGCTTACTTACTTACTTACTTAGTCGCTCCTCTTCTACCTTGGGGTGTAGAGGTTTGCCAGAGAGATCGCCAGACGTCTCTATCAGCAGTTTTCTTTCTGGCTTTGTTCCATTCCACTCCTCTGTCATTTAGGGACTGTCGGATGTTGTCTTCCCAGCGCCACCTGGGTCGTCCTGGAGGTCTGGTTCCCTGGTTCTTAGCCTCCCATGCCTGCCATGGTGGCCAATTTTCTCCCATTCTGTATACATGTCCAAACCATCGTGACTGTGACTGATCCCCTCGGGTTTGTAAGGACTGGATATCAAGATCTTGACGTATTGTCTGATTGCGGACTTTGTCCCTTCTTGTCACTTGGACAACTTTTCTCAGATATCTCATTTCCGAGGCCTGCAGCTGGCTTCTGTGAGCTGTTGTCATTGCCCATGACTCACACCCATAGGTCAGGACTGGTTCATAGGTAGAGCGGTAAACAGCCATTTTCGTCCTCTTGCTAATTTCTCTTTTGCTAAGAAACCCTCGGTTTATGGCCTGGAAGTCTCCCAGCTGCTGCTCCTAAAATGTTGCTCTTGTATATTCTGAGTTTTGTTTGCTAGATTAATGTTTGGTTTACAGTAGATCAATACCGACTCCATGTCCGCAGGTCGCTTTTTTCCTATGACATTTTTTTCAGGCTGTGTCGTGTCACATAATGTTGGTGTCACGTGTCTTTGTTAGGGTTTACCCTATTGAACCAAAAGTCACTCTGACGTAGTTTTAGTTTTGAGATTTCGGCTGGTAATGGTCTAGGCGGTATCTGGCAGCTTCAGTGAACATCCAACCGACTTCAGGGGCGAGGCGGTTCATATTATGGCACTAAAGAATCAAAAAACATTCCAACTTGGACTGACTTCCCCACTACTTTTAAGCCCCCCAGACTAGATAGTAATCCTATGCTAGTCAAATTAACACATTATAACATTAAGTACAACAATATAACATATCCTCCAGACCTCCTAAGAACTGTGAAGGATGGACACTAACCATATAATGTGAAATAACAAAACATTATGTAATCAGTGCAACACATGTAAGAATATAAAGAAATGAATTCAGCAAAATCAATCAAAACAGCTATGGAAGGAAAGAATATACTACTCCAGATAGACTCGAGGTTAGTCCCTAGCAACAGCAAGTGTCATCACTGCCAGACTGGAATTTTTTGCCTTGGTAACTTGCACTCAGTGTTAGGATTAACCGCAGGTACTGGCCTACACCACTTATCTGTCCAGGATGTCCTGTTCAGTTGAATTTAGGTCTCCTTCCACATCGGGCATTGCAAGTCTGAAGTCTTGTGAATTCCCTATTGAAGATCATGGCTCAGCATTCACAAAATTTGAAAGAAATATGAATGTCAGAAAAGAAACCCACTTATGAAATTGTCCTACTGTTCAATGGTATCTCACGGAAGATAGGTCCGTGTCAATTAAAATTAAATGCTACACTTTTATGCCACCCTCTGGTCGTGGCAGGAGTTGACAACCCCACACATAAAAGTCTTCTGGGTTGAAGATAGACTCTGATGGTGAACATCACAGAACAACAGACAGTTGTCTTTTCATGGAGCCACTGACATGGTGCATGGACAGGAATGAGTTGTTCGTTGAGGATCTCTCACCCTGTAAGCTGGATGTGGGTTGCACTAGATAGTGCTAGGATACTTATCGTCGACTTGGCCTCCAGATATTACACACATCCCATGCTCGTGGACAATCCCGAGTGAATCGGCGATTCAAATGGAGGTACACAGATAGACAGAAAAGGCAGCAAGCTGTCTGTTCAATCTGGAAGCTCAGTCAAGAGTGAATTCAACTAAGCGTCTCTCCAGCTAGAGGCGGGAGGGGATTTATCCGCGTCCAAAGCGGTAGTTAGGCCAATAGAATCTGGCTTCATTATAAATAAATCTCCCTCCTATATGGCTGAATTTAAATAAATGTCATTTTCAGGAGGATTAGGATAGAACTGAGCACTTCACCCTAAAACTTGACACATAAGTACAAAAGACGGACTATCTACATATGGAGGAAAGTCCAAGATTTGAATTTCTCTCATTAACAAAGAGGTTTAAAATATGTGGGCAGGTCTAGAACGAAAAAGGTGTGGGCTGTCGTGCGATATGTTGACCCAAGGTCGTCTCTAGCTGATGGGCCGTGGAGCTGTTGACCTTAGCTTGCCGTGACGTCACCACCTCGGGCTAACGATACATCTCGTTTTTACTGTGACAGTCCCATCCCCCCCCCCTTCCCCCGTGTGTTCCCAGCCGTCCCCTGAGTACTCCACCCAAAAAAATCTAGGAATAAGCTTGATAATAGAACAAGTTTATAGGTATATACACATATTCAAAAAGAGAACACTATAGAGAAAACATTTGAACATTTATTAATTAGTATGGCTTATACATTTGGTAGGCTTATATAATCTAATCTTCTTAAAATGTAATAGTTCTTTTAAAATATAATAAATTTCGAGAGAAGGCCTTGATCGAACTGAAATTCAAGGTCGATGATTAAAAAAAAAAAAAAAAAACGGATTGAAATGGATTCGAACCAAAGACCCTCCTATCGGTAGACAAGTGTGTGTCGACTACGCTATAGTGGAATCACCTCTTAAGTTGCAGTCCAAGCCAAAAGACTTATTGACAGTGGTCTTTATAAATTAGCTCACACGCCCTCTTCACTCCAGAAGGTTTATAAAAATGTCACTTAAACAAACACAGTGGTTGCAGCAGCTTCATTGTGCACAGTCCAATCTGGCATTCCGCCATCCACTTCTAAGTGCTTGTATATCGATCCTTGACTGGCATAGTCGCTTGGCTAACAGGGCGAGGCCATTTCCATGGCAACAAACGTATGAACACTACCTATTCAGCCATGCCCTAATGTGCATTTCCAAAGGTGTGACGTTATCATCATCAGCATCATCATTGTCACCATGTTTTTCTCCTCCTCCTCTACCTCAATGTTATTATTTTGTTGTTATTATTGTTAAAATCATCATTACTATGTGACGTACATAATAAACGACACAATTCTTGCCCACACAATATCATTACTTGACTTTTCTTTCAGGCGTCTCAGTGATTTATAGTAACTGAGGTTAGGTAATAAAAGTAGTAGTAGTAGTAGTAGTAGTAGTAGTAGTAGTAGTAGTAGTAGTAGTAGTAGTAGTAGTAGTAGTAGTAGTAGTAGTAGTAGTAGTAGTAGTAGTAGTAGTAGTAGTAGTAGTAGTAGTAGTAGTAGTAGTAGTAGTAGTAGTAGTAGTAGTAGTAGTAGTAGTAGTAGTAGTAGTAGTAGTAGTAGTAGTAGTAGTAGTAGTAGTAGTAGTAGTAGTAGTAGTAGTAGTAGTAGTAGTAGTAGTAGCAGTATAAGTAGTAGTAGTAGTAGTAGTAGTAGTAGTAATAGTAGTAGTAGTAGTAGTAGTAGTAGTAGTAGTAGTAGTAGTAGTAGTAGTAGTAGTAGTAGTAGTAATAATAATAATATTATTATTAATTATTATTATTATTATTAGAAGAAAAAAGAAGAAGAAGAGAAGAAGAAGAAGAAGAAGAATTAGAAGAAGAAGAAAGAAGAAGAAAAGAAGAAGAAGAAGAAGAAGAAGAAGAAGAAGAAAAGAAGAAGAAGAAGAAGAAGAAGAAGAAGAAGAAGAAGAAGAAGAAGAAGAAGAAGAAGAAGAAGAAGAAGAAGAAGAAGTAGAAGAAGAAGAAGAAGAAGTAGAAGAAGAAGAAGAAGAAGAAGTAGAAGAAGAAGAAGAAGAAGAAGAAGAAGAAGAAGAAGAAGAAGAAGAAGAAGAAGAAGAAGAAGAAGAAGAAGAAGAGAAGAAGAAGAAGAAGAAGAAGAAGAAGAAGAAGAAGAAGAAGAAGAGAAGAAGAAGAAGAAGAAGAAGAAGAAGAAGAAGAAGAAGAAGAAGAGACCAAGACCAATAGAAGTCCTTACTAATTTTAAAATAGCACACTTTTCCCCAGAGCCCCCACCCATGTTAAAAATATTTTAACAAAGCCTCTTCGGGACTGGAGTACAGCTCGACTGTCAAACGTCTGTAGTCTTCGCAATGCTTTGCGATGTAAATGAATATTTTCAATGTCCTTGGGAATATACACGTTACTTTTATTATATGATTACAATTTATAATATGTAAATATATAATGAAAAAAGTTTACTACGAGTTGTTTTTAGGTATTCTTAAATGAGTTTATAATTGGATTGTTTTTCTTCTCGTCTCTAAAAAAAAAAGAAAGAAAAAAGTGACGTACACTTTTTCATGCCTTGTTGTTGGACCTGTGTTAATGTTAATCTTCTGTTCTCTCATAAGGCGTTTTCTCTCTCTCTCTCCCCCCCCCCCCCCACCCCCCGGTATTTTTCCTGGTCTCTTATACGTGTTTTCCCCCTCGTCTCTTGTAAGTATTTTTCCCTCCTTGTCTCTTGGAAGTGTTTGTTTCCTCCTCGTCTCTTGTAAGTGTGTTTTTTTCTCCTTGTATCTTGTTAGCGGTGTTTTTTTTTTCTTCCAGTCTCTTGTAAGTTTTTTCCTCGTCTCTTGTAAGTTTTTCTCCTCGTCTCTTGTAAGTGTTTTTTTCCTCTCCTCGTCTCTTGTAAGTGTTTTTTTTTCTCCTCGTCTCTTGTAAGTGTTTTTTTTCCTCCTCGTCTCTTGTAAGTTTTTTCCCCTCGTCTCTTGTAAGTGTTTTTTCCTCCTCGTCTCTTGTGTGTTTTTTTCTACTCGTCTCTTGTAAGTTTTTTTTTTCAACAGGCTCTTGAAAAGAAATTTGGTTCTCAAAAACAAATTGTAACCGTCGTGCTGCTGATTTTTGCCTCTTTTTGACTAAAGAGTTTGCCGACCACTGGACTAGGTTCTCCTGACTCAACGACTCTGCCATCAAACCAACGACTAGAACATTCTTTGACTCGTCCGCCGTGTCATCAATTTAGGAATCAGAATATCTTTATGATTCACCCCCTTTCTGATCCAGCCCTGACTCTACCTAGGCAACAGCTGTCCTAGAACCTACAACTAGTGACATTTGTAGCATTCATCGATGTGTAACTGATTAACATAGCCCCAGCTGGTGTCCGTGAAGTAGAGACCAAGACAACAACACGGAGCAACAACACAATAACACGATACACACAAACACATACACACTCTGTTATCTGACACTCTAATCCCCTGGTCTGGTGATGGGCTTATCTTAAACTTTTGTGTATGAAACACTCATGAGACTACACACTGAGTAGTTTGTTTGATTAGACAAGGAAGACAAATATTCGTTAAGAGCCTAATAACTTTGCATTGATTACGAAAGATCAGGAAATGCTTTTTATTATAGGCGAATTAAAATGCTGTGTTTTGCAGCTTTCATAAAGTTCTAAGTTCTCATATTTGTGATATTTCCGAGGACATTCATATCTCACCGCCACCTCAGCGTACACGTTTGGAATTCCCCCCCCCCACGTTTATTTTTTTTTTAAATCTCTCTCTCTCTCTCTCTCTGTCTCTCTCTCTCTCTCTCTCTGTCTCTCTCTCTCTCTCTCTCTCTCTCTCTCTCTCTCTCAATAATTTCCACTATCAATGAGAAGTTTACATCACTGTGGCGGCCATAAAATCTTACTCCAGAAATCACACCAGCCGTCCTTCCTTGCAAAACCACTTCATTCATAGATTTTGTGTTCTTAGTTATTTGGGGAATCCATTTTTAACACTCTTTAACACTATGTTTCCGTTTTTTTTTTAAAATTTTTTGCTTCTTTTTGATTTATACATGTCCACCTACTTTCTCGTTCAGCCAAATATATTTCGTTTTCTGTCCTTGTTTTTCCTTATTTTTAATAATTTCCCTTTCTATGCGACCTGGCCAGCCGTTTACGATTCAGCTTGTTTGTCCGTTGATAAAGACTGATCAGATCGATCGGATGTATTTTTATACATGTTTTTCTACCTTGCCGTCACACTGTCTATTCCTAGTTTTGTGTTGTGTTCAGCTTCTATAAGAACAAAAGAGAGATGGGGGAACTACACCGTACAGGCTGTAGCAACGTCACACTGTCTATTCCTAGTTTTGTGTTGTGTTCAGCTTCTATAAGAACAAAAGAGAGATGAGGGAACTACACCGTACAGGCTGTAGCAACGTCACACTGTCTATTCCTAGTTTTTGTGTTGTGTTCAGCTTCTATAAGAACAAAAGAGAGATGAGGGAACTACACCGTACAGGCTGTAGCAACGTCACACTGTCTATTCCTAGTTTTGTGTTGTGTTCAGCTTCTATAAGAACAAAAGAGAGATGAGGGAACTACACCGTACAGGCTGTAGCAACGTCACACTGTCTATTCCTAGTTTTGTGTTGTGTTCAGCTTCTATAAGAACAAAAGAGAGATGAGGGAACTACACCGTACAGGCTGTAGCAACGTCACACTGTCTATTCCTAGTTTTGTGTTGTGTTCAGCTTCTATAAGAAACAAAAGAGAGATGGGGGAACTACACCGTACAGGCTGTAGCAACGTCACACTGTCTATTCCTAGTTTTGTGTTGTGTTCAGCTTCTATAAGAACAAAAGAGAGATGAGGGAACTACACCGTACAGGCTGTAGCAACGTCACACTGTCTATTCCTAGTTTTGTGTTGTGTTCAGCTTCTATAAGAACAAAAGAGAGATGGGGGAACTACACCGTACAGGCTGTAGCAACGTCACACTGTCTATTCCTAGTTTTGTGTTGTGTTCAGCTTCTATAAGAACAAAAGAGAGATGAGGGGAACTAGCACACCGTACAGGCTGTAGCTTCTATAAGAACACAAAGAGAGATGAGGGAACTACACCGTACACGTCACACTGTCTATTCCTAGTTTTGTGTTGTGTTCAGCTTCTATAAGAACAAAAGAGAGATGAGGGAACTACACCGTACAGGCTGTAGCAACGTCACACTGTCTATTCCTAGTTTTGTGTTGTGTTCAGCTTCTATAAGAACAAAAGAGAGATGAGGGAACTACACCGTACAGGCTGTAGCAACGTCACACTGTCTATTCCTAGTTTTGTGTTGTGTTCAGCTTCTATAAGAACAAAAGAGAGATGAGGGAAACTACACCGTACAGGCTGTAGCAACGTCACACTGTCTATTCCTAGTTTTGTGTTGTGTTCAGCTTCTATAAGAACAAAAGAGAGATGAGGGAACTACACCGTACAGGCTGTAGCAACGTCACACTGTCTATTCCTAGTTTTGTGTTGTGTTCAGCTTCTATAAGAACAAAAGAGAGATGAGGGAACTACACCGTACAGGCTGTAGCAACGTCACACTGTCTATTCCTAGTTTTTTGTGTTGTGTTCAGCTTCTATAAGAACAAAAGAGAGATGATGGGGAACTACACCGTACAGGCTGTAGCAACGTCACACTGTCTATTCCTAGTTTTGTGTTGTGTTCAGCTTCTATAAGAACAAAAGAGAGATGAGGGAACTACACCGTACAGGCTGTAGCAACGTCACACTGTCTATTCCTAGTTTTGTGTTGTGTTCAGCTTCTATAAGAACAAAAGAGAGATGAGGGAACTACACCGTACAGGCTGTAGCAACGTCACACTGTCTATTCCTAGTTTTGTGTTGTGTTCAGCTTCTATAAGAACAAAAAGAGAGATGAGGGAACTACACCGTACAGGCTGTAGCAACGTCACACTGTCTATTCCTAGTTTTGTGTTGTGTTCAGCTTCTATAAGAACAAAAGAGAGATGAGGGAACTACACCGTACAGGCTGTAGCAACGTCACACTGTCTATTCCTAGTTTTGTGTTGTGTTCAGCTTCTATAAGAACAAAAGAGAGATGAGGGAACTACACCGTACAGGCTGTAGCAACGTCACACTGTCTATTCCTAGTTTTGTGTTGTGTTCAGCTTCTATAAGAACAAAAGAGAGATGAGGGAACTACACCGTACAGGCTGTAGCAACGTCACACTGTCTATTCCTAGTTTTGTGTTGTGTTCAGCTTCTATAAGAAACAAAAGAGAGATGAGGGAACTACACCGTACAGGCTGTAGCAACGTCACACTGTCTATTCCTAGTTTTGTGTTGTGTTCAGCTTCTATAAGAACAAAAGAGAGATGAGGGAACTACACCGTACAGGCTGTAGCAACGTCACACTGTCTATTCCTAGTTTTGTGTTGTGTTCAGCTTCTATAAGAACAAAAGAGAGATGAGGGAACTACACCGTACAGGCTGTAGCAACGTCACACTGTCTATTCCTAGTTTTGTGTTGTGTTCAGCTTCTATAAGAACAAAAGAGAGATGAGGGAACTACACCGTACAGGCTGTAGCAACGTCACACTGTCTATTCCTAGTTTTGTGTTGTGTTCAGCTTCTATAAGAACAAAAGAGAGATGAGGGAACTACACCGTACAGGCTGTAGCAACGTCACACTGTCTATTCCTAGTTTTGTGTTGTGTTCAGCTTCTATAAGAACAAAAGAGAGATGAGGGAACTACACCGTACAGGCTGTAGCAACGTCACACTGTCTATTCCTAGTTTTGTGTTGTGTTCAGCTTCTATAAGAACAAAAGAGAGATGAGGGAACTACACCGTACAGGCTGTAGCAACGTCACACTGTCTATTCCTAGTTTTGTGTTGTGTTCAGCTTCTATAAGAACAAAAGAGAGATGAGGGAACTACACCGTACAGGCTGTAGCAACGTCACACTGTCTATTCCTAGTTTTGTGTTGTGTTCAGCTTCTATAAGAACAAAAGAGAGATGAGGGAACTACACCGTACAGGCTGTAGCAACGTCACACTGTCTATTCCTAGTTTTGTGTTGTGTTCAGCTTCTATAAGAACAAAAGAGAGATGAGGGAACTACACCGTACAGGCTGTAGCAACGTCACACTGTCTATTCCTAGTTTTGTGTTGTGTTCAGCTTCTATAAGAACAAAAGAGAGATGAGGGAACTACACCGTACAGGCTGTAGCAACGTCACACTGTCTATTCCTAGTTTTGTGTTGTGTTCAGCTTCTATAAGAACAAAAGAGAGATGAGGGAACTACACCGTACAGGCTGTAGCAACGTCACACTGTCTATTCCTAGTTTTGTGTTGTGTTCAGCTTCTATAAGAACAAAAGAGAGATGGGGGAACTACACCGTACAGGCTGTAGCAACGTCACACTGTCTATTCCTAGTTTTGTGTTGTGTTCAGCTTCTATAAGAACAAAAGAGAGATGAGGGAACTACACCGTACAGGCTGTAGCAATTTGGAAGTGCAAAAATAAATGCAAGCATGCAAGAACAGAACACTTGAGAGTGGCATGAGAACAGGAATGTAGAAAGGAAAGACAGTCAATGAAAGACAAAGATAAGGTGCTGGCGCATTTGGCATATTATTGATGAAACATTCTATCATAAATAACTGACAGTACACAACGTACGTAGAATGTCGTGGGCAGACATGAATGCCTGTGCCATTTTCTTGGCGAGAAGCAATATTCCATACCAAATCATTTCTTGGGGGGGAATTTTTAATGAAACAAATACTATTATTGTCAGTGTTTACCACTTTTGCGGTGTAAAAAAAAAAAAAAAGGTGGGTGGTGTGGAAAAGAGGTTGGGGTCTTTGAGTCTAAGGATTTATGTCCGCCTGGCTAGTGCTGCCGGGGATGACCACAGGGGTAACTCCAGTCAAGCTAATGTCAAGAAAATATTCCAACGGACTGTTACTAAAAAGCTTACCGAAATGAGGAAGCTGAGCAACGTGCACAAAACACACAAATCGACGTTTCGACCTGAGCCTTTCTCGACATGAACTCGCTAAACATAAATTACATAGGCCACGGTCTGTGCAGGTTAGGATTTCTTTTTTGGCCTCTATAAAAAACAATTGACAACCTTATCGAGGGTTTCAATCCGGTTCTCCCGCATAAGAGCTCATCGTTCCTAACCGTTCGACCAGCTGCTGTTCAATGGAACACTGAATATAATTTGTACTTAATGGCTAAGTAGTTAAGCAGTTTGTCTGCAGTTGAAGGGCATACGTTCATTTCACACAATGCGTCGATCATTTCCTCAAGGCAGTTTTATATGCTATCTCTGTGGATCATTGCTTGAGATGCGAAGGTCGTGTTTTATTTGACGCTCTCAGCAGACCACTTGCTATTCTGCAGCGAGAAAATAAACCTTATAGAATCTGACCCGGTGCAGCAAAATCGAATCTCTTAGTTGTTTCTTCTTCTTCATTATCTTTCTTTTGTCGTCTCACCGATACCAGATTATAGCTTAGTGTCGTGGTTTTCTTATTTGTCGCGCTTCTCGGGTGGCTCCCCCCCCCCCCCCCCGCAGGTCCTCTTGACTTTAGTCCTAAACTTTAAAGCTGAGCATATTGCTATATCGAGAGTAGCGGCTAAGCGCTCGCCTGTGAATCGGAAGGTCGTGGGTTCAGGTTCTAAGGGAACCAATATTTCTTAAAAAATGACCCTGGTTCCAGGGTCGACCCAGCCTGGGATGAGTACCAGGTTTAGTCCCGGAAAGTAAAGGCGGCCTTGTGATGCTGACCACAGCACCCGGTAAGTTAGAAGTGGTATTTGACTGACTGACTTTCTACCCCACCAGGGCATCACACAAACGATTAACATCCGATGACACAATGTGCCACCATGTGGGTGAGGATCACCATGGAGAGGTCCCAGAAACCGCGTTCAGCCAACTGGCCATATTTATGGCCAGGCTATATTGCGGCCCCTGGCCAGAGTAGGGCTTTAAATAACGAGTGGTATATAAAATATACGTCCAGTCCTATATGCCCAATACGACTGAAGGGGTGGGAAGGGTCTTTTACTTAACCTACAAGGTCCAACAATTAAGTCATTATCAGTTATCATCAGTTCTCGTTATGCCTAGTGGCACATGAGGCTTCAGAGAGGACTTTCCATCCTTTCCTGTCCTGTGCAATCTTCAGTGCAGTTTGCCATGTCAAAGATGCCGCACTCAGGTCACTTTCCACCGTTCGTCTCCATGTTGTTTTTGGCGCCCCTGTTTTCTCTTTCCCTCTGGTATTCTTGTGAGAGCTGTTTTGGCAGGTATATCAGAAGTCATTCTCATAACGTGGCCAAGCCATTTCCATCTTCTCTTGGTAATCATACTATCTAAAGTTTCTTGGTTTGTGGCTTGAAGTAGTTTAGTGTTTGAGATTGTATCTGGCCAGAAAATTTTGATAATTCAACGTAGACATGTGTGGTGGAAGGTGGACAGCTTGTGTGCATCCTTTTTGGTCATTCTCCAGCATTCCGCTCCATAAAAAAGAACTGGCAAAATGATGCTCTTGTAGAGTCGGAGTTTCGTTCCTCTGCAGTAATTGTTGGATTTCCAGATTTGCCTCATCCTTCCAAAAGCAGCTCTAGCTTTGTTCAGACGTGACTGTATATCTTCCTCTGTCCCTCCCAGTAGGGACACCACACTGCCAAGATATGTTAAATGTTCTACATTTTCAAGTGATTGGTTACTTATGGTCACTGGTTGTTGGTTTGGACTGTTTGTCATGATCTTAGTTTTCTTTGTATTTATTCTCAGTCCCACCATTTCGACTGTGTAGTTTAGTCTGTTACTTTTCTCTTGTATATGTTCATGTTTATGTGATAGGAGTGCTATATCATCTTCAAAATCAAGGTCCTCAAGCATGGTGAATGGAGTCCATCGTATGCCTCTTAATGTCCTGTCTACTGTGTTCTTTAGTATCCAATCAATCACAAGGTTGAAGAGGAGAGATGACATAAAACATCCCTGTCTTACACCCGTCTTTACTGGGAAAGATGTATTGTAATTTTTTATACTGCAGGAAAAGTCTTTATAGATGACAGCAATTATGTTGACTATTTTTTCTGGGATTCCATAATGTCGTAAAATTTTCCACAGACCGTCTCTATGGACGCTGTCAAAAGCTTTCTCAAAGTCCACAAAATTAATATATATACTTCTCTGCCATTCGTTGCATTGTTGTAAAATGTTACGTATGGCGAAGATGTGCTCAGTTGTTCCTCTGCCCTTTCTGAATCCTGCAACAATTAAGTAATGAGACTAATTCGATAAAAATAAAAATAATCAACAGTTGAAGACATAACATGTATCTGATTCAAAGTAAGCCCCTTTTGCATTGATACAGCAAGTGGTACAGTCTAACAAACACTGGAACGACCTCTGTAGTTCTTCTGCTGTTATAGCCCTTAAAGTAGATGTTACGGCCCTAGCCCTTAAAGTAGATGTTACGGCCCTTTGTATGTCATCAATATCGTCAAAGAAGCGTCCTTTCTATCGTAACTTTAATTTTGGGAATATAAAATAATCACAGGGAGACAAATCTGGGGAATAAGGTGGAAGGCTGAAAACACACACTTGTTTTTGGGCCAAAAATTCTTGTTTTGATGATATTGGGTACTCAATCCACTGATGTTTTTGGTCATCAGACAACGAATGAGGTACAAACCGGCAAGCAACTTTTTTCTTGCCAAAATCTTGCACTAAAATGTTATGAATGGGTTCTCTATTAACATCAGATTCACCTGCCATCATCCTTATAGAAAACAATGATCTTCTTGTATCCGTTCTCTAACTTTTGCGATGAGTTCATCATTACGAACAGAAATTTTGCAGCCAGATCTAGGTGCATTAGTAATCATTTCCCCACCACTTTTGATTTGTGGATACCAGCTGAAAATGTGTGCACTAGATAAACAACTATCCCCATAAACTTGTTGCATCAATTCAACTGTTTTAATGGCGCTTTTTTTTTCCGAGTTAAAAAAACAAATTTAATGTTAGCTTTTTGCTCTGCACTGAGAACGTAACAATGCACCTCTGACTAGGTCAACAAAATGGCGGCTTGTTTGTTGTCTGCTTATCCAGCGGCGATGAAAAGTTGTCAGATCATATATGAATGTGGTCTCTTTAGATTCCATGCTTTTCTTCATAGATGATATTTTTGTCTTGGCCATAAAAAAATCAGTCTCATTACTTAATTGTCGGACCTTGTATTTTGATATATCAAACCTACGCGACACATCAGGCCGGGAGTGCAGAGAGTGGCTAGCCAGGGCTACTGAGGTGGAAGTCCAATAGTTTATTAACGACAATTCTCGTCTTGATGATCTGTTTATCTATTCATGTGGTTCTGTATTGAGAGGGAAGCGAAGTGCCTGGGAGTTCGTAGCGAAAGCCAATGGAAAATATTTAGTGCAGGACAGCCATCAAATGATACCACAACATCTAACATGAGAATGCAGGTGAAGGCCGTCATTGCTGCTTGCTGTTGACTAGAGAACAAGATACATATGCATGTCGCAATTGTAACGGACTCTGAAAGCATGCTGAAAAAGGTGAAGACGGGATTGCTTCGAGCAGAGTGGCAAGTTTCACTTGCAAGGACACGGATAGTGAGCATACTTTGGATCTTTTTCTAGGCGCTGCCAGCGTAGTAAGGAATGAACAGGCAGAAAGATTAGCTGGATCTACACATGACAAGGCTGATGTGGTCAGGGCCCTTTGGGAACAAGTAACGAAATCAGAAGAGAAGCTTGATTATTATGGGCTGGAGAGAATGATGCACCTGGATGTGACCAGAGGTTTCAGCCGGCACAATACGCTTAGAGGAAAGGCAAGACTTAAATACAACCAGACTACGACCGGCACCATTAGTACTGGAACTCTGCGCTGGCTGCTGAGGATGGGGACGGAGCGCGTATAGTAATGCCCCGAGTTCTGTGATGCCATTTCCTAATTCAGCTCAACTCAACCTACGCGACATATCTAAACTTTTCGTAGTGATTTAACAGTGCGAAATCTTCCAAGACACCAGTTTACAAAGTTGGTCAAGCTTAACCTGTACATAGAAAACATTTTTAGATAAATCGATGACACGCCAGGGTATTGCAGGGGAAATAATCAATAACCTCTAACGTGCAGACGACACAGTCCTAATGACAAGGAGCACACTATATAGTCGTTTAGTTATTAGAAACAGTATAAAGCAAATCATTTTTAAAATTCAGTAATTTGTGTTTATCTACATTGACTGGTGGGTTATTTAATTGTAAACAGAAATGATGTGGCAGTAAACGCAATATAGCATCTCGTCTTACCCCATCTATACCGGTAGACAGTAACTATGAATTAACTAGTCGGTCCACACGGGGGCAAAATTTGTCGTTATTATGAAGCCGTATACTGGCTACTTACGGGGCCCTAATATAACGCTTCTGAAACCTGTCCCAGGGTGATCCTTATCCGAATGGTGGCACCGGTTTTAATTGCTCGGTGTGGTGATTTTCTGGTGGGTTGAACGTCAAGTCAGTCGGCTGGTCTTGTAACTCTGCAACCATCAGTTTCCCCATATATATTGTGTTACACGATTGAACGGGTGTCTGGCATTTGCGCCTGTTGGATTCTCATCCGATATGTGTCTCCTTGAGTCACGGAGTATTAACCTTTCTCAGAGGGAAATAGTTTGCACAAGTTGATTAATTAACTACCTTACTCAGGTGCAGTTTATCTCCCTTTCGTCACAGCCGTAAATCTTTCTGAAGCTACTTGCAAAATATGACGTAAACATAGCACTGAAGCTAAAGTGTCGGCTTTGTAATTTTGTAATAGAATTATTTCACAGTTTCCGAAACGCTGTTAACGATGTTAATCCAAAGGTTTGGTAAGTTATCCAAAAATAGCAGACACCGAGATGTTATGACTTTGTGAAGGTTCCAACCGTTAAATCCATGATGAAGAAACAGACAAAACACGTGTGGATGTTTACAGCGAAGTTGCCCTGTCAAAGAAAAATTTTCATTTTTACTTTTGTTAAAAATTAGTGAACAGAAAAGCTGCACCGTTTCAAATTTGTGTTTCCTTTTGTGTGTGTGTGTGTGTGTGTGTGTGGTGTGTGTGTGTGTGTGTGTGTGTGTGTGTGTGAGAGTTATGTGTTATTACGATGTATAATTCAGTTTTTGTACAAAAACAAAAACAATATTGCCTGCAAGACCCACTCACACTAGCCTACAGGTTACTTTGTAATTGTTTAGTGATGCCCCAATATAAATGTGCTGTATGGCTTTGCGTTTGAACAGGATTTCTGGGATTTGTACCTGTATGACTCTCATTTACTTTTGTTGTTGTTGGTGTTTCTGTTTTTTGTGGATGTTTTTGTTTTGTGGAGTTTTTGTGGCGTTGTTTTGTGTTGTTTGTTTGATTTTGGGTTTGTGGTTTGTTTTTTGTTGGGATGTTGTTTTGTTTTTTTTGTGGTTTTTGGTTTTGTTGTGGGTTTGTGAGGGTGATTGTTGTTTATGTGGTTTTTTTTGTGGGGTTGCTGGTGGGGGGTGGTGGTGAATGATGTGTGTTGGGGGGTTGTTTGTGTTGGGGATTGTGTGTGTGGGGGGGTGGAGTTTTGTTGTTTCTTATGGGGTGGGGAGTTGGTGGGGGGGGTGTTTTTGTGTGGTTTTTCCCCCCTTGGGGGGGGTGGTGTGGTTGGGTGATGTGGGGACTTGTCTGTGGAGGTTTGGTTGGGGGGTGTTTTGTGGTGGGTTGTTTGTTCGTTGTTGTGTGGGGTGGGTTGTGGGCTGGATGTGGTGGGTGGTGGTGGTGGATATGATGGGTTCTGTTTGTGGTTGGTGTGTGTGGTGTGGTTTTTGAGATTTTGGGGGGGTCGGGGGGTGGTGGTGGGGGGGGGTGGTTTTTTTTGGTCCGTTTTTGGGTGTGTGGTGGTTTGTGGGGGGAGATTGTGTTTGGTTGAAGTGGGTTTGGTGGGGGTGGTGTATTTGTTTGGGGGTTTTTTTTGGTGGTGTGTTGTGTTTGTGTGAGTGGCGGTGGGTGGTGTGTGGTTGTTTGGTCTTGGTGGGGGGGGGTGTGGGTTATGGGGGGGGTGTTTGTTTTGGGTGGGTTGGTTTTTTTTGTTGGGTGCTCTGGGATTGGTGGGTGAGGGTGGTTGTTGTAGTAGCGGGTGTTGTTTGGTTGGTTTGTGGTGAGTTTTGTTTTTCTTTTGTTTTTTGTTTTTTGTTTGTTTGTGTGGGTGGTTGAGTTGTTTTGTCGTTTGTGTTTTTGGGTTTTTTGTTGGTTGTCTTTTGTTGTGAGTTTTGTGTGTCTCTGTGTGTGATCTGTTTTGTGTTTTTTGTCGGGGGGGTGAGTTTGTTGTTGTTGATTTTTTGTTTGATAGTGTTGTTTAGGTTTGTTGTTTTGTGGGGTGTGTGTGTTTTTTTGTTTTTTGTGTGGTTTTTGTGTGTTTGATTGTTGTTTTTTTTTTCATGAGATGTGCTTTTATGTTTGCTTGTTGTGTTTGTGGTGTTGGTGTGTTGTGTTGTGTGAGTTCTTTCTCTTTGTTTTTTGTGTGATTGTTTTTGTGTTTGATTGTTGATGTTTTTTTTGCGAATTGTTGTGTTAGGTTTGTGTTGTTTATTATGATGTGTGTTTGTTTTTTTTCTGTTTTGTTTGTGTGTGTGTGTGTTGGTGTGGTTTTTGGGTTTGGTTGTGTTTGGTGGGGTTGTTGGTTGTTTTTGTGTTGTTGTGGGTTGTCTGTTGTGTTCGTCTTTTTTTTGATTTTTTGTGTTGATTGTTGGGTGTTGGTGTGGTTTTTGTTGCTTTTGTTTGTTGTTTTGTTTTTGTGTCTTTTTTTGTTTTTTTGTTTTTGGTTGTTTGTTGTCTTTTGGGGGGTTTTGTTGTTGGATTGTTTGTGTTTGTTTTGTGGTGTTGGTTTGTTTTTTGTTGTTTTTTGTTTTCTCTCTTTGTGTTGTGTGTTTGTGAGATGTTCATCCTACATAATCTAAGTCTAATAATATATATATATATATATATATATATATATAATATACATAATATTAATATATATATATATTAAAAAAAATATAATTATATAGTGCTATATTATATATATATATATATATATATTATATATCTGTAGATATATATAAATATATTAATATATTTATATAATATATAGTATATACATATATATATATATATATATATATCTATATTCTAATAATATAGAAGCTGAAATATTTTGGTCAAACCAAGCGCCCACAGAGGATTGGAATAAAAAAAATGATAGCAGAAGGCATGGTACTAGAAAGGAGGAGCAGGGACCGACATTCTTTTGAACCATCCCGAGGACTGACACAGGATATAAGTGACTTCTTGAATGTGAAAAAGTTTGTGAGAGAACCGAGTTTTTTTTTCCAGTCAGACCTAGATGAGAACTACGTTTTACCAAAGGACCTGCTACATGATTATAGATATATATATATATATATATATAATATATATATATATAATATATATATATATATATATATATATAATTATATATATAGTTTTTAAAGTTAATATTACAATATAGGAGAAGCAATGGCAAACTGCTACACGTATAACTGTCAGGTAGAACTACAAGCAGCCAACTTAAATGGAGTTGGTTGCGAAATCGTGTCACGGATATATAAATAACTTTCTCATTATTAAAGATATTTGTTTCATGTATTCTTTCCCGGGAGTGTCCACTGGAGTTGTCACGCCTGATAACTCAAAGAGAGATAATTCAAATACCGAACCAAGAAAAAACGAATTCACAAACACTCCTTTCAGTCGTATATAACAGTCACATAAGGACGCTCTTATTTTCTGTAACAAAAGTTTTCAATATCCCTATAATACTGGCCAAGATAATTCGCGTATTTGTAGCGTGCGGCTAGAGTATCCGGTTTGTATATGAATATGTTAAAGGAGTGAAACAATGAAGATGTATTATAGAAGTCAGGTCTTGAATAATGTTTAGGTAGTTTAATAACATTCTCCCCTCGTGATATGCAATTGTTTGTTATTTTAAAAGCTCCACCCTGGCTCTTGCCGGGGACCCTGACTATAGCCGGGCGTTAAATATGTCCTAGGCCATAGATAAAAAGGGTTTCTGGAACCTCTCCACCGATGATCATCATCCGCATGGTGGTACTTTGTGTCACCGGGTTTTTATCGATTGTGTGATATCCTGGTGGGGTACAACTACCTAACTACATTGGTAACTTGAATAATAGGGATACATTAAATGATACTAACTAAAAAAATAAAATCTGTGGTCTTGTTTCGTTACCCCCCCCCCCCCGTTTACCTTTTTAAATTTTAAGTCCCTCCCCCTTTTCCAGATTTACAATCTGTATGATTACCGTCTCAAGGATGAGAGTCAAACAGCTACAAATCCCGGAAAGCCCGTTCATCTGCATAGCCATATAGAACAGATATTATGGGGCACCACAAAAGGTTACAAAGATATCTGCAGTGCAAATTATTTTAACACGCTTTACTGCAGGGGGGAAAAAACTGTATTAACGGAATGTATCTTTTCTTGTTTGTGTTTTTACATAGTGGTGTGTGTGTGTATTTATGTGTCATGCGCGAATCTATTCAAAATATACAAAAAACAAGTTACGGCGATGACAGCTCTCTCTTCCCCCCCCCCCTCTCTCTCTCTCTCTCTCTCTCTCTCTCTCTCTCTCTCTCTCTCTCTCTCTCTCTCTCATTTTCACAGACAAGAAGACACATTTTCTTCCTCTCTCTCTCTTTCTCTGGCACACAAGCTTGCTTGTTTAGAAAAACTGCTGTCTTGCCTGCAGTGAGCAGGAAGCCGCAATGCCAAACCCACCAACACTAGACCGCTGGTGTCTTCCTAACCGTTTCGTGATACCCCCCCCCCCCCCAGTATAACGGTGCTCTTCTATCTTTCTCTATCTTCTTTTACCCCACCAGGACATCACACAAGCGATCGACACCCGATGACACAAAGTGCCACCATGTGGATGAGGATCATCCGTGGAGAGGTCCCGGAAACCGCGTTCAGCTTTTAGACCATATTTATGTACGGGGTATATTGCAGCCCCTGGCAAGAGCCAGAGTAGGGCTTAAAAAAAACGAAAAATTGCACACCCAAAAAAGGAATGACAAGAAGCAAAATAATGGTGCTATGCATATTATCACCAAACTTCACCCAGTCTGTGCTTAGCCCAGATTCCTTTTCTTGTTTGTAATAACTTTTTTTTCTGTTAGAAATTGGAAAGTATTTACATGTGCTGCGAGAGGTACTAAATGTTACACTAAGAAAGTGTGTGTGTGTTTGTGAGTGTGTTTATATACATATATATATATATGTATAAGTCACATAAGAAATATACAATTTCCTCGATAGCCGTTTCTCTCCCTCCTCCTTCTTTTTCCATTACTCGCTCCCCCCCCCCCAACCCCCCCATTTCTACCTTTGTCTGTTTCATACTCCTCTCTCTTCCTCTTTCTCTGTCTCACACACGCATACAAAACTTACCTGCATATAATCCGTTGTTTTTGTAGTCATACGTTTAAGTCACGCTATCGCGTTGGTGGCTAGACGCCCGCCTGCGGATCGGAAGGTCGTGGGTTCGCGTCATGACGGAGCCGGGTTTATTAAATATGACCTTGACTCCCAGGTCGACCCAGCCTTGAGTGGGTACCAGGTGCAGTCCTGGGAAGTAAAGGCGGCCGTCATGATGCTGACGTCATCAACCACCAAGTGCCGATTTGTCTATAAAAATATAGTTCTTTTTCTATATTTCCAGTAGACCTAAAGGGATGTAAAAGGGTCGTTTACTTTTATATCAGTGATCGTAGTTGAGTCATTGACATTTAGTTTCGTAACATGACGCAATATAACATAATTATACTGTCTGTATTTACTGCCTTGTTACATTAATGAGTACTAGAGTGGTCGCGAGTCTAAGGGTTTAAGGCCACATAGCTAGTATAGTCACCAGCAACTGGGCAGATCAGGATTTTGATTGTTACCTGTGACAGAGAAAAACAACTGCATAATCCCCTGTGTAGCAAGGTTAGGTGGTGCCCAAAGAAAAACATTTACTGTCACCCCTATCTCTGTCCCCCACATTTTAGTTTACAAACACATTTATTTCAACCCCCTTCCCTCCCACCAACCCGTCCTCGGTGGTAACGACCGAGGAGGGGGCCGAATTCCTCCCTTCCCACGCTACTGCCCTTATGGAGGCTCGAACCCAAGCCTTCGCTTGAGAATTAAGCGCTCCAGCAGCTTGACCAGTTGCTCCTCCGAATTTTTCACATATTAAAAATGTTGCCAGTGGGAATAGACTGCGGGCAAAAAAACAAATAGAACAATTAATGCGATGATGACATATGGCGTTAGAACCTGCTGACAGCGTTAGAACCTGCTGACAGTGATAGAATCTGCTGACAGTAATAGAACCTGCTGACAGTGATAGAACCTGCTGACAGTGATAGAACCTGCTGACAGTGATAGAACCTGCTGACAGTGATAGAACCTGCTGACAGCGATAGAACCTGCTGACAGCGATAGAACCTGCAGGACAGCGATAGAACCTGCTGACAGTGATAGAACCTGCTGACAGTGATAGAACCTGCTGACAGCGATAGAACCTGCTAACAGCGATAGAACCTGCTGACAGCGTTAGAACCTGCCGACAGCGATAGAACCTGCTGACAGTGATAGAACCTGCTGACAGTAATAGAACCTGCTGACAGTGATAGAACCTGATGACAGTGATAGAACCTGCTGACAGTGATAGAACCTGCTGACAGTGATAGAACCTGCTGACAGCGTTAGAACCTGCTGACAGTGAAATACTTGAAATATTCTGAAGGAAACATGACTACCCTAGAACTAATTTTAGCTAGTCTGACAAAGTGGTGTTGAGTCATGAATAAAAACCTAATACCAATGAACACAACCTTCGAACGTCCTTCTGACAATGAACCTAATTAAACAACCTTCTGACCAATGAACCTAATTAAACAACCTTCTGACCAATGACCTTAATTAAACAACCTTCTTCAATGAACCTAATTGACTGACCTGAACCTAATTAAACAAAATCGGAACCAAATTAAACAACCTTCCAACCAATGAACCTTATTAAACAACCTTCTGACCAATGAACCTGATTAAACAACCTTCTGACCAAACCAACCATGAACCTTCTTCTGACCAATGAACATAATTAAACAACCTTCCAACCAATGAACCTAATTAAACAAGAACCTAATTAAAAAAACTTCCAAATAATGAGCATAATTAAACAACCTTCCAACAATGAACCTAATTAAACAACCTTCTGACCAATGAACCTAATTAAACAACCTTCCAACCAATGAACCTTATTAAACAACTTTCTGACCAATGAACCTAATCACATAACCTGCCGACCAATGAACTTAATTAAACAACCTTCTGACCAATGAACCTAATCAAACAGCCTTCTGACCAATGAACCTAATCACATAACCTGCCGACCAATGAACTTAATTAAACAACCTTCCAACCAATGAACCTAATTAAACAACCTTCTGACCAATGAACCTAATTAAACAACCTTCCAACCAATGAACCTAACTAAACAACATTCTGACCAATGAACCTAATTAAACAACCTTCCAAACAATGAACCTAATTAAACAACCTTCTGACCAATGAACCTAATTAAACAACCTACTGACCAATGAACCTAATTAAACAAAATTCTGACCAATGAACCTAATAAAACAACCTTCCAAACAATGAACCTAATTAAACAACCTTCCAACCAATGAACCTTATTAAATAACCTTCTGACCAATGAACCTGATTAAACAACCTTCCAACCATGAACCTGATTAAACAACCTTCTGACCAATGAACCTGATCAAACAACCTTCCAACCAATGAACCTAATTAAACAACCTTCCAAACAATGAACCTAATTAAACAACCTTCCAAATAATGAGCATAATTAAACAACCTTGCAACCAATGAACCTAATTAAACAACCTTCTGACCAATGAACCTAATTAAACAACCTTCCAACCAATGAACCTTATTAAACAACTTTCTGACCAATGAACCTAATCACATAACCTGCCGACCAATGAACTTAATTAAACAACCTTCTGACCAATGAACCTAATCAAACAGCCTTCTGACCAATGAACCTAATCACATAACCTGCCGACCAATGAACTTAATTAAATAACCTTCCAACCAATGAACCTAATTAAACAACCTTCTGACCAATGAACCTAATTAAACAACCTTCCAACCAATGAACCTAACTAAACAACCTTCTGACCAATGAACCTAATTAAACAAACTTCCAAACAATGAACCTAATTAAACAACCTTCTGACCGATGAACCTAATTAAACAACCTGCTGACCAATGAACCTAATTAAACAACCTTCCGACCAATGAACCTTATTAAACAACCTTCCGACCAATGAACCTTATTAAACAACCTTCCAAACAATGAACCTGATTAAACAACCTTCCGACCAATGAACCTTATTAAACAACCTTCTGACCGATGAACCTAATCAAACAACCTTCCAACCAACGAACAAAACTAACCAGCATATTAACTCTTCGTGCCACACATGCGGTTTGAAAGATAAGATAACTGGACTGAGAATGAAGCGCAGTATATAATGTGCCCCCCTTCATATGAGCTTCATATGAATAACACTCATCATCATCATCATCATTGTCGCCATCATCGACATCACTATCATCATGATGTAGCCGTTTTTATATAACGTCGTTTCCTTCACTGCTAGCTTGAAAGAAGCTGGCTCCCTCACCAACTCCCTGACCATAATGCACTTTCCCGCCCAAGATGGGTCCTATCTTGCGGTCACTTTCGGGCTGGTCGGTCTCTGTTTTTCTTACCCCTCATCTTGTCCTCCAGTTCCGTACTTTAGAAGTTGTTGACGTTTTACATTGGCCCACGTGCTTCAGTTTCCGAGACAAGATGCTGTTTACGAGCCAGATTTCTTCTATGTTCAGTTTGTTTATAATGTAAGAGTGACTATCTTTTATGCCTGTATTCTGAGGTGATGTAGGGTCCGAGGAGTGGCAAACGGGGAGGGGGTATATTAAATAAATACTATAAGTACTGTACACAATGGTAGTCGCCGCTGCGGAGTGGCTAGACTGCGGATTAAAAAGTCGTGGGTTCGCTCCCCGGAGGAGGTGGACTCTTTTCAAAAATGACCTTGGCTCCCAGGTCGACCCAGCCTTGAGTGGGTAACAGGTGCAGACCCGGGAAGTAAAGGTGGCCGGTGTGATGCTGACCACATCACCTATTGGTCAATAAAATATAGGTCTTGCCTTGTATGCCCTATACGCATAAAGGCGTGCAAAAGGGTCCCTTACTTACTTTCTGTATAAAAGTTAATTGTAGATGCTTTACTGGACGTCGCAGAACCACCCCCGGTTAGCTGTTTTTGTTTTACCAGACAATTTCAAGTTCAATAGTTGCATTGGACTAAACGGTCGGATTTTGATTCCTCTTTCGAAATCATTGCAATGCGGTCTGCTGTCATTGTTCCCGCAGCTGGAATCGAACCAGGTACTTTGGAATGTACGAATCACGTTAAGCCAGATACGCCGACAAGTACTATCGTCATCATCATCTTCAAGTGACTTGCCGACTAGCGTGGGCAATCATGCCTCGCCACAATCTGCGATCCGCAACTGCATAAATCAGTTCG
Organism: Candidula unifasciata; assembly: GCA_905116865.2. Taxonomy (NCBI): domain Eukaryota; kingdom Metazoa; phylum Mollusca; class Gastropoda; order Stylommatophora; family Geomitridae; genus Candidula; species Candidula unifasciata. Next base: position 121,850 of record CAJHNH020004212.1, read on the forward strand.
TGTGTTGACACCAAAGACCGTCTGCAGCTTACGGGCCATACTGCTGACGTCACCAAACCGGGCTAACAATATGTTGTTTTCACTCTGACAGTTCTGTTTTTCGTTGTGTTCCCTGCCGTCGCCCATACAAATTCTAGGACGAAGCTTGTGAATTAAACAAATATATAGTCACACACAATATGACAACATAGAAGCATACAATACAACATTTCTAGCCTGCAAACATCACACAAAAATTGCTTATGCTTATTGTTTCATGCAGTTTACACGCATATGTCGATGATGAAATAGGCGGTGTCTGTTGTGAGGGTTGTTCTAAAGTAAACATTACTTCCAAAGGGATGTCATCTCTGGCAAATATTTTTCAGAATAACTATATGAAAGTCCAAAACGATATACTCTTGCTAGACAAATCCTCCAAGAAAAGAAAACAGGCAAACTGAGTTAACTCAATAATTTAAATTTACAGAGGATTATGTTACTAAATTATAGGGCATACTGCAGCTAAAAATGTAAATAGTGTCTGTTGTACGTCATGTTGCTATGTTGTCATATTGTGCGTAACAATATATATATATAAGTTTAATTCTCAGGCATGTTCCTAGAATTTTTGTGGGGGACGGCAGGGAATACACCGAAAAATTGGGACTGTCAGAGTAGGAACTTAACGTATCGTTAGCCCGGTTTATTGACGTCAGCAGCATGGCCCGTCAGATACAGACGGTTTTGTGACCCCCTTTCATGCCATGACAAAAGAATGTCAAGAATCTTCTCACGCTGGCTTTCTCTGTCTCTCAACAAATCTTTCCGGTGGTCACAACATGTTCCATTTTCCCTCTTCTCCTAACGTAATATTTGTGATCAGTTAGTTGTCTTCGAGCACTAATTCTTTCCAAACGAAAAGTACTTTACATTCATTTAAAAAGCTCCTTCATAATACACTGACGTCCGCTGACGATGACGCACTTGAACTCTTTGAGGGGAATCTAGACCCAGTTCCCGCCATTCGGTATAAACCGTGCTGAGCTTTGATCTAGTTCTTGGTAATTTAACCCTGGCCTTCATAGACTGCAGGTTACACACACTAGGCTTTTGAATGTAAATGCTATAGACGCATATTAAAAATAAGTTATTTAGAACACAAAACTAACACATATGTCAGAGACAAAATATTCAAAGTTGCAGGACATCAGGAGCCTCTCTTGGCAGCAGTGAAACGTCGCAAACTAACTTAGTTCCTGTACGTGGTGAGACATGATAGGAGTGCAAAGACTGTGCTTCAAGGAAGACTGGAGGGTAGTCGAAGAAGATGAGGGCAAAGAAGAATCTGGAATGACAACATCAAGAAATGGACAGGACTAGGTTACCATACACTTATTTATCAAACGAAAGACAGAGAATGACGGCGGGTTTTTTGTACTAGTGCTTCCATCGATCCACCTCTGCGACCCGAACAGGTCAAGGGTTACGTTATGTTATACACTAGGCTGGGCAGAAATCTCACCCTTCCCCTTCCAAATGTATGCTGTATCAACAATGAAGGTTCGCTGCAGTGTACTGATGTCTTTAGGAATATCATTTAATGAGGCCCAATCTCTTCCAAAATGCGACTCGTGTGTCGTCGTCCGAGAGGAGCTGGTTGTTATTTAAATAAACCCTCCACTGTGGACATACAACCATAGAACGTCGAGGATGATGCAGCTGAGAAACTCCTTCATATCCCCCTCCATACAGTGCTCTAATTATACGTTCTTTTTGAGGTTGAACAGAGAATCTGGGATTTGTGGTTGCTGGCTTGCTACCCAGATTGAGAATTTGAAATCTCAGCCAGGATGGGGGGAGACAGAAGGAAGGAATAGCATAATAACATGCTTCGCTACCAATGCGACGTCATACTGCTGGTCTTGCAGCCCCTCCCCCCCCCCTAAATAGAAATTAAAGGATGATAGGAACCAAGTAGAGACGAAAGAATAAGAAGAACCAACTCGAGATAAAAGAATGTGAGGAATCAAGTAGGGATGAAAGAATGTTAGGAATCAAGTAGGGATGAAAGAATGTGAGGAATCAAGTAGAGATGAAAGAATGTGAGGAATCAAGTAGAGATGAAAGAATGTGAGGAATCAAGTAGAGATGAAAGAATGTGAGGAATCAAGTAGGGATGAAAGAAAAAAGGAACCAAGTAGAGATAAAAGAATTGGAGGAACCAAGTAGAGATAAAAGAATTGGAGGAACCAAGCAGAGATGAAAGAATTGGAGGAACCAAGTAGAGATGAAAGAATTGGAGGAACCAAGTAGAGATAAAAGAATTGGAGGAACCAAGCAGAGATGAAAGAATTGGAGGAACCAAGTAGAGATGAAAGAATTGGAGGAACCAAGCAGAGATGAAAGAATTGGAGGAACCAAGTAGAGATGAAAGAATTGGAGGAACCAAGCAGAGATGAAAGAATTGGAGGAACCAAGTAGAGATGAAAGAATTGGAGGAACCAAGTAGAGATGAAAAAATTGGATGAACCAAGTAGAGTTGAAAGAATTGGAGGAACCAAGCAGAGATGAAAGAATTGGAGGAACCAAGTAGAGATGAAAGAATTGGAGGAACCAAGCAGAGATGAAAGAATTGGAGGAACCAAGTAGAGATGAAAGAATTGGAGGAACCAAGCAGAGATGAAAGAATTGGAGGAACCAAGTAGAGATGAAAAGAATTGGAGGAACCAAGTAGAGATGAAAGAATTGGAGGAACCAAGTAGAGATGAAAGAATTGGAGGAACCAAGCAGAGATGAAGAATTGGAGGAACCAAGTAGAGATGAAAGAATTGGAGGAACCAAGCAGAGATGAAAGAATTGGAGGAACCAAGTAGAGATGAAAGAATTGGAGGAACCAAGCAGAGATGAAAGAATTGGAGGAACCAAGTAGAGACGAAAGAATTGGAGGAACCAAGTAGAGATGAAAGAATTGGAGGAACCAAGTAGAGATGAAAGAATTGGAGGAACCAAGCAGAGATGAAAGAATTGGAGGAACCAAGTAGAGATGAAAGAATTGGAGGAACCAAGCAGAGATGAAAGAATTGGAGGAACCAAGTAGAGATGAAAGAATTGGAGGAACCAAGCAGAGATGAAAGAATTGGAGGAACCAAGTAGAGACGAAAGAATTGGG
>CAJHNH020004212.1:130000-147500 GCA_905116865.2 Candidula unifasciata
GGTAGATGAGGCTCGTCAGTACGGGAGTGCAGCTCATCCAGGAGAAGGAAAACTCTGATTTCAAACCACGGGCAGAAGAGGCTCGCCAGCACGAGAGTGCAGCTCATCTAGGAGAAGGTAAACTCTGACTACACACCTCTACTGCCTTGTGGCCATACCCATGTTTGGGAAAGCGCTTCGGGAGTCAACCCTGAGGAAAAATCCGGAGCTGGAATCCCTAAGGCGGTTTAGCCTTGTATACAGTGCTATTCCGGCAATTCCTGCAACGTCCTCGGTGCCAAGTTGTACTGGTTTTTGCCTTTCCCTTGGTATCACCGGCGACGTAGAGAGGGGGTACTTGCTGCCTGGGCAACAGTCTGTACTCCAAATCAAAACGCCCTGGCCTGTGCCCTGGAGAGGTCACTCCAGCGATGCTAAACAGTTTCGACACAACACGGGAAACAGCAGTCACCGGTTATAAGACTTTGCTCAATTGGCGTAGAGCTAGGCGCCAGGGGTTGTTTCCGACAGTGGGAGAGACCATCGTAGTCTCTGCCTCAGCTGGGCAGCCCCCAGTCAGTAAGGTGTTGTCCCGCCACGATCCGTTTGCCTTGTTGGGTGCACAGGGCTTAGGTGATAACCCGACATACGGATTGTAATCCTTGTACCTACACAAAGAAGCAAAAAAATCAGATTCCCAGCTCTAAAGCTGGGCACATGGAACGTGAGGACCATGACACCTGGTATTCTGGACGATCTGCAGTATATGAGCGATGTAAGGAAAAATGCATTCATTAACAATGAACTGTCCCGTTTGAACGTAGACATTGTTGCCCTACAGGAAACCCGGCTCTCCTCCTCAGGTAGCATCAAAGAGAAGGACTTCACATTCTTCTGGCAGGGAAAACCATCTTCGGAGCCCATGGAACAAGGCGTATGCTTTGCGATTAGGAACCGACTGCTTGGAACTGCCACACCACCTACAGGAGGATCAGAAAGGATCCTTAAAATTCAGGTCCAGACAAGAGCTGGACCAGTCACTCTGATAAGTGCCTATGCACCAACCCTGCCCTCTTCTCCCGACTCCAAGGACAAATTTTACGAGGAACTCAGTTCCACACTCAGCGAAGTCCCGGACAGGGAAGCCCTATTCATTTCGGGTGACTTTAATGCAAGAGTGGGCGCTGAGCACAGCTCATGGCCCTCCTGTATGGAACATTTTGGAGTAGGAAAAATGAATGAAAATGGACAGAGGCTGCTTGAGCTATGCTGTCTTCACAACCTCTGCATCACAAATACCTTTTTTGATCTGAAGCCCCAGCACAAGGTCTCTTGGAGACATCCCAGATCCAAGCACTGGCACCAGCTTGACATTATCCTCACTAAACGCAGTCACCTTCATCTTGTTAAGGTCACTCGCAGCTATCACAGGACAGATTGTGACACAGATCACTCCCTTGTGTGCAGCAAAGTAAAGTTAATCCCAAGCAGAATACATCGGACAAAGAGGCCAGGACGGCCCCGCATTGACACAGGAGAAAGTCGTAATCCTGGGAAAGTAGGAGAATTTGTAAAAATCCTGAGCACAGCTCTGCCCGGCCCACCAAACGCGGATGCTAGTGACAGATGGAAACATCTAAAACACGCCCTATATAATTCTACCATGTCCGTGTTCGGTAAGAAGCAAGTTAAATCACTGGACTGGTTTGAGGAACTCAAGGAAGAAATGTTGCCAATTATAGAGGAGAAGAATAAGGCTTTATTGGGATATAAAATCCAGCCGAATATAAGAAATCTGCAAGTGCTCAGGTCCATTCAGTCTAAAGTCCAGAAAACTGCACGGCGCTGCGCTAATGATTACTGGATCAAACTTTGTGAGAGGATACAAACCTCAGCAGCTACTGGCAACATAAGGGGAATGTATGCTGGCATCAAGAAGGCTATTGGGCCAGTAAACAGAAAGATTGCCCCTCTCAAATCAACCACGGGCGAAATCATAAAGGATCGGACAAAGCAGCTGGACCGATGGGTGGAGCACTATCCAGAGCTATATGCTACAAGCACCTTTGTATGTGAAGAGGCTTTAAATGCAATGGAGTGTCTGCCAACCATGGGTGAACTAGACACGGAACCCTCCATCACAGAAATCGGTGAGGCGGTAGATGGGCTTCCTTCAGGGAAGGCCCCAGAAGAGGATGGTATCCCACCTGAGATCCTAAAATGCTCCAATGATGCTATTCTTCCTGAGCTACACAAGATCCTCTGTCTGTGTTGGCAAGAAAAATCGGAGCCACGGGATATGAGAGATGCCAACATTATAACTCTCTATAAAAATAAGGGAGATAGACGCGACTGCAACAACTATCGCGTTATCTCTCTATTGAATTATGTGGGAAAAGTCTTTGCTCGTGTTATCCTAAAGAGGTTGCAAATTCTAGTGGACTGGGTATACTCGGAATCACAGTGTGGGTTTAGGGCCCAGAGATCAACAGTTGATATGATCTTCTCCATCAGGCAGCTACAAGAGAAGTGCAGAGAGCAACAGAGGCCACTGCTCATTGCTTTCATAGATCTTACTAAGGCCTTTGACTATGTCAGCAGAGATGGTCTATTCGGGATCCTTGAAAAATATGGATGTCCACCAATACTACTGAGGCCAATCAAATCCTTCATGAGAATATGAGGGGGACCATAATATATGAGGATTCATCATCTCGACCCTTCCAGATTCGAAATGTAGCAAAGCAAGGATGTGTTCTGACTCCCACGATGTTTGGCATCTTTTTTACCGCATTATTGGAGCGTGCATTTGGGACAGCAACTGAGGGGATATACCTCCGTTCGAGGTCAGATGGCAATCTTTTTAATCTGTCCAGGCTACGTGCAAGGACGAAGGTGCACACGAGATGCCTCAGGGATTTTCTGTTTGCGGATGATGCAGCCATTGTGGCACATTCAGAAGATGATCTGCAGATCCTGATGAATCGCTTTGCAAATGCTTGCAAAGAATTTGGGCTTACCATCAGTCTGAACAAAACACAAGTGATGGGATTGAATGTTGGAAATCCACCAAACATTAGTGTGTATGACCATCAGCTGCTGGCTGTAAATGAGTTTGAGTACCTAGGCTCACGTATCTCAGGCAATCATTCTCTGGATGCAGAACTAAACAAACGTATAGGAAAGGCCTCTGCTATGTTTGCAAATCTCACAAAGAGAGTCTGGTCAAACAAAAAGCTAACTGATAATACAAAAATGAAGGTTTATGAGTCTTGTGTCCTGAGCACATTACTGTACGGCTGCGAATCCTGGACTCTCTATGCTCCACAGGAAAAAAGACTGAATACCTTCCATATGCGCTGTCTGAGACGCATCCTTGGTATATTATGGCGAGACCTTGTCTCCAACGAATGTGTGCTCACGAGAGCAAAAATACCATCAATGTATTGTATACTGAAGCAAAGACGTCTGCGCTGGCTGGGACATGTCTTCCGCATGGAGGATGGTCGTATTCCAAAAGACTCCTATATGGTGAATTGGTTACTGGGAATAGACCTACAGGAAGGCCAAAGCTGCGCTATAAAGATGTATGCAAACGTGACCTAATAGATACCAACATAGGCACAGAGATATGGGAAAAATCAGCTGCAGATCGACTACTATGGAGACAGAAAGTGAAAGACGGACTGTCACATTTTGAAAGAAACCGAACACAACGAGCTGTGGAGAGGAGACACCGGAGAGTAAAACTGCCTCACAACGAGGAAGTATCTGCTTTTTTGTGTATCCTGTGTGGCAAAGGCTGCCATTCCCGCATCGGACTTTACAGTCACAGCAGATGCTGTTCCCAAAGCCAGCGGCACATCTCCATAGTCCCCCGGGACTGACGCATGCCATTACACACACACACACAAACACACACACACACACACACACACACACACACACACATATATATATATATATATATATATATATATATATATATATATATATTATAAACGAGGAAAAATCAGTAAGTAAGTCACAAGCAGTGTTGCCACTTTTCTTTGACAAAAACATCCAAAACTGAGTCAAAAAGTATTTAAAACATCTAAAATTGCGTAGAAAACATCTAGAAAAAACATCCAAATAGAAAAACTTACAAATTACTTAGCAATTGATATGATTTACCCTATAGAATCATGTCCTCATCTTCACTGAAGTCTGCCTTACAAGATCCACGGGATAAACTTAGCTTGGATGATGAAGTTAAAGCTTCATATCCAAAATGACTCTGGTATGCTTTAGCTGTTCCAATTTCTTTTAATACCCAATCAGGGAGCTGATATGGGGAACATCCTTTTCCGACTCTTATCGGGCAAAATTTTATTGTCAAGATAGCATTTAAGAGGTCAAATTTCATCCTGTTTCTTAGGTTAGATTTGATAAATTTACTCCAAATGAAAAACATATAGAAAAACATCTACCATCTAAATGTCAAAAACGCCATCCAAATGCAAGGAAAAACATCTAAATCTGGATGTAAAACATCCAAAGTGACAACACTAGTCACAAGTAGTTATGGGATGGCATGAAAATGAAGCTGGTGTTTCTAAAGGTGTCATAAGGTGACAGCAACAGTGAACTTTACGTTTCCATTCGTTAGGTGTTGCGTGCGTATTTACAACACAAAAACAAAATTTCAACTGTACTTACGGAGTATTTCCGCAGAGAACAACCTTGTGCCTTTTATTTGGGGAGGGGAGGCGGAGAAAGGGGGGGGGGGGGGAGAGAGAAAGAGCTGCCTGCAAAGGACATTCATTAAAAAATGCTTCCTGTTTATGCTGACAAATTTACCCGTAAAGTGGTGCTTAGCCAGGTAAAGATTTTTGCTCAAGAACGCTCTAAAATTGTTGATGTCAATTTAGTCGTCCTGTTGAGACTGCAACAGACGCATCTCGTGCGTGTGGATGAGATGGTTAAGGTGACAGGCGAGTAGCGGTTGGCTCTGTAGCAGCTGCTCCGTGGTTCGCAATACAAGATAATTCATGATGGATTGAAATTTTCAGTCCACTGAAAATTCAACTTGGCGGGATACATTTCGCGAATGAGTTAAATGTAAAGTGAAAATGGGGTTTAGAAAAAACAGAGCACTCTGTTCTATACAGCAGGTTTGGGAGGACTGAAAAAACGATGGAACAAGTGCAGCATTGAAGGTGGAAATTGTGTTAAAAAATACAGCGTATGTGTAGAAATAAACGGTTTTCAAGTTGTTATCGTCCTAAGTTTTTTTTTTTTAAAGAACCACCTGTGACTTAGTTATTGATTTCCATTGACTTCCCCTAAAGAAAGAGAGGTAGCTTCTGTGGTGTAGCGGCTAGACGCCTACCTTAGGATCAGAAGGCCGACGATTCGGGTCCTGACGGAGCAGGACTTTTTTCCAGAAAAGGTCTTGGCTTTCAGGCCGACCTAACGTTGAGTGTGTACTAGGCATCGACCTGGAAAGTAAATGCAGCCGGTGTGATGCTGATCATACAGCCCACCGACATATACTGTTTCAAACAAGAAAAAAAAAAAACGTCGTTTTCTGATGGAGCTTTCTTGTAAAATAAAGAATTTAATTCAATAGTGCGTTTTTATTATTTGACAAGAAAGACTGTACGCCTAAAACTTATCGATGACATAGATGCAAATGAACTGTCAATTGTTTAGTTAAACCCTATGGTATGCTTGAGTGCAAATGGAACAGTTTCCCTTTTTAAATTACAAAGATTTTTACTGGAAAAATTAGCGTCATCAGATAACCATGCATTTTTTTACCACACACACAAACACACACATACACATACACACACACACAAACACACACATACACACACACAAACACACACATGCATATATATATTAGTGTGTGTGTGTGTGTGTGTGTGTGAATGTGTATGTGTGTATGTGTGTAAGTGTTTAGATGTACACCAAACCCAGGGCAAATATCCGGGGGGTTGTTGAAATGACACATTTACACATTCTTTTAAAAAATGAGAAGTAAAGGCAACACGGACAACAATTAAAACAATTACCAATAAACTACAAACATTCATTAACCGGTGCCTGCTCAGAAGAGAGGGAATTAAATGCTATAAGAGATTAACTAATGTAGAGCTTTGGGAGAGAACATGTTCCAGTGGGCCAAAAGGAGAAAAAAACGACCATGGTGTTGGATAAGACACATGTTGAGAGAACATGAGAACAATATAACGACACCGTCTTTGCTCTGGAGCCCACAGGAGCATAAAAAATAAAGGCATACAACACACACACACACACACGCACACACACACACACACACACACACACACACACAACACACACTTAGAGGAAGGAGTTAGGGAATGAATTTAAAAAAAAGATGGAGAGGAGATGAGGCGAGCTGTGTGCAATAGCGAACGATAGAATGACTTAACGTGAGTAGGTTGAGGGCCTATGCTCCAGTGGGGAATAGAATCTGGAAGTAACAAAAATCAATGTGCGCTCATCGATAATCATATAGTTAGTATTCTCTCTCTCTCTCCCTCCCCCCTCTCTCTCTTCCCCACGATAGTCGGTATGTCACCTTATTTAAGGGGATCCCTAATTGCATGTTTCAATCAAGTCCCCAGCTTTAGAATGCAATCATTTTCTAAGATTCTTATATTATAAATTATAAGTCCTTCAACACGACTATTAAAAATTATGACTCCCGTGTGTCACATACCGCTCCTGTCACGTGCCTGATTTAAGGATTTCTCCTTAAGAACCAACAGCACTCTGAAATAATTATGTTGAGTCGTTGGCTCGTATTGGACTAAGGGATATCCCGTGGCCAATATACGCTCAACTTATTTCAGGAGTAGGGCAACTCAAGCTTAGGAATTCTTCCAAGATAGAACTGGAACTTTGAATGCGCCAATTTCTACATAGACTGTATACACGTCTTGACACTTAGAAATCATGCGAGAGAATGCCGCTAAAATCTAAACTCGGCGTCTCTAGGAAAGAAGTCCCTCGTATTCCTGCCCAAGGAGTAAACCGGCTTACATGAATTTCTGAATAAAATACCAGAAATCTTCAACCTACAGTTGCAAGTTTGAAAATGAAAATTTATCAAAGCAACTAGATGGTCTAGAAATGAATATATTACCAGATCAAGGTATATATCAATATAAGGGACTATAAACCCTTCCGGACGGGTTTAAGTTTGAAATTTGACTGTCCGCGTAGAGAAGTCAGATTCACGACTCGTCCATTGTGTAGGGTTGGCGGCTCACTTCACGACACCGTGGCTGATCTTTGAAAATAAGACAGGTTCTCAAGTCTTAGCTATATGGGAACCCCCGGCGATAGTGTTTGCATCATTCTTATATCAGCTAGGGGCTGTGTGGTCTCGAGGCATGGTGTCTGCCTCGAGTGCTAGAGGTTCTAGGTTCAATCCCCGGTAAGGGCTGAGATCTTTTCATGTGGACTTGGACTTCTAGAGATTCCCCCTGGTCTCTGGGTAGTGAGATCGGACGCCCGTGTGCATTGTTGCGTACGTAAAAAATACCTTGGCAGTTGGAAATCTAAAAGAGTTGCCTAACGGCGCTGCTCGGGCAAAATTTGGAGTTAAAAATCTACCTAAATATTCCAGGATCCCCGCCGGTGCCACAGAGCCTGTGCACTGTTCTGAGCTTCTACGGATTTAGACTTGAGTCAGAAGAAGAACGGAGCACTTATGGGTTACTACCTGTGTGTCATGATGTTGATAAGTTGTTCAAAACTTCAAATCATATCAGCTACAGAGCTGGTGTTGTGTTTTACGTTCTTGGTGGACGGCTTGCGTTTTACAACAGAGACCGAGCTAAATAAGATAAAAACCAGGCGAAGTGAAGTCTTTCCTCTTGACTTAAAACCTATAAACCGCTGGTTCTTTCGTAATAAGTCACCCCCGATGACGTCACTGGGACAGTCAAATATTTTTATATGGAAGTAAGACCGGGTTTCCCGGCTTTGTGGTGCTTTTAACTACCTGAAAACATCTAGAACTGGACCTTGCCCCAACCCACCTACGTCCCACGAGAGAGTGCAGCCTAGGTCTCACGACTGCATGTAGCCTTGTTCCCACGACTGCATGCAGCCTATCTGCCACCCCTCGAAATATTGGACTGCCTCTTTGGGGTGACTTATTACGAAAGCACCCGTTCTTCTAGTGCTTGATTATAGAAAAGACACTGAATATGAGTGTCTTAGATAGTGGATGCACTATCTAAGAAACAGACGATAATATTGAAAATTAAACCATCATGGGAGTATTCTCCATAGCGTAGCTGGTAGGCTCTGCATAGAAAGGAGGTTTTTCGCCCTTTAGGAAAGGACTATGGCTCTCGTGTCGAACCAGCTTGAGCCTAAAAAGTGGTATCCAGGTAAAGTCCTGAAAAGTGGTATCCAGGTAAAGTCATGAAAAGTAGTATCCAGGTAAATTTCTGAAAAGTAGTATTCAGGTAAAGTCATGAAAAGTAGCATCCAGGTAAAGTCCTGAAAAGTGGTATCCAGGTAAATTCCTGAAAAGTAGTATCCAGGTAAAGTCATGAAAGTGGTATCCAGGTAAAATCCTGAAAAGTAGTATCCAGGTAAATTTATGAAAAGTAGTATCCAGGTAAAATTCAGAAAAGTAGTATCCAGCTAAATTCCTGAAAAATGGTATCCATGTAAAGTTATGAAAAGTAGTATCCAGGTAAATTTCTGAATAGTATCCAGGTAAATTTCTGAAAAGTAGTATCCATGTAAATTTCTGAAAAGTAGTATCCATGTAAATTTCTGAAAAGTAGTATCCAGCTAAAGTCATGAAAAGTGGTATCCATGTAAAGTCCTGAAAAGTGGTATCCAGGTAAAGTCCTCAAAAATAGTATTGAGGTAAAATCTTGAAAAGTGGTATCCACCTAAAATTCTGAAAAGTAGTATCCAGGTAAAATTCTGAAAAGTGGTATCCAGGTAAAATCCTGAAAAGTAGTATCCAGGTAAAATACTGAAAAGTGGTATCCAGCTAAAGTCCTGAAAAGTGGTATCCAGGTAAAGTCCTGAAAATTAGTATTCGGGTAAAATCCTGAAAATTGGTATCCAGGTAAAATCCTGAAAAGTGGTATCCGGGTAAAATCCTGAAAAGTAAAGGCGGCGTCATGTTGAGTACATCACCCACCCTGTGCTGATTAGTCTAAAAAATATAAGTCTAACGCTATATACCTGTTACGCATAAGGGCGGAGAACACTATCCTTTACCCTAGCAATTGTGAATTTTTTTCGCTACGGCACCCTTGTCAGGCAAACAAATTTTTGCGGCACACCTACTCTTAAAGTGGTAGAAACAATCCACATGTAATGTTCAGTTGTCTTTAATGCTAGGAAAAAAAAACTGTTTGAATGAATATTTCATATTTCCTCTATGGATATGAGATGTGTAGTTAATGTTACCCTCAAATCACTTGACCCAGAAAGTCTGCTCCTGTATTTGTTTTTTATAAAAGCGTACATTAAGAATGCACTGAAGCTGTGCCAGTAGCATTGCTTTCTGAATACATCTGCATTCACAATTCCTCTTGTCTTTCTTCGCCGTATTTCTGTTTTAAACTGTCGTCTTCGCTGATCCCAAGCAGATTTTGACAAATTCTTGTTTTTTTTTTTTTGCCGCGGCACCCCTGACATACGCTCGCGGTACCCAGTTTGATAACCGCTGCTTTACACAATCATGGAACAAGAATTGAAAAGTTTGCAGATTGTAGATAAGACTTAAAATTGAGGGCAGTATACCATAATGACAGTGAAGATCAAAATCTGTTCTTGAATTTAAAGAAAATGAAAATGATGTCCACAGATAAAACTGGCTGTCACCCAAAAATAACAATAAATGATGAAGAAATTGAAAATGTCACAAACTTTGAATAGCTAGGCTCTATAATAAACAACAATGGAGACTCTTCAATAGAAATTAAAAGGATGATGGCCATAGCAATGCAGAGATTGAACAGCCTTAAAAGTCTATGGTTAAGCACCAGCAAGGAGATAAAAATTAGAATTTTGAGAGCATGCATCTTCCATGTGGCTACATACGGATGTGAGTCGTGGACTATCTCTCAGTCCTTAAGAAAGAGAATTAGGGGCCGTTGAGCTGAAATGCTATAGAAAGATTCTCAAAATATCTTGGACAAAGAAGATGAGAAATATTCACATCTTAAAAGATCTGAACATTAAGGAAGACTGGCTAATAAACAGCATCCTTTCTCGAAAATTGAAATATTTTGGTTATATTAAGCGCCACGACGGATTGGGAAAAATTATAGCAGAAGGCATGGTACCAGGAAGGAGGGGCAGGGGCCGACCAACACGAAAATGGGCACATGATATAAGTGACTCCTTGAGTGTAAAAATGCATGAGGCGGGAGAACTGGCGAGAGACCGAGTTTCTTTCAGGCAGACTGTGATGAGAGCGACGTTCTGCAAAGGACCTGCTCCATGATGATAATGATACCATAATGGGACAGGAAATGATAATTTTCAGGAATTTATCAACGATGGTCTTGAAGGTTACACAGTTATAAAAAAAGAATGTAAACTCTGGAGATTATAGCATAAGGTGAAGAGACAGTTGGTTTATGAGGCTGTAACAGAAAGGAGAAAGAAGGATTATTCGGAAGAATCTATCGCAATGAGACGACGCGGACAATTCTTGTCTTTATCATCATGGAAAGAAAGAGGCGGACAATTATTTGAGACTATACCATGATGACTAAAATCTGAAGACTAAACGATCATGACTAAAAACTATATCATTATGGATTAATCTGAAGACCATACCATCACTATAAAAAAGTAAAGGTAAAAGTAGGGAGATGTGAACCAGCGTCATTGCACACGGTTATGAGCCATAAGTCCTATGCCACCAGTACGGACACCTGATAGGAATTGTCTGCCTGTGTCACCGCTCACACGTAACTCTGTAGCTACAGCGACGTTCCTCCATTTACCCCAGAGTATCACTCTGATACCCATTTCCTAGAGACTGGGTGAACCCCGGGAGTCCGCCGGTTTCGAACACCGACCGTGAGCTGAAGCGAGTCGCAGCTGGATTTGAAAGCGAGCTTCTTATCGACTGTGCTAACTTGGCCCCCATCTCATAACTATTAAAGACGGAAGTCTATACCATAGTGATGACGGAAGTCTATACCCTCACGACTAAAGAATATACCAACATGACCTTATAATCATGATTGATGACTATGCCGTCATGACTGAATACTATAACACGAAGACGGAAGTATGAGCACTTTGAGAATTATGCTGTACAATCATGACAATGAAACAACATGCCAGAGCGTCATGGTAGCGCAGAAAACATTCAAGAAGTTCGCTGCAATCGATTTTCATGAGAAGACGACAAAAGACCTGACATGCGCACTATGTAGGGGTTACCGAAGTAGACAAACCATGGTCTAAGATCACATTATGTCACCAGTTTTGCAACACAGATTTCCATAGTGATGACGGAAGTCTATACCCTCACGACTAAAGAATATACCAACATGACCTTATAATCATGATTGATGACTATGCCGTCATGACTGAATACTATAACACGAAGACGGAAGTATGAGCACTTTGAGAATTATGCTGTACAATCATGACAATGAAACAACATGCCAGAGCGTCATGGTAGCGCAGAAAACATTCAAGAAGTTCGCTGCAATCGATTTTCATGAGAAGACGACAAAAGACCTGACATGCGCACTATGTAGGGGTTACCGAAGTAGACAAACCATGGTCTAAGATCACATTATGTCACCAGTTTTGCAACACAGATTTCAAAAATGGACGTGAATATAACCCTTACTTAGTAGTGTAACCTACTTCAATTACTTTATTGTCTGTTTCCAAGTCGCGTTTCTAAGAAGATTTTTATGTGTGTATTTATAGACTGCAGATATCATCAGCCACGCCCGTCATTGGTAAGTTTTTTTAATATAAATTTTTATTGAAAAGATTCAATGGTTATCAATATATCAAAATGTCCGGAGATTTTGTTCGTCTGAACACACACACTGGCGTGATTTCTATGACACACAAATGGCCTATCAAATTGAATTTTGAATTGGTGAATGGACTCTATTGATCAAGGTGGAAAGACCACGACCATTCGGCGTTCGGGAATGCTTTCATGCAATTTGCAAAGGGCGTGTATAGATATACAAATACATGTTATGTTATACTGTACAATCACGACCTACGTCATTGTATGTTGGGTATTACCATGTGTGCTCAGTCCTTCGATGCAGCAGTTACCCAAGGTGACTGTTCCCATGAGAAGTTAGTTATAATGGCTCATATATTGACCTCTAAGGCGCCACTGACGTGCTACACCAGCATTCACTCCGAGTTCACGCAATCGTGTTAACATCAGATAGTTTACTATCTGCCAGTTTAGAGTAGTTACATAGGATGTTTTCGAGCAGCATTTTATAACATTTTGCACTCGTGGGTGTCCACCCTCAAGGAGACACAATCTATTTTACTGGGAGAAAAGGGGCGAGAATTGATTGGGTGCGGGGGAGAGGGGGGGGGGGGTGGTGTAAAATTGTGTTTTGGCTGTCATATATATGTGTGTGTGTATATATATATATATATATATATATATATATATATATATATATATATATATATATATATATATATATTACTTTTTTTATATATATATATATATATATATATAAATCATATTACTTTTTTTTTGACTTTTCAAGCTTTTCATTCTTTCCTTCTTTCTTTGTTTTTTTCTTTTCATTCTTTCCTCGTGAATTGCTTCCATTGAAAATATAATAATTAACGTAAATATATTTTACTCTATCATCATCATCGTCGTCGTCGTCATAACAAATATGCAGATATACAAAGCGAACATAATTATTTTTTTCTTTTAAATTAAAGCAATGTTTTCCCGTTGTAAATTTTAACAAAGAAAACACAAACAATAGATTGCACAATTTATTGCCTGGCATATTTTTCTGCATCTCGTCAGGTGCATACTACAGTAAATTTGTAAGGAACTATTTTTGATGTCAGTTGTTCATCTGACATTTGATTGTATTTAAGTTTGCAAAGACTTTACTGTTTGGTTTTGAATTTTAAAATGAGTCTTCAGACCTTCCTCTTGTGTTGTTCATGGTCATAACGAGTTGCTTGATATATTAACGAGCAGTTTTTGCTAACTTGTGACTGAAAGAATCTGAGATGGCCATTGAAGTATGTTTCTTGGATCATGCTACATCAGTTTTGGTTTCATAAATGCGTTTTGTAAGCGAGATTTGGAAAAAAAAAAATTGTATGAGTAGGTGTATGTTACTGTGTATGTTTATGTATAAAACTGTATGAGTATGTGTATGTATGCATGGGTGGGTATGCTTAGGCATGTATGTATGTGTATGCATGTGTGCTAAATGTATGAATGTGGGTGTGTTTCTATGTGTATGCATAAGTGTGAGTGCATGTATATGTGTGTATTAGTGTGGGTGCCTGTATGTATATGTATGTAAAAGTGTGTATATACCAGCGGATGCATGTGCGTGCATGCGCGTGTGTGTGTAGTAGTAGTTGTGTGTCCCAGTGTTTTATATTTGCGCATGTGTGTTTCTGTATAACGGCATGTTTATGTATAGGCATGCATCGTGTTGGTGCATGAATGTGTATGCACGAGGTGTATATGTGTGTATGGAGAAGGTATGAGTGTTTGTATATATGAGTATGTGTGTTCGTTTATATGAATATGCTAGATTGTGTGTACCTGTGTATGCTTGAATGTTTTCGATTGTTTATGTATAATCATGTGTGTATGCATGAGTGTGTATATGCATGTGTTTATACGCATGTGTGTATGTGTGTATCTGAATGTCTGTCTGTCTGTCTGTCTGTCTGGCTGTCTGTCTGTCTGTCTGTCTGTCTGTCTGTCTGTCTGTCTGTCTGTCTGTCTGTCTGTCTGTCTGTCTGTCTGTCTGTCTGTCTGTCTGTCTGTCTGTCTGTCTGTCTGTCTGTCTGTCTGTCTGTCTGTCTGTCTGTCTGTCTGTCTGTCTGTCTGTCTGTCTGTCTATCTGTCTGTCTGTCTGTCTGTCTGTCTGTCTGTCTGTCTGTCTGTCTATCTGTCTGTCTGTCTGTCTGTCTGTCTGTCTGTCTGTCTGTGAGTGATTTAATGTGTGATGGGGCGTGTGTGTGCGCGCATGCATGGATTTACATGATTTTTTGTAGTTTTTCCTTGATATTCAAAGTATGCTTATATAGTTATAGCTACAT
The DNA here is from genome assembly GCA_905116865.2 of Candidula unifasciata. Lineage (NCBI taxonomy): Eukaryota > Metazoa > Mollusca > Gastropoda > Stylommatophora > Geomitridae > Candidula > Candidula unifasciata. The sequence continues at coordinate 144,302 of CAJHNH020004212.1, forward strand.
GAACATAACATGCTTTACTGATCAAAAACAATTATTGTGTAAGAGATGAGTGTTTGGAAGGGACGAATGTAAGATGGGTCTGCGTGATAATTTTGTGACTCTTTAAAAAAAAAAGTTCGTTCGCTTGTTCTCGCTCGTCCACGGTAAAATTAGCAGCCTAGTACTTCAAGGATTGTGAAACTGTGAAAGCATTAATTTATCTTAAAGTCAGATGGCACGTGTGACCAGAGAACTTAAACGCGACTTGACTTATAATTTATTAGTTTCATTTATTAGTTTCACTTCCTCCACAGCACACTGCAAACACTGGCTGTTCGTGGTTTTAATTGGGAGTTTACGTTCAGTAATTCTCTCTCCCCCCCCCCCGCCCCCACCCCCGCCCCCCGAAGTTAAATGGTCGACGCTTATACCGTCATCAAAATCAAGGTTTTCTGCACACACACAATTTTTATTTTTCTTCTTCTGCGTTCGACATCAGTCATACTACACATTGAGTCCCGTCTGGATCAAAAATAGGATTGTGCGTTTAAGGTCGCCACCGGTCCCCCATAGCTTCTCTCGCAATGTGGATCCCCTGGTCCAGATCCACAGTCTTTGCTGGGAGAGGTAAGGGCAGTACTGCAGCTACAAAAAAAAAAAAAAAATCGTATGCAGCTGAATGGAGTCCCGGTGTGCAGCGGTTTAGCAAGGTTAGGTGGTACATCATGAAGAAACTTGACTGGGGAAAAACAATACAGGAGGACAGCGGCGCTTACCAGACAAACACATCAAGCATGACCATGGAAATAGCCGCTGCTTCTAGAGAAGCCGCCACACAGGCAGTAATTGTATCAGACTCCATGATATGCTCCAGAAGATAGCAACATGCGGTAGTAAGCATTCGAAAATCGCGCTTAACCTCCCTCACCTAGATCTTCACACCAGGGAAATGAGCGAGCGGACCAAATTGCAAGTACTGCACTAAGGCATGTGGGAAGAAGCATGGACAGAGCTGATTCGTCAACGCTGTAAGGACTGGGCTAATGGATAATAAAGAATCCCTGACACTAACACGATTGCGTGACAGGGGAGTAAAGCGTAGTGAAGAACGTCAATGCTATCTTCGAAGCCGAGATAGGAGACAATATAACTAGCTTCTCGTGGGAACAATTAGTAGAAGTACTCTGGAGTGGCTGCTGCATCGAAGGACTGAGCACGCATGGGAATGCACAATGCGAGGTGACGTCGATTGTGATAACATATCTTGCCTGTCACCCGGTCTCCCAGTCCTAATATGTGTGTGTGTGTGTGTGTGTGTGTGTGTGTGGAGTGGGTAGGGGGTGGGGGAAAGGGGGGGGGGAATACTTACATACTTAGTCGTTCCCCTTCTATGTTGATGTGTAGAGGCTTGCCAGAGAGATCTCCAAACTTTTCTTTCCACAGTTCTTTTTCTGGCTTTGTCAATTCCAGTCCTCTGTCAGTCAGGGATTGTCAAATGTTGTCTTCCCAGCGGACCTGGGTCGCCCTGTGTGTGTGTCGGTATGTCGGTATTAAGTAATTAAACTGTGCCAAATCCACAATCGGGACTGGCTGGCATCCATTGCTAACTATGGAAATTTTAGGCGGCAAGGCCCCAAACTCTTCCTCAGCGCCCTTTTCTAAACCTTCTGACGCAGGAACCCTGGTAATTCCGTGTAGGTTCATGGCTCCCATATGGAAAAAAAAAAAAGGTAAAAAGGTAAAGGTAAAGTCGGGAGATGTGCACGAGCGTCATTGCGCACGGTTATAAACCATAAGTGCTCTGCCACCAGTACGGACAGCTGATAAGAATTGTCCGCCTGTGTCGCTGTCCGCACGTAACTCTGTAGCTACAGCGACGTTCCTCCATTTACCCCAGAGTGTCAACACTGGTACCCATTTCCTAGAGACTGGGTGAACCCCGGGAACCGCCCGGTTTCGGAGTCGCAGCTGGATTTGAAAGCGAGCCTCTTATCGACTGCGCTAACGCGGCCCCCGAAAAAAAAGGTGAGGGTGGGAGGGGAGAGAGAGAATTGCCCCGCATAACAAGCACACCGTAATAAAAAGAAGCCACTAACTGTGGGCGTTTCCTTCGAACAGGAGTGTATCTGCCTGAGAGGCGGGGAACTATCAATGCATCAAAATAAGCCAGATTTTCAAAAAAGACGTGCAATTTCTCAAACTCAAGTTCTGAAACCAGATCAAAGTCAAGAAGTGGACGAACAGAGATTTCCGTCGGAGTTTACAAGCGGTGCCAACAGGGAGAAGTAAGAAGTAAGAAGTAAGAAGAAGAAGAAGAAGAAGAAGAAGAAGAAGAAGAAGAAGAAGAAGAAGAAGAAGAAGAAGAAGAAGAAGAAGAAGAAGAAGAAGAAGAAGAAGAAAAAGAAGAAAAAGAAGAAGAACAAGAACAAATAGAAAGAGGAAGAAGAAACCCTTGTAGCATCGAGGATTGCACCGTGAAATCCACGTTAGGCAGCGGCACTGTTCGAAACAGAGGCACATTTTTTGCTTCTGCCTGACGGTGGCCGATGCATTTTTGCTCCATTTGTAGACTGGATTTAGTTTCGTCGCCCAGCTTCTGAGTTGAATGCATGGCGTGACCCTGTGAGCTGCAGATTGCATTTGGAATGTTTTTTCGACTGTGACCAACGTGTTGGTGTGAACTGAAGATTCAGAAAATGGCGCGATGTCTGTCGTGCAGTGTTGCGGTGCCCGTATGTGATTAAAATTGATCACGTGGGCAACTGCTGATCTGTTGGTGACTTCTGCTACCATCAATGATGAAATGCAATTCTAATACTGTGATAAATATTCTGTTTGTTTTTCGTTGGCACAGGAGCGGAGCAAAAATGGGGTGACCCGTTTGCTATGAAGCTGAAACTAAGACTACCAGACCAGACCGTGAAATCCATTAACTATCCTCTCAGCCAGAGCCCCAAGCGTATGCCAGGGGTTTCGCGAGCGTATGCCAGGGGTTCTGAGAGCGTATGCCAGGGGTTCTGAGAGCGTATGCCAAGGGTTCTGAGAGCGTATGCCGGGGGTTCTGAGAGCGTATGCCAGGGGTTCTGAGAGCGTATGCCAGGGGTTCTGAGAGCGTATGCCAGGGGTTCTGAGAGCGTATGCCAGGGGTTCTGAGAGCGTATGCCAGGGGTTCTGAGAGCGTATGCCAGGGGTTCTGAGAGTGTATGCCAGGGGTTCTGAG
>CAJHNH020004212.1:157500-242500 GCA_905116865.2 Candidula unifasciata
GGGCAGCCAAATCAAATCTAAAGAAACTGGACAAAATACAAAATACTGGGAACAAGTAACTTTAACCTTCCCACTCCCCGCCTATATAGACATCAGGTCACTTCTAATTGGTAATTCCTGAGCCCTGTGATCTTCGCACAATGTCATAGGGGTGTTCCGCGATACCGTTGATATTGCTTGTGGTATATTTCAGCGTGCCAGTGATTTTAGCGCTCCAAAAACATGGAGCAACTGATCCTAACACAAAATCCCCCTAAAGAGTGCTGCAACCTATATCACAGGCATTCTCTTTCTCGGAACGAAAATGTAAATGCAAGAAAGAACAGAAAGCAAACAATAGAGCAGGACACAACCGTAATCTTTAGGAAAGTCGACTAGCCCAACAAACTTGTGAATGAAAAGTGACCTACTCTATCTGGGGAGATTAACGTTACTTTAACCGAACATTGGTCTCAAAACTATCAATGGAAGAATGAGAAGCACACCAGTCAATGAGCTGGAGGCAACTTATGGCCCTCGGAGCTTGAGCCATCGAAGGCAAGAAAAGATGTTTAACTATCAGAAAAAATATTGAACACTTGAACAGCAACCCCAACTTAACAAAAACCTGACTGAAAATACAAAGCTTCCTCCATCTATCAAAACTGTTCTGCACCAAAAACCTTAAAGACCCTTAGCGTCGGAAATGATCCAGGCATACAACATAGACCTACAGCCTACCTACACAGCTACAACAACAACACCAGGCATAAATAGCAAGGTTAAAGAATGTAAGCAACCACTGCATTGAACATGTCCACATCTATTACCCAAAACCCGAATGGACAAATGTATACACCGATGGATCATTGGAGGGAACAGCAAAAAACGAAGGAGCTGCAAGATGGGAACACAGTGAAAACGCCATGTGCCTCCATAAAACTCTCAACAAACTTCAGAGAAATTATTGATGCAACTAGAGTGCTTGATGAAGACGGCAAAATTGTTTTGCTGTGAGACCGTATGTCAGTTTTCTAGGCTCAAAAGGACCCACGAACCAACATGAAGAGAAAACTGACCTGCCAGCTCAACAAACTCTGAGAAAACAAGCAAATCGTTCTCCGGTGAATCCATCCTCACAGTGGGCAGACCAGGAAATGAGTTAGCGGACAGACTTGCAAAAAAAAAAGGAACAAAGGAGAAACAACGCACCTATTCATTGTCATTATCAGAAATCAAAACACTTATCACTGAAAAATACAAGGAACTGTCAAAAGAGCAAACCAACAGTAAACATCCACAAGACCTCTTCGGCACTCAACAGAAAGCAACGTAGAACAATTATCTGTCTTAGAACAGGGCACAGCAGGCTCAACTACCACATGCATATAATAAAAACTGCACTGTCCCCACAGTGTGCAATGTTAGGTGGGACCACAAACACATAATCATATTCTGCAGACCTGCCTACTCTACCTACAACTTCGAAAAGAGTAAAGTGTGCAGAGCAAGCTATGGGGAACCACGAAGGACCTGCAGCTGACACGCGAGTTCCATGGAGGTAACCCACCTGATGGTCTGACCTGAGCATACGAAACCGAACACAAAGAAGTAGAAAAAGAAAATATGTTACTGACTTACGGCTTCTAGTTCGACCCAGCTTAGAACGGGTACCTGAATATGTCATGGGACAGGAACTGGTCTGTGGAAGTGAGGGAGTTAGACTGATTGTTAGAGCTGTTGAGGTGTTGAGGGCTGAACGTCTGAGAGGAAACACATTGAATACATATAATGTCAACAACGGTCCTGCTTCCCTGTGTGGGTGTTGGGATCCCAGTTGGTGGGGTCGGTGGGTGGCAGTAGACCCTCTAATTTCTTAACAAGCATATCGCAAAAGACGAGTTTCATTCGAAGTCGGGATGCATCTGCCCGATAGTCGAGGAACCTTAAGTCTGTACAGAGATAAGCCAGATGAGGAAAACGGAAATGCACTCAAAACGCAGGTCATGGGACCAGACCAGACAAAAGTCCAGAAGTTGAAGATTTCCAATGCTAGAAAAGGCGGCTGATTTATTAACTAAAAGTATAGAGCCCATTCCCACGCTGAAATAGGTATTTCAGTGCCAAATAAAGACCAACTTAATACCCTGAAAATAAGATGGGTGTATCAAATGCCTCCCAGAGATGTATTTTCTCAGCTGGAATTTCATAAACTAACCATCTATAACACCTGTGACGACATAATTCATTGCTGAGCGGTCAGTCCAGTAAATGAGGTATCCATCCCAATGTCAGGTGGTGTTTTTTTGTTGTTGTTGTTGTTTTAAAGCCCTACCCTGGTTGTTGCCAGAGCCCAATTATAACCGAACTTTTTGGGTTGAATTGTGTGTTCCCGGGTGTCTTCATATGAGTGGTGGCCCTTTGTATCATCGGGTGTTTGTCGCTTAGTGTGATGTCCAGGTGTGTTTGAACGTCAGTCAGTGTGAATCCAATACTTTTGCCGACAAGTGAATGTAAAAGTAAAGTAAAGAACATTTTTCCACTCCTTCTGGTGAATAGGGCATACAGTGAAAGACTCCCCCGTGTGGGAACCGGGGCCCCATTGTGGAGAAAACAAGAATAGACCCACTGCCTCCCCAAAAGCATGTCGTAAGAGTCGACTAATTGGGGAGCTTCCTTTGAAGTCGGAGTGAATCTGCCGGAGAGGCAAGGAACCAACAGTCTGTATTCAAGAGAATGAGATCTTTAAAACTGATGCACACGCAACACTCAGGTTCTGGAGCAGGACTGCAGTTCAGTAGTGGACGAGCAACCAGAACTTTCCGCCAGAGTGTACAGCTGGTGAACGCGAAGAAGAAGAAGTGCTAGACCTGTATTTTATAAACTCAGGGAGTGATGCGGTCAACATCATACCGGCCGCCTATTCTTCCCAGGACTTTACCGTTTACCCAGAAAGGCTGGGTGGACTTGGAAATCAAGGTCACTTTGGAAGTAAGAAAAAAAAAGGTCAGGCACCTTTCGCGGCGTCTAGCCGCTACACACCGGCTGCTTTCAACAAGCGAATCTACAAACAATAAAACTGTCGAAGATCAAATAACAGCCATCTGTGTTGAACTGAAAAAAGAGGGTTTGGGGGGGGGGGGGGGGGGGGGGGGGGGGGGGGGGGGGGGGATTGTGGCAAAGTGGGTAAATCATTTTCCGCGTACTCAGAAGAATGCATCTTTGAATCTACTTTGTGGCAGAACAGTTTACCGGTACTAAACTCCGATGGAAAGTTTTGGTTGTTCGTCTACTTGTTCCATAAGCAGGGTGTTGCGTGTGCATAAGTTTATTCACAGATTTTACTCAGTCGTGTGCAGACTGTTGGTTCCTCGCCTCTCAGGCAGATGCACTTAGACTTCAAATGCAACTCCTAATTAATCCACTCTTACGACATTCTTTTGGTAGGCAGTGGATCTGTTTTTGTCCCCCCGCCCCCACAATGGATCCAAAGACCCCACACTGGGATCTTGTATAATGAAACTGATGCCATCAACTATAAAACAACAAGATGATATGTCCCCCATCATGCATCAACTAGAGTGTAACATCATGGGTCTACCCTAGCACCCCACCAGGTGCGCCGCCACCAAGAAAATATTGGGAGGAGAGAGTCAGGGCTCAGGACCCTTATAATTGTCTAGGTGGTGGGGGTTCAAAAGTAAGTAAAGTAAAGTAAAGTAAAGTAAAGTAAAGTAAAGTAAAGTAAAGTAAAGTAAAGTAAAGTAAAGTAAAGTAAAGTAAAGTAAGTAAAGTAAAGTAAAGTAAAGATCCCTTTTCACGCCTTTAGGCGTATCGGGCACATGGGAAGAGCGCCCATATTTTTACAGACCATCAGCACTCGGTGGGTAATGTGGTCAGCATTACGCCGGGGGGTTCAAAGGGCGAGGATTAAACCTTGTTTGATCGTGCAGTAAAAAACATGTAATCATTATTATCATTACTATATGCTAAATGGCATGCACGCACGCGCGCACACACACACACACACACACACACACACACACACACAAACACACACACACAACCACATAACAATACTTTTGAAATAATATTCAACATTCTTTTTCTTCTCTGCATTCACCGGATGTAAACTCCAGGGCGAAAAGTTCTTATTGTTCGTCCACTTCTTGACTGCGGTCCTGTTTCAAAATCTGAGCGTTGCGTGTACATCAGTTTGACAGATTTGACTCATTTGTGGACAGACCGCTGGCTCCTAGCGTCTCAGGCAGATACACTCTGACTTTGAAGGAAGCTCCCAATTAGTCGACTTTAACGACATGCTTTTGGGTAGGCAGTGGGTCTATTCTTTTTTCTTCTTCCTATAATAGGGCCCCAAAACCCACACAGGGATGAAAAAATATGAAATATATGAAACAAATGCTTACTGAAGGACTTGGTACATGGTTTGCTCTAGTTCCTGAAAATTATTTGCAGGAGACAAGAAGGTAAGGGTAGGGGTGAGGTGGGATATTTTAAAAAAAAATGTTAGTTGCGCAAACCTGTACATGACTTGCAGAGCCAACCCCATCGTTTCTCGGCTGTTGTGCTGTTTCTAGTCGAATTTACGTTCAGTAATTTGCCATTGTCGGCTCTGTGGCTAAGTCGATGCGAACGCTTCGTAATGCCTGGATGCCGGGTCCGATTCCAGCTGCGGGCCATGCGCCTTGCGTTGGTTTCGACAGTGGGATCAAGAGAGCCGACCGTCCAGTGGCAATGACAAACATATGGACGTAAATTTGCCCAGAAAAACCACACAACAGCCAGGGCCTGTTGGGGTTGGTTCTGCAACGTCCTGTAAAGGATACGCAACTATCGATCGAATTTGCCATTGCCTTTAAAACAGTCGACTCTCGATACCACTGTCGAAAACCAACGCAAGACGGTCTGCTGCCAGATCGACTGCACATGGGATCGAACCTAGCACCCCGGCAGGTGGGAGATAAAGGTCCTCAAAATAGGAAGCCCTGATAGGGCTCCTGATCATGTACCCCCAAGGTCCAGACCTATCAGTCTCATGAGCCAGTGGCGTGGAAAGGATCTTTTACGTTCTACGTATTTCTACTGCTCTTTTCTTCCCGTATGGACTAGATAGCAGACAGGTCTCCGTGATTTAGAGGTTACCCCCCCCCCCCCCCCCCCCCACCCCCCCCCCCCCCCCCCCCCCCCCCCCCCCCCCCACCCAGTCCCCCCCCCCCCCCCCCCCCCCCCCCCCCCCCCCCCCCCCCCCCCCCCCCCCCCCCCCCCCCCCCCCTCCCCCGCGTACTATGGTTCGATTTCTGCTGCCGACAGTTAAAAAAGGCACCGTGTCAAATTACTTCGGTGATTATTTATTATTATTATTATTATTATTATTATTATTATTATTATTATTATTATTATTATTATTATTATTATTATTACAAGTGTCTTACTTCTCCTCCTCCTCCTCCTCCTCCTCCTCCTCCTTCTTCTTCTTCTTCTTCTTCTTCTTCTTCTTCTTCTTCTTCTTCTTCTTCTTCTTCTTCTTCTTCTTCTTCTTCTTCTTCTTCTTCTTCTTCTTTTGCTGCTGCTGCTGCTGTTTCTTTTCGTCCTCCACTTCCTTCTTCTTTTCTTGCTTAAATTGTTATTTTTCTTCGCGTTCACCGACTGTAAACTCTCTTGGTTGTTCGTCCACCTGCGAACTTTGATCTTGTTTCAAAACCAAAGTGTTCCGTACATATCTGTTTTACAGATCTGGCTTATCTGTTTGCAAACATTTAGTTTCTCGACTCTCAGCCAGATGCACGTAGACTTCAAAGGATGCTCCCAATTAGTCGACTCCTGCGACATGCTTGATGGTGAGCAGGTGGGTCTCTTTTTTTCTCTATGGGGCACCGGAACCCACACGGGGATTCCTGTTCATATAGTCCATGCCGTGTGGCTTTGGTCATCGGGTGTTCGTCCACAGCCTTCTGTCTCAATTATTGATGAGAGACTGATACATCTTCAACCAGGGAAGTAAGCATGCAAGGGAACTAAATTCCCGGACATCTCCCCCTCCACCCCAACCACGTACATTGTAAAGATGTTTTTGCTTATCCATTTCTTATATTTTTTTATGTAATAATAATTATTATTTTCTATGCACCTTAGCTTTCACCGACTGTAAACTCCAGCGGAAAGTTTTGTTTGTTCGTTCATTTCTTGACTTTGGTCTTGTTCCAGAATTTGCTTTTGCGTGCAATACCGTTTTACAGATCTGGCTTATTTCTATACATAACATTCGTTAGTCGTCACTTGGGCAGATACAGTCCGACATAGAAGAAACCCCCCATAATCATTCGACTTTTATGATATGCTTGTTAGGAGCAGTGGAGCCTTGGAACCCACACGGGAAGTAATAGGCCTAAGCTCATTGACCTCTCCCCCCCCCCCATCCCACCACTAGAAAATTATGAGGAGGGGGGCCTAAGGCATCCCAACCGCGATTGTTTCCTCTACGGCGGCGCCCCTGGATACAGATGTTCATCCATTGGTTCCTTAGGTAGGATAAAGTGCAAGGGCGTGACGTATGCCACAGCGTGAACTATTCATGGCTTTTTTTTAATAGCCCCAGCAATACAAAGACGATTCAATCTAACAACATTGTGTAAGGGATTCCTAAACTGCAATGCAACCTATATTCAAAATCGCTATAGCGCATAATTGTGATAATTATTGGTAACTTATTACACCGGTGTAATACAGGGTCATTGAGAATGACTGCCGGAATCTTAAACTGTAATCGTAAAAAACTTATTGAATGGATATACACGCATGGCGTCTTCAAATGTTCAGAAAAGTTTAAAATTTTAGACTTACCTAGTGCACATTGATATGGGCGCCATTGATTGCTCTGGTGTTGTCTAGGTGGCCATGAAATCTCCTGCCACGGTCTATGAACCAAGTCCAGAGCTACACAGTTGCAACTGCTGCCGCGACCCTTTCTCTTTAAACTTCTGGATGGATGTTCCTTATCTTCTCAGCGTTTTTCTATGCCTAGGGTCGTTTTCACAAAAATGCCCACTCGCATTGCATAAGGCACACCTTCCACCACCCCCCCCCCCGCCCGCCCTCCCCATTCCCCATAATTTTGTAAAGGTAGATACAGGATCCCCTTTAACTATTTGTAGAGATTATCTTTAAAGGTATTCGTTATAAAAGCCATGATTTTCAAAGTGTGGTTATATTATTACTGCTTTTCGTCCTTCTTAGGACGTTATTTTTTGTTATTTGAAGCCCCACTCTGGCTTTTGCCAGGGGCCGCAATATAGGCAGGTCATCATTATGGCCAAATGTCTGAACGCGGTTTCTGGGACCTCTCCACGGTGATCCTCATCCGCATGGTGGCACTTTGTGTCATCGGGTGTTTATCGCTTGTGTGATGTCCTGGTGGGGTAAAAAATCCAATCCAAGTGTGGTTATATATATTTTGCCATTCAGCGTAATAATAATATTGATAATAATAATGATAATAATAATAATAATTATAATAATAATATCAATAATAATAATATTCTTCTTCTTCGTTCACCGGCAATAATCTTCAACGGAAAGTCCTGGTTGTTCGTACATTTGAGCTTTTGCTTTGTGCCAGGGTCTGAGCTTTGTGTGTACATCCGTTTTACTGGCTTATTTGTGTTCAGTTGATTGTACCTCTGCTTAGGGAAGATGTATTCCGACGTTGAAAGAAGTCCACAATTAGTCCACGCCTACGACATGCTTCTTGGGGAGGCAGTGGGTTTTTTTTTTTTCCCACAACGGGGCCCCGGAACCCACACGGGGAATAATAATAATAATAATAATAATAGAATAATAATAATAATAATAGAATAATAATAATAATAATGTGTTAAATAACAAATACAAATATGAATAGTCTCGAAACATGGGCGCCTAAAGCTAGGGCTCAGGTATCTTCAGCCTCCACCACCCCACCCCCAAATTTTAGGGAGTTGAGCGCCCCCACCCCCCACCCCTCCCAGTCCCAATCATTTTTACGGAGCAGCTAACAATGTCCCGCCTTCTCCTACCAAATATAGATGTTCTCTTTTTAAATCATTTGTTTATGTATTTTACAGTAGTTCAAATATATCTATTTTGGATTTTTCTAGGGGCGTGGGAGTAGAGAGTGTCTGACATAATAATCATAACAGGAACATAATAGTTCCTTTTTCTAAATGTAAAAATTATCTTCTAAACATGCCTAATCTTCTGACTTTGAAACATCAGAAATTGTATCCAATACATAGGGTTTAAATTCCTCCAGTTCTGTTAGTGTATAAATAGTGTGAACAATTTACCTATCTCTGAAGCGAAAGAAAACTGTTCTGACCACGATCAGAACAGCTACAATACAATATTAAAATAACGCCAACACAGCAACAGTTGCCTAGTACCAACAAGTCTAGACCTGGGTGGACAAGCGCGCTTTGAAATCGCTGAGTCGAATTTTAGCCCGGCATCCGATTTGTCGAGTTCCACACCGGGTGTATCCGGTGATGTCGGCTGTCGGAGCGACCAGACTGCCGGACCGGGCTCTGTGTGAAAGCTATCACTGGGTAACATTGAATCCGACGCAGTCTCCACAACTGGCACGGCTCTTGCCGGCTTGTGTAAAAACAGCCCAACGGTCACAACAGAAAATGCAGATAATCACTCTCGCTGAACTTTAACCTATATAATGAGAGAATTGTATTTATCTGTGTGAGTAACAGAAAAGCAAAAATTGCGTACCGTCTCAAAAACATAGGCTGTCTGCAGTGTCTCACTGCTGTCGCTAGGAATATTACATGATGAGGCCCCAACCTTATGTATGATTTGACTATGAGGCCCCAATCCCAGGCATAGTGCGAATATAAGGCCCCAATCTCATTTCTTATTTTCCTCCTCTTCTTACTTTCCAGCTTCTCTTCGTATCCTTCACCCTCCTGCTGCTGCTCATCCTTCTTCCCTTTCTCTCTTCATTTTTCCTCTTTTTCTTGTTGTTGTTGTTGTTCTTCTTCTTCTTCTTCTCCTCCTCCTCCTCCTTCTCCTTCTATAAGGCCCCAATCTCCTGCATGGTGCGACTCGCCTTCATTGTCAAAAAGCTCCGAGACCCCCCCCCCCACCCCTTTCCCCTTCCCCACTCCAAACTAAACTGTCCGCTGTTGTGCGATTGTAATCGAATCCATGTATCAGAGGACTGTAAGCCTAAAGGAATTTAAGTAAAAGTGGTACAGGCCCTTGTTACTCCAGTAGCGCATCGACTAAGATGTGTATAGAACAATGGACAGACACTCGGCTTGTAGTGTGAACAAACATCATGTGTAGAGAACAAAGGACAGACACTCGGCTTGTAGTGTGGACAAACATCATGTGCACAGATCAATGGACAGACACTGGGCTAGTGATGTGGACAAACATCATGTGTATAGAACAATGGACAGACACTCGGCTTGTAGTGTGGACAAACATCATGTGTATAGATTAATGGACGGACACTGGTCAGGTTTAAGGCTGGTGGACCTGAAGAGCAAGGTCAATTTTAAAAAAAAATCCTTCTTGATGCTGGTACGTCGCCCATTTACAGGACTGAAATGTAAATGGCTGATAATATTAAAATATATTTATTATATTGCCACTTCAACACAACTGGTGGTGAGGATGGTGGGGGAGGGGTGGATGTGAGGGGTCATTTCGGTTTGCTATTAGATATAATTAATGTAAACAAGTTCCTTTGCATACACAGAATAGCAGGGGACCCCTACGCTGGATGACCTGCCATCAAGTACCTAGCGGATCCATTCGTTAAGACGGCCCTGCTTTGGGCTGACGTACGATTCATCTGGTCCCTACGCGACCCACCTGAGTAATTGTGGGGTGGAAAGGGAGGGGGGCGGGGGACGCAGAAGGGGAAACCTTCAGGAAGTAAAAACATTATATATAATAAATAAATAGACAATGTATTGATCGACACTCACAGAAAAGAGAAAGATAGAAGAACACACTCGACAAAAAAAAAATCGAAAGCTATAATTTGTATACCATGCCGGACACCGAACCTATCACCTCCAAACGATGGCAACGCTTCGATGCAGGAACAAGTGTAATAAGACGCTAAATGGTAACTATAGTTTCCGATTTCTATGTGGTTTAGTGTTTCCTATCTTTCCACTTCTTGGAGTAATAGTAGGCTGTTAATTAAACCTGCTCAGTAGTGACTAGGGTGTTGTATCGGGCTCGACTGCGAGCAATTATTGTGTTTTCCGCTTTGACGCGCTTTACAGAGAGGACTTACTCTCACTGGGCCAGACCATTCCTAGACAAATACGTACAGCATTCTATTCGCAGTTCTGTCTCATGTGATGAGCTAACCACGCGGGAAAGGTCATCCTTAAGAAATGCAGCCAACAAATTCAGAAGAGATCTGCCAACTGCCAATTACTGCCTCTATTATACCACTTTTGCGGTCTAGGCGCCTTAGGATTTACGGCCGCGTGGCTAGTGCTGTCGCCACGACTGTGCAGGTAAGGAGTTTATTTTGTCCCCGACAGTAAAGATCCCCAGCCTTACCGAGGATTCGAACCCGGGTCTCCCGCTTGAGATCCCAGCGTTCTAACCATTCGGTCAGCCGCTCCTTGAAAAGATCTGCGATAAGTTCTGTCACCTAATGAGAACGAATTCGATGACGTTGGCAGCCAGAGCGGAGCATGTGAAAATTGAAGCGTCAAGAAGCGGACACCAAGATGAAGATGGATTATAGCAGTCATCGACAGCCTGAGACTTCACAGAAACACAGCATACCAAGCAATCAAGCGCGCTACAGCTTGGCTACCTATCATCTACTGAACTACTGAGACGTACAAAGAAGGTAATAACGAAAGAAAGAAGATATGTCTTTTAACGAGTCGTGACTTTGTTTTGACACAGTTACTCTAAAAATGTCAACTAGAGAGAATCGACTTCATTTTATAAAGTGATGTCAAAAATAGCCTAGTCTCTCTTCGCAGAACAGCTAGTCGCCTATATTTTGTGTCGCACAAAGCATGTATTACGTAGCTAAAGCGACGATCTCGTGGATCTTTCTGTAAAGACTGCACTCGCGAATCTAACGACACAGTTCGTTGAAATGAATCTACGACCTTCATAACGTGAGGTAACCGGCACGAAATGTCACAGTTATTCAGTTTGAGGAAAGTACAGATATTCCGGCTCTTAGTCTCAAAAATGCTTAATCATCATCATCACGTGCCCTGCCAACTGGGGTAGGCGCTCATGCGTCTCCAAAGATTACGATCCCTGGTTGTCTGGAACAGCTGTCTGGATGAAATCCCACCATGCCATCGTTTCAGCCCACTCAGCATCATCTCTCTTGGTCTGCCTATACCCCTTTTTCCATTGATCTTTCACGATGTTCTCCAATGTCTCTCTTCTCATTATGTGACCAAGCAATAGTGTTTGTCTCTTTCTTATTGTTGTAAAAAGAGATAAAACGCTTTATATGTTGTCAAAATCAACAACAAACAACTACTGTAGTACAGGCACTGTGATACATCACAATATTTGTGGTCATCCACATTTGGGGCAAATGGGAACTACAGCTGTGACATCAGCGACAACATCAGCGACAACATCAGCGACAACATCAGCGACAACATCAGCGACAACAGCAGAAAGAGATGGATGGTGCCGGAAGTTGAAGAAGAAGACAGGAAGAGAAGGCTCAGGTTGAGGAGGACGAGAAGGAGGAGGAGGAGGAGGAGAAGAAGAAGAAGAAGAAGAAGAAGAAGAAGAAGAAGAAGAAGAAGAAGAAGAAGAAGAAGAAGAAGAAGAAGAAGAAGAGAAGAAGAAGAAGAAGCAGCAGCAGCAGCAGCAGCAGCAGCAGCAGCAGCAGCAGAAGAAGAAGAAGAAGAAGAAGAAGAAGAAGAAGAAGAAGAAGAAGAAGAAGAAGAAGAAGAAGAAGAAGAAGAAGAAGAAGAGGAAGAAGAAGAAGCAGAAGATGAAGATGATGAAGAAGAAGAAGAAGAAGAAGAAGAAGAAGAAGAAGAAGAAGAAGAAGAAGAAGAAGAAGAAGAAGAAGAAGAAGAAGAAGAAGAAGAAGAAGAAGAAGAAGAAGAAGAAGAAGAAGAAGAAGAAGCAGAAGCAGAAGCAGAAGCAGAAGAAGAAGAAGAAGAAGAAGAAGAAGAAGAAGAAGAAGAAGAAGAAGAAGAAGAAGAAGAAGAAGAAGAAGAAGAAGAAGAAGAAGAACAAGAAGAAGAAGAACAAGAAGAAGAAGAAGAAGAAGAAGAAGAAGAAGAAGAAGAAGAAGAAGAAGAAGAAGAAGAAGAAGAAGAAGAAGAAGAAGAAGAAGAAGAAAAAGAAGAAGAAAAAAAGAAGGATTAGTAATTACTGCCACTGTGTAGAGCTACGTAGGGCCATTCCAAGTGAAAGGCCGGGGTCCTTACTTTTAATTATTGCGCAACACTTTAACTTTGAACTGATTATAATTATAAGGTTATACGTAGCCCCCTCACCTGGATCTACATACCTAGGCATGTCAAAGTAAAAAGGTAACGAACAAGCGGACCAAGTGGTAAGTATTCCATTACAGTATATGGGAAGAGGCATATACATAGTTGATATCACCACTAAGGTTGCACAAGACAGCTTTCAACAAAGAAAACATTGCAGAAGAGAAAGAGAAAGAGAGAGAGGAGAGAGAGAGAGAGAGAGAGAGAGAGAGAGAGAGAGAGAGAGAGAGAGAGAGAGAAAGAGAAAGGAGGTTAGGGGGGGGGGGGAGCGCTGAGCCTTCTTGTTCCGGTACTTTTGCGCTAGACTTATAGCCATCTATATATAATGATGATGAATGAATGGATGGATCGATGAATGGGTGGATGGATTCACAGTAATATTTCCAACAGACATGGCGGTTAAAGATGTATTTTGGAGGCGAAGACGATTACGTAACCTTAGAGTCAAACATGGTGAAGCACGTCGGGGATGACTTCGAGGTCAATTTAATAAAAGGAGACACTGTATCCATCTTTTCATAGGAGCACTCAGTAAATCTACCTTGAAATGGCTGTTCCATAGCAGGACTCAGCAGGTATGGGAATGTCCCAATGTGTAGTGACTTCGACTGTGATAACGTAGCATCACTCAGTAAATCTACATTGAAATGGC
Source organism: Candidula unifasciata (assembly GCA_905116865.2). Lineage (NCBI taxonomy): Eukaryota > Metazoa > Mollusca > Gastropoda > Stylommatophora > Geomitridae > Candidula > Candidula unifasciata. Next base: position 170,662 of record CAJHNH020004212.1, read on the forward strand.
TGTTCCATCTCAGGACTCAGCAGGTATGGGAATGTCCCAATGTGTAGTGACTTCGACTGTGATAACGTAACATCCCTAGACGGCGCACTCCACAGAATGTTCACCAGATCACAAACCTAATCCACTGGCAACCACTCCGAAACGGTTTCACTCTCACAAGACCCAGAATCCACACAGAAACATGACATCGTAATAATAAAGTATACCTAGCATGTAGTTGATGTAGTTACGCCAGGCAGCACTTGGTGGCGGCCCTAGTCTTTTTCTAACTCCTTATGTGTTGATCTGAACCAAATCTGAAGGTGATGATGATGATGATGTTATGATGATGATGTTATGATGATGATGTTATGATGATGATGATAGTAATGATGATGCTGGTGGTGGTGATGATGACAGTGATGATGATGATGGTGATAGGATGCCTCGTTTCAGTGGTGTGTGTACGATACTAGAGGTGCAACGTGTGTACGATGCTAGAGCTGCAACGTGTGTACGATGCTAGAGCTGCAACGTGTGTACGATACTAGAGCTGCAACGTGTGTACGATGCTAGAGGTGCAATGTGTGTACGATACTAGAGGTGCATGCTAGAGGTGCAATGTGTGTGTACGATACTAGGTGACGTGTGTTTGATACTAGAACGTGTGTGATGTAGACGATACTAGAGGCACAACATGAGATGTGCAACATGTGTACGATGCTAGAGGCGCAACATGTGTACGATACTAGAGGTGCAACGTGTGTACGATACTAGAGGTGCAACGTGTGTACGATGCTAGAGGTGCAACGTGTGTACGATGCTAGAGGTGCAACGTGTGTACGATGCTAGAGGTGCAACATGTGTACGATGCTAGAGGTGCAATGTGTGTACGATACTAGAGGTGCAATGTGTGTACGATGCTAGAGGTGCAACGTGTGTACGATACTAGAGGTGCAACATGTGTACGATGCTAGAGGTGCAACGTGTGTACGATATTAGAGGCACAACATGTGTACGATGCTAGAGGTGCAACGTGTGTACGATGCTAGAGGCGCAACATGTGTACGATGCTAGAGCAACATGTGTACGATGCTAGAGGTGCAACGTGTGTACGATGCTAGAGGTGCAACATGTGTACGATACTAGAGGCCCATATGTGTACTATGCTAGAGGTGCAACGTGTGTACGATACTAGAGCTGCAACGTGTGTACGATACTAGAGCTGCGACGAGTGTACAATACTAGAGCTGCAACATGTGTACGATACCAGAGGTGCAACGTGTGTACGATACTAGAGCTGCAACGTGTGTACGATACTAGAGCTGCAACGTGTGTACGATACTAGAGCTGCAACATGTGTACGATACTAGAGCTGCAACGTGTGTGCGTTACTAGAGGTGCAACGTGTGTACGATGCTAGAGGTGCAATGTGTGTACGATACTAGAGGTGCAACGTGTGTACGATGCTAGAGCTGCAACATGTGTACGATGCTAGAGCTGCAACATGTGTACGATACTAGAGCTGCAACGTGTGTACGATACTAGAGCTGCAACGTGTGTACGATACTAGAGCTGCGACATGTGTACGATGCTCGACCTGCAACATGTGTACGATGCTAGAGCTGCAACATGTGTATGATGCTAGAGCTGCAACGTGTGTACGATACTAGAGCTGCAACATGTGTACGATACTAGAGCTGCAACGTGTGTACGATACTAGAGCTGCAACGTGTGTACGATACTAGAGCTGCGACATGTGTACGATACTAGAGCTGCAACGTGTGTACGATACTAGAGCTGCGACATGTGTACGATGCTAGAGCTGCAACGTGTGTACGATACTAGAGCTGCGACATGTGTACGATGCTAGAGCTGCAACATGTGTACGATGCTAGAGCTGCAACATGTGTACGATGCTAGAGCTGCAACATGTGTACGATGCTAAAGCTGCAACGTGTGTACGATACTAGACTTATATTTTATAGGCAGTCAGCACTTGGTGGGCGAGTGATGCCAGTATTCATTGTCAGCTAGGTCGACCTGCGGATCCCAGGGTTGTAAGCTAGGTCGACCTGCGGATCCCAGGGTTGTAAGCTCAGGTCGACCTGCGGATCCCAGGGTTGTAAGCTCAGGTCGACCTGCGGATCCCAGGGTTGTAAGCTCAAGTCGACCTGCGGATCCCAGGGTTGTAAGCTCAGGTCGACCTGCGGATCCCAGGGTTGTAAGCTCAAGTCGACCTGCGGATCCCAGGGTTGTAAGCTCAGGTCGACCTGCGGATCCCAGGGTTGTAAGCTCAGGTCCAAACATAGATGACTTTTTTTTTTTTAATATCCTTGGCTCCCAGGTCAACCCTGCCTTAAATGGAGAACCGGTATAATCATGGGAAGTAAAGGCGGCTACGTGATGTTGACCATGTCACTAATCGAGTGCCGATTGATCTATCAAATATACGTCTAACCGTATGTGAAAAAAACGCCTGAAGGTATGGACAAAGTTTATTTACTTTACTTTTACGACCTGAAGCCGATACAATTGTTAACACAATCCAACTAGATATGGGTTCGAACCTAAGACTTCCTGGCTGGGGAGCGTGCGGCGGCTCCCTACGATGATGATGATTTACATCAGCATCATAATAATCATAAACACAATGCAAATAAAAGGCGCTGCTGTTGTCCAGAGGCTAGTAAAAATCTACCCAACCTAAAATAAGTACAAAAAGAATGTCTTGGGAAGTAAAAGTGGCCGGCGTAGTGGTGACCATATCCTCCATTAACTTCCGATTTGTCTTTTTTTTTTTTTTTCAATATCGAGAAACCATGGGTAGACTCGGTAATATGGGTACCGCAACCCTTTGGTCTTGACTTCACGATAGATACCCCAAGTCTGGGAGAAATGTTACTTCTCTGCCTACCCCGCGGCGTGAATCCAAACCACCAGGAGTTCGTCACCCGGTCGCCGCACAGTAAGCTTTAACCAACTGAGCTAGTGAGCCGGGCACCAATTTGTCTATAAAAATATAAATCTAGCATCATCTGTTCCGCGTGTCTAAAACTTTAAAGGGGTCTTTACAACGTTAACAACTAAAGGGGTCTTTAGCACGTTAACAACTAAAGGGGTCTTTAGCACGTTAACAACCATGACACCAAACTGTGTATCTTAGCACTTTTCCTCAGCTAAAACACTCCCAATGATATTGTTAATACAACGCCCTGATATTATATATGTTGTGACTACACCACTCTAAACAAGGGAATTCTTGTTAAATCCACAAGCAAATATTCCAATAAACACCGGTAGTTATTGTATGAACCATGGAAACGAAAACTGGCATATTAAAATGTGTGTACATGCATATGTAAAGACTGGGGGGATATCACAAACAGAAGACAATTTCAGTTGCAATTGTTTGGCGCCCAGGGTGGTATAATTATCTATGTAGAATTTGAGAGGCTTGTAGGAAAGCGTGGGGCGTGTGTTCCTGTGAGACTAGGCTGAGACAGGATGGAGAAGGTTGGGGGATTAGGTACTGTATGCTAAGTGCTAGACTTGTGTGTGAAGTGACATCATTACAACAATACGGGAGGGGGGTGGGTGGGGAGAAAAGAGATTTAAAATGCTATGTAAACATCGAGTGGCTCTAGAGCTGACATAGACAGATCCGCGAGCGAACAGACCAGACATGTAGGCCCGCCGACACACAGACAGATAAAGAGATAAATCGACACAGACAGACAGACAGACAGACAGACAGACAGACAGACAGACAGACAGACAGACAGACAGACAGACAGACAGACAGACAGACAGACAGACAGACAGACAGACAGACAGACAGACCCACCGACCGACCGTCTGACCGACCGACCCACCGACCGACCGACCGACCGACCGACCCACCCACCCACCGACCGACCGACCGACCGACCGACCGACCGACCGACCGACCGACCGACCGACCGACCGACCGACCGACCGACCGACCGACCGACCGACCGACCGACCGACCGACCGACCGACCGACCGACCGACCGACCGACCGACCGACCGACCGACCGACCGACCGACCGACCGACCGACCGACCGACCGACCGACCGACCGACCGACCGACCGACCGACCGACCGACCGACCGACCGACCGACCGACCGACCGACCGACCGACCGACCGACCGACCGACCGACCGACCGACCGACCGACCGACCGACCGACCGACCGACCGACCGACCGACCGACCGACCGACCGACCGACCGACCGACCGACCGACCGACCGACCGACCGACCGACCGACCGACCGACCGACCGACCGACCGACCGACCGACCGACCGACCGACCGACAGACAGACAGACAGACAGACAGACAGACAGACAGACAGACAGACAGACAGACAGACAGATAGATAGATAGATAGATAGATAGATAGATAGATAGATAGATAGATAGATAGATAGATAGATAGATAGATAGATAGATAGATAGATAGATAGATAGATAGATAGATAGATAGATAGATAGATAGATAGATAGATAGATAGATAGATAGATAGATAGATAGATAGATAGATAGAAAGATGAACGGATGGATGGTATCACAGTAATATCTCAAAATAAGAGAATCTTATTTTTGTTTCATTTACTTAGTTAATAATTTTTCTGTAGTGCCGTTTTCATTTCCAGCGTGATTTCTTATCAGTGCTATCAAACGCTTTTTTTTTTAAATCAAAGTATCCCATGTAAAGGAATAAACTGTTGTAAATGCTCTGCTATATTATTATGCGTAATGTGTCTATCTGGTCAGTACAGGATCTGTTTGGTCGAAAACCTGCCTGTTCACCTCGTAGCGTTTTATCAGTAACATCTTTTAGCTTTTCCAAAGACAAGTATTAGGGACAGATAACGTGACCAGGGTGAATAAGGGAAGTTTAACCTCACCAGGACTGCACACGGAGTGATAAACACCTAGTGACACAAAGTGCCACTATTTGGAAGAGAATCACTGGGTTACTTCTTTTTTTTTTCTTTTTTCTATCCTGGAATTTCCTCGTGGAGTCAGGGCAAGAATAGATCCATGGAGTAGGCCCTTCTGTCGCTTCGTATATAGTACTTTTCAGTATCTGATATTTTTGTGGTCCATCGTCTGTGTGGTCGATCTGACTCTGTTAACGTTATATCTATATAACATTGCTTTCTGTGGTTCCCTGTCTGATGCTAATCTTATTACGTGACCAAACCATTTGATTTGTTGGTCTACATATAAAGTTCAGTATTGGTTCCGTGCCAACTGTCCTTCTTTAATCATCGTTTCTAAGTCGATCTTACCTTGTTACACCAAGCACGATGTCAAGGTTAGTTGCGTATGCTTTACAGCCCCTGGCTGTTGTGGTTTCTCTAGGCAAATTTACGTCCAGTAGTTTGCCATTGGCATTAAGAAGCGTTCGCATCTACTTGGCCATAGAGCCGACACCAAGCACGATACGTAAACATTTTATGTCTGTCGTGGCTTTTCTCTTTGTCTCTTCTGAAGGCAGTGTCCATGTTTGTCTTTAATAGCATAGCATTGGTAATAATATTGTGTTGAACAGTGTTCTTTCAGTGTTTATATTGACATGCACGCATTTCAAAATTGGTGTCATTTCGCCTAAAACTTGATTGGCTTAATTGCATCTTCGTTGGATTTCTTTATTCGTTCTTCCTCTTTTTTTTTCTTCTAAAAATGCTCCCAGATATGTAAAATTCGTCGCCTGCTTTAACTGGTATTCGTCGGTTTTGATATCAATGGTTCTTACTTTTCTGAAGAATGTTCATCACTTCTGGTTATTCTACGTTGATCTTCATGTCATAGCCGTTGCATTCTAAGTGGAGTCTTTTAATATATTCTTGTAGTCATACTGCTATGATTTCCTGGTCATCGTCCAAAAGCATTTCATTTAGTAATTCCCCCTCGCTGGTTTTAGCTGATTTTGCAAATTTGGTCGACGAATTTGATGAACAGTAGTGGTGATAGAACGCATCCATCTCACTCCAGATCTAATGTAGAACTTTTCTGACATTCTTGTATTTGTTCTAACTGTGCATTGACTGTTTACGTATAAGCTCTTGGACAATTTAATAAGGTATTCGTTTACTCTGTAATCAGGTAGTACCTTCCGTAATATATTCCTAACAACTGAATCGAAAGCTTTCTCTTGATCTACGAATGCGACATTCTACCGTCATTTCCAACTAATTGTTCAAGTGTGAATATTTCATCAGAACAACTTTTGTTCTTTCGCCTGCGGCGCTTCCCCCTGCAGTATTTTTTGTACACAGGTGCCTGTGGTGCCTGAAAGAGACTCACGACAACACAACTTCCCACAAACATTGCATACGCCAAGCTAACGCCACAACAAGCCATATCTTAACACCCCCGCAACATAGGAGAGGTCCTGCGATTCTACAAGGCATGAATGGCAAGGGAAGTCACTCTCTTTATGGGGCGAAAAACTTAAAATGAACCAGCTAATAATGCTGGCCAATATTGTTGAGATTATGTGTTGCAAGTATTAACGTACTTTGTGGCTTCTTGGTGTGACAAGGGTAACGTAACAGACAGCTAACAGCTGCATATATTAAAAAAAGTTATTACCATAAATAATCAGAGGGGAAGCCCTTTGGGGCCGTAGAAATATATATATATATATATATATATATATATATATATATATATATATATATATATATGTGTGTGTGTGTGTGTGTGTGTGTGTGTGTATATATATATATATTATATATATATATATATATATATATATATATATATATATATATATATATATATATATATATATATACACACACACACAATTTAAAAAACAGACAAAGTATTTATCGGCACTTATAGAAAGAAGTAAAAAGATACAATGACATACTTGACAGCATAACAATTGAAAGCTATAGTTACCGTGTTTAGAATCGAACATGTCACCTCCAAAGGGTGTGAGCTCCTCGCTACGGAAACAAGTGTACTAAAAAGGCACACCCCCCACCCCTCCCCCTCCCCCCCCCCAAAAAAAGGTGTCTTCATTCAAGTGTGTGGTACAGCTTGTAATCTGCAGTTATGGGATACGGACATCTCCTATCATTGAAATTACACCATAGGTTTCAGAAATTAATATTAACCAAGCTAGATCGAATAAAAACACAATAGCCCGTATGACCTTGTCTAGAATACAAGAACATTTAAGAAAGAGATTGGATTCTAGGTTCCATTGTGTTACACGCTATTCACATTGAAAAAAAAAAAAAAAGAGGGAAAACCCTTGTCTGTTTACTATAGAAGACAGAATGACTATAAGCTATAGTTACATATAACCAATATCTAAAACTAATTCGTTCTGTCCTTCAGTGGTTTGAGCCACAGTTAAGATCATAAAAGATATTTACACGAGCAAGCCTCTAAAGAAACCCAGAATGCAGACAAAAGGACAAGGGTTATCAAAAACTCTCCAGCGACCGGGGACATGTCGAGTGCTAACAGATTATAGCATTTATGTGCAGTCAGAAAATTACCCACAGATTACTTCTTTCTTTGCGCTGGATTGGAACAAAAGATTGCTGACTACGACGCGTCGACTTACAGGGTTACATACCTTGCTTTGTAATCGCGAAGATAAGTGCTAATTTTCCGCATGTAATTTTATCTTTCTTCTGTTTTTTTTTTTTTAAGCTTTAAAAAGTTCTGTTGTTGTTGTTGTTGTTGGTTAACTGTAATCTTCAGCACTTTTTTTTAGCCCCCCCCCCCCCCCCCCCCACCCAATTCTGGTTAGGCGATTAGTTGTTTATTTTAATATCGTAGCTTGTATTTTATCTATGCGGCGTCCGTGGCTTAGTCGTTGCGAGTCCGACTCGTAATCCAACGTACCGCGATCGAAACCCACTGCTTTTATCATGGTATGGGGCGTCGCAGGTCGACCCAGCCTAAAATGGGTACCAGGATGGCTGTCCTGGGGGGAAAAAAGACGGCCAGTGTAATGCCGACCACATTACAACACCTAGTTCCGATGGTCTGTAAAGATATGGGACGCTCTTCCCATATGCCCGATGCGCCTAAGGCGTGAAAAAGGGGTCTTTACTTTTTCTTTCTTTTTTTTTTTTTTAAGGATCACACAATGATATGTGGAGCTAGGGAACCGCCATGGTGTAGTGGGTAGACACTCGCATGTGGATCCGAAGATCGTGGGTTCAGATCTGGCAAAGCCAGATTTTTCTTTCTTTCAAAAATAGCCTTGGCTCCCAGGTCGACCCAGCCTTAAAAGGGTACCAGGTAATGTCATGGGAAGTAAAGACGGCTGGCGTGATGTCGACTACAAAACCCACTGTGACGAGCTGGTCTGGACAGCTGTTTCTGTCCTTTTAAAAAGTGCTTTGTTTAGATAATATTATTACCAAAGTTCTAAACATTTTCCTATTGCTTTTAATTAGCATAATAACACTGGATTAATTAAGAAATTTCCTTAACTTTTTCTTAATGCTTTACTGTAGCAAAATTATAATTAAAGAGTTGAAAGGTAATATAGGCGAAGAGTAGTGCAAGGGGAACTGAAGAGTTACTTCCTCCTGAATTCCTGTTCCCTTTTCAATTCAGAAATTGACCGGTTCAGACCTAAAGTTGTTAGTCTGCCTGTGGTCCAATTTTCTGTTTGAATTCCCTGCCAGGGGTGAGTTAAAAGAATAAATTTAATTTGATGTATTGCTGCTTATTCCTCTGAATTAATTTTACAGGCTGAACTCTGAAATTTAATGCCCACATGGCTCAAAAACTATGATAAATTTCTTTATCCTCACTAACCACGTTTATGATCTAGTATGTACATGTATGCAAACATATTATTTAATTGATGATTGAATTAATGTTTATTTGCTACTAGAAACGTGCATTGGTATTTTTAATTATTATACTTATATTAATTAAGTGATAATTATGTCCTCATGTGAAATCTCGGCCAGTTCCGGTTTCCAGCATGGTGGGACAATTAAAAAGGAATGAATTGTATATTCATTATACCTAATCCCTTCTAAGTTGATTTTTACCTCATGGTGATATTAGCTTAATAAATCACTGTCTTGCTTTAATTTAGATTTAGTCCAGATAATTTTGAGACTAGTTTAAGAGCTTGGAAAGTGAATAACACAGTGAGGCTGAATTTAATATTCACACTGTCAGAGAAGAAGAAGCAGAAAAGAGATGTATGGCCCCTGCTTGTAATTATTATTGTTCTAGATATATTTCCCTAGTACTAGGAATATTTCAGTACTGCAGCAGGTGGCCTTACAATTGTAATAATTATATTTCAACCTTCACTACTTCTAAACTCTGCTGAAAAAGATTAGCACATGTGTGGATTTAGATTTAAACTGGAGTGAGTGTTGTATATTTTATGTTAATACTGTGACAGATGGAAAGCCCATTGTCATCTAGGATTGTATTTTGACATCTATCTCATCACCCAGTATATTGATGGAGATATGTCAATCCCATTTGTTTTCAAACAGTGCAAAGCACCTGTTATGAGTTCCTGGTCTTGGTAAACTCACTCCCTGTTTCTCATTCATTGTGATGTGAACCCATGTGGTTAAAATGAGAATATTGTGAAATATGACTGTGTATGTCTGTGTGTGTAAGCATGTTAACCCTTCAAAGGAGTACTAGTGTGCAGACATCAGAACAATTTACACTGAGGAATGTCCTTTCTTTTTGTGTGCTGTAAACTCTTGTTCTTGAGAGTATTCATGAAACTGGTTTCCTAAATATTTCCCCATCAGGATTATGGACCATGTTCTGTACACATTCCCATTCTATACCAGTAGAATGTGAACACCTGTTACTATCCTACTCCATATATATATGTGTAGTGTAACAGTTTAAAGACTGGAGGTATTGTTGTCTCCAGTTAGAACCTTCCTGACTGTTTGTATAAGGACTGTTCTATTGTTCTAGTTCCAGATTGTATTCCAGATGGTAGTCCAGAAGTAGATCCTAAGCTTAGCTGCAGATACCCGATTGTCCGGACTGGACTGGAAGATTCGGCCTGCCTGAGGTGTCACCAAAGCTTAGTCAGAAGCTGACCTAAGCTACAGCTAAGTGGGGACATCTGTTGCTTTCCCAATCCATAATTTTATATCCACAGTCATTTTATTTAGTTATCAGTTGAATTTATATTGAATTGAAAATCCTAATAAATGTAGTTTTAATGTTCTTACAGTTTTCTGAAGTTTCATTTTAACTGTAAGTGTGTCAGTGAACAAAAGCTAGTATAACTTTAATACATTTAAATATACAATTAATTACAGTAGGGAATAAGATGTGGGCAAACCCAGAATCCTCTCATTTAACCAGCAAGGCTGGGGTTACTATAAGACCGTATGATGTTTCACTGTTTGTAGTTCCCTCTGTAAAGTGCACATAGTGCATTCGCTAGTGTAAAGCGAAGTTACCCGCCACAGATTGGGGATCTCGTCCCGGCATAGAACCCACTCACAAAGTGAGATTCTCGTCTCGGAATTTACTCACTCACAAAGTGGAGATCTTGTCTCGGGGTTTGTAACCTCACACACAAAGTGAGATATTGTTCCTGGTTTTTCCCTAGACAACAGCATATTTTTTTTATATTTTGTGTTCAAGTGTTTAGCCATCTTTGATTTATTTTATGGCATATACTTAAAGAACACTGGGGGCTCAGAGTCATTAGTTACTAGTTTGCCTGTTAAAGTTAGCAAAAATTAACTTAGGTAATTATGTAACTGAAATTTACAAATAGTTTAAATGTTCACTGACTTTAGGAAATCAAAATATATAATTGGCTAGGACAATTTTAAATCCCAAAAATAATGGTTGCCCATAAGGTTAAGGATTTGTTAAAATGGATTGACAATTGCATTGCTATTTTTTTGATTCTGTGATTGATTATTTGATTGATGCATATGTGATTTGCTTACTAACCCTCTGTTGACCTAATTTTCTGAGTCTTGTCTTGTACTCTATAATTTCAACAGCAATCATAGGTGATAATTTGCAAACTCCTTGTAAGGGTCACTACAGCTTAACCGAGATGGCAGCATATCATTCTCTATTGGGCAAGACCATCTCAGACTTTGCTGCTCATGAGGCAGGTTTGAGTGGGGCTGAGCTAGATATATATGTCTCTGATTTGTTGAATGCCAAATCTCAACTAGAAGCTAATGTAGGTGTCCAAGGGAGGGAAGTAGATTCTATAGATTGGTTTTTTAGAAGTATAGAAATGGGCCAGGCTTGCAAATTCACAGGTATTAAACTGCTAGAGTGTGTTGCAGAGAAGGTCAAGGAAGATTGGGAGTGGCAACTGGAGTGTGTCCAGATGGAACAACATGCACAAACTAGAGGTTTTAAAGAGGCGGTTGAACATGCTCAGTGGAACCAGAAAGCCTTTGCTGGCGAGCCTTCCCGAGAATTATGGATGTTCACAACCCCAAAGCCAGACACTTCCATGTCAGTCAAAAATGCCTTGCCAAATACTAGTATCAGTCACTTAGGATCAGTAATTGAAGAAAGAACCCTTACCCCACCAGAATCTGGAAGTGAAAACCCTGGTAGAGAATGTGAGATCCTTGGCAGCTGTCAAGAGATCAAAACTAGTGAGCCTGCGGCTGCAGTGACCACTAGTGGGCTAGCTACCACAAAACTTGAGTTAACTCAGGGTGGTGATTTCTGTCAAGATGGTCATTCCTTGGCAGAAATAAAAAAGTGTTATTCCCAAAACCAACCCCATTTTAGATAATATTATTGTATCTAGAAGCTTGCACAGCAAGGAAACTTTGAAGAAGGTAGGTGGCGAGACAGAAGACTTCAGCTCCACGCTGCAGATAGTATCTTGTAAAGCGGTCTGTTTCTGTTTATGTCCATGCTCCCACTACTTATTCTCACACGCAGTCAGTAGAAAGTCATGTGCTAGTTAAAGACATAGATTTTTCCAGTAAGTCGAGTGATATCCTAGAGTTTACTGAGAGAAGCAAAAATGCATCTCAGTCCTGCTTACAAGTTAGGGAAAAAGAGTCTCAGGCCTTAGATAAGTCCTTGAGGTCTCAAGGTATGTTGTTGTGTCCCCTCAGAATCAAGGGCCAGCACAACTTTGACTACCAAGAAAATGAGTCTCATGCTTTTGAAAAGCCACTGAGATCTCAGGGTATGTTGTTGTGTCCCCTCAGAATCAAGGGCCAGCACAACTTTGACTACCAAGAAAATGAGTCTCATGCTTTTGAAAAGCCACTGAGATCTCAGGGTATGTTGTTGTGTCCCCTCAGAATCAAGGGCCAGCACAACTTTGACTATCCAGAAAATGAGTCTCAGGCTTCTGATAAGCCAGTGAGGTCTCAGGGTATGTTGTTGTGTCCCCTCAGAACCAAGTGCAAGCACAACTTTGACAACCCAACGACTGCAAATAAGCAGGTCATGAGAGACCAAAAGTCTCGCATCTTGGTCCAATCCAAGATGAGCCAACCAAAGCATTTGTGGACACCTCTTCTGAAAAGAGTTGTGTGTTTCACCAAGACTAGACCGATAGCTAGGCAGACTGCTAAAAAGCTAACTAGGTCTACTGAGAACCCCTTAAAGAGTAAACTCCTTAAGCTCAGGTCTTTTGCCAGTTTAGTTAGGACCATTAATGATCCCAACCCTAAATCTGGTGAGGCTTATGCCAAATCCTCTGCAACCAGGCCAGAAACTTCAGTCTGTGCCAGTGCAGCCAAGAGGAGGAAGAACCCTTCCTTTACTTCATCTTCAGATGAAACCCACAAGACCCAGTCTACGGTTGAGACTGTAGGGTCTGTACACTGTCGTAAGCAGCGCTTACCTTTTCTTCCATGTAAATCCTCCCAGATAGTTTCATGGATAAGACGCACTCAGACAGGTATTTTGAACATTGAACTGATCTTTCCTTCATGCCATCTTTTCTTTGTTAAGATTGTTTCTATTCAGAGAAGCGGACAGTCCGCCTTGACTTTCTCTGGGAAAAGACTTTGGTATGTTAGTCGCAGTCGGTCATATCCGCTGGGACGGGGCTACAAATCCCAGTCAGTTGTTAAGGAGAAATTTTTTGTTCCTATTGAGATCCCATAGCAGATTAATTAGGGGATAATTTAGCAGGTGGATTGTAGGTAGCAGAAACAGTATCCAGGCCAGTTTAAGTTTGATATGTAAATATCAAACTTATCTTCGTTGGGCATATGTGACGAGCTGGTCTGGACAGCTGTTTCTGTCCTTTTAAAAAGTGCTTTGTTTAGATAATATTATTACCAAAGTTCTAAACATTTTCCTATTGCTTTTAATTAGCATAATAACACTGGATTAATTAAGAAATTTCCTTAACTTTTTCTTAATGCTTTACTGTAGCAAAATTATAATTAAAGAGTTGAAAGGTAATATAGGCGAAGAGTAGTGCAAGGGGGAACTGAAGAGTTACTTCCTCCTGACTTCCTGTTCCCTTTTCAATTCAGAAATTGACCGGTTCAGACCTAAAGTTGTTAGTCTGCCTGTGGTCCAATTTTCTGTTTGAATTCCCTGCCAGGGGTGAGTTAAAAGAATAAGTTTAATTTGATGTATTGCTGCTTATTCCTCTGAATTAATTTTACAGGCTGAAATTCTGAAATTTAATGCCCACATGGCTCAAAAACTATGATAAATTTCTTTATCCTCACTAACCACGTTTATGATCTAGTATGTACATGTATGCAAACATATTATCTATTTGATGATTGAATTAATGTTTATTTGCTACTAGAAACGTGCATTGGTATTTTTAATTATTATACTTATATTAATTAAGTGATAATTATGTCCTCATGTGAAATCTCGGCCAGTTCCGGTTTCCAGCATGGTGGGACAATTAAAAAGGAATGAATTGTATATTCATTATACCTAATCCCTTCTAAGTTGATTTTTACCTCATGGTGATATTAGCTTAATAAATCACTGTCTTGCTTTAATTTAGATTTAGTCCAGATAATTTTGAGACTAGTTTAAGAGCTTGGAAAGTGAATAACACAGTGAGGCTGAATTTAATATTCACACTGTCAGAGAAGAAGAAGCAGAAAAGAGATGTATGGCCCCTGCTTGTAATTATTATTGTTGTAGATATATTTCCCTATTACTAGGAATATTTCAGTACTGCAGCAGGTGGCCTTACAATTGTAATAATTATATTTCAACCTTCCCTACTTCTAAACTCTGCTGAATAAGATTAGCACATGTGTGGATTTAGATTTAAACTGGAGTGAGTGTTGTATATTTTATGTTAATACTGTGACAGATGGAAAGCCCATTGTCATCTATGATTGTATTTTGACATCTATCTCATCACCCAGTATATTGATGGAGATATGTCAATCCCATTTGTTTTCAAACAGTGCAAAGCACCTGTTATGAGTTCCTGGTCTTGGTAAACTCACTCCCTGTTTCTCATTCATTGTGATGTGAACCCATGTGGTTAAAATGAGAATATTGTGAAATATGACTGTGTATGTCTGTGTGTGTAAGCATGTTAACCCTTCAAAGGAGTACTAGTGTGCAGACATCAGAACAATTTACACTGAGGAATGTCCTTTCTTTTTGTGTGCTGTAAACTCTTGTTCTTGAGAGTATTCATGAAACTGGTTTCCTAAATATTTCCCCATCAGGATTATGGACCATGTTCTGTACACATTCCCATTCTATACCAGTAGAATGTGAACACCTGTTACTATCCTACTCCATATATATGTGTGTAGTGTAACAGTTTAAAGACTGGAGGTATTGTTGTCTCCAGTTAGAACCTTCCTGACTGTTTGTATAAGGACTGTTCTATTGTTCTAGTTCCAGATTGTATTCCAGATGGTACTAACAGGTGGGAGTCCAGAAGTAGATCCTAAGCTTAGCTGCAGATACCCGATTGTCCGGACTGGACTGGAAGATTCGGCCTGCCTGATGTGTCACAGAGGCTTAGAAGAAGCTGACCTAAGCTACAGCTAAGTGGGGACATCTGTTGCTTTCCCAATCCATAATTTTATATCCACAGTCATTTTATTTAGTTATCAGTTGAATTTATATTGAATTGAAAATCCTAATAAATGTAGTTTTAATGTTCTTACAGTTTTCTGAAGTTTCATTTTAACTGTAAGTGTGTCAGTGAACAAAAGCTAGTATAACTTTAATACATTTAAATATACAATTAATTACAGTAGGGAATAAGATGTGGGCAAACCCAGAATCCTCTCATTTAACCAGCAAGGCTGGGGTTACTATAAGACCGTATGATGTTTCACTGTTTGTAGTTCCCTCTGTAAAGTGCACATAGTGCATTCGCTAGTGTAAAGCGAAGTTACCCGCCACACCCACAGAGTGCCGATTGGTCTATAAAATAAAGATCTAGCCTAATATGCCTAAAAATTATAATGGCTTAAAAAGGGGTTTACTTTGGTAGAGTATGGCCAGACACTGGCCTGCAGTCCCAGGGGCCTTGAGTTCGAGTCAGCACCGGTGGCCTGTATGATCTTGATTACATCAACAACCGAGGGCAGATAGATCTATAAAAATTAGGGCTGTACCGAATATTCGCTTCGTATTCGCTTCGGGGCCGAATAGTGGACCTAATACCTATTCGGTATTCGGCCGAATAGTTGCGGTCGGGCCGAATACGAATAGTGGTTACCTTACACCCGTTTCTGGACTGGTGGAAAATAAACATATCAAGATTTCCCACCTTGGTTCATACTGTCGTACCACGTGAACGTCTGTTTAGTTACTTGTTATAAAACTAAGAATACTTTCATTCCTAGGTATTAGTTACCACAGACTGTCTGACTGAAGGATGCAAAACATGAAATATTTTTAAATGTTTACAATTCTGTACTACATTTTGTGAAGTAAAATTTCAGCGTACGTTTGACATTATGGATTTTTTTTTTTTTTAGATCTATTTTATACACGAAAGTGGAAGAATGGGCCTTAGTTTGAATAGTGGGAAGACAGAAGAAATGGTGGTATCAAAGAACATTATTATTCCTAAATGTGTAATAAAAGTCAATGGTTTTATTTTGGGACAAGTACAACAATTTAAGTATCTGTGCACATGGATAACATCAGATGGAAGATTCATAACTGAGATAAGAAACAGAATAGGACAGTTAAAAACTGAATTTTATAAAATTAAGAACATCTTATGCAATATATCTATGTCATTGAAGGTTATAAAAATAATTATTGCTGGCTACAAACATCCAGTTTCAACATCCGGTTGTAAGTCCTGGACAATCGGTAGGCAGGCCAAACAATTTCTTGAGGCCTCAGAGAGAGAGAGATGTGGTTTTACAGAACAATGCTTAAAATACTAGTCGCCCCCCCCCCCTCTCCCATATATCAACAATTCACAATTTGAAAACAATAGGCTATAATACAATTTTATTTATCTGAATTTTAAAAAATGTTGACTAGGATGGGAAAATAACGTAAAGTTTGTATAATTCCACTATATTTACATGTGAAAAGTTTTCTCCTACTTTTCTTTTTTAATTGCAACGTCCTGGATAATACCCGAGACTAATCTCACGTAACCCATCTGCTTCTATACTTAGAGATAAGGCCATGTTGCATTGTTGTTCTGATAGGATTTTAAAAGTATATTTCAACTGAGAAAATAAACGCTCAGCTTCAAGGCTATTGAAAATATATGTGGTGCCCCTTTCCCTGTGTGATTCGCCAAGCACCTGCTTAACGTGCTTAATTTGTTTAACCAGCCCTGATCATACCAACTTGAGGTTGGGTTAGCCTGTGAAAGCGGATCAAATTTTGAAAGGTCGGCTCCAATGGGAATTCAAAACAAATAGCCACAGTACAGTTAGCAATCCTGCTATCCACAGCGACTTTACTGTCTTTTTTTTTTTTATTCCCAAAGTCCTCGCCAACCCGGTAAAAAAAATAACAGGGGCGTGGTTGATATGAAGCCCAGTTTGCGCTAATCTTTACGGTACATTAAACCCAATCATACTTGTCGGCATGAAAACTGCACTGTACAAACACCACTGTATAGACATGAAAGGCGGGCCGAAGAATAACACACACAATATGTGCACACATACGTTGCTAGTATAACATGAAAGAGAGAACAGATCACTTCGATCGAGCAAGAATGATGCAAACACGGGTTACCAAAGGGCCTCCAAGAGCTTTGACGTCGGTTTTAACTCTTAACACGCAAGTTATCGGCACCAGAAGTAGTAAGTCCTTATAATTTTAATGTAAATATATGTCCTATCTGCCGCCTTTCACCGCGCACGGTCTTTCCATCGTGCCGAAGCTCTCGCTTCCAAGCCGAAACGTCACAACAACAGACCTATCCTCACACTTACCTACCACCCTCACAACATCCGCTCAAAAAATATTGTCCTCAGGCATCTCTCCATCCTTAAAGCCGACCCTGCCACCAGCACAATTTTCTCTGAATCTCCTCTAGTGGCCTACAGGCATGATCGTAACCTCAAGGACATTCTAGTCAGGAATAGGTTACGCCCCGCGTCTGAGCTCACTTCGGCTCGGTCTCTTGCCACAGACCTGTATGCAGAACCTGTCCATATGTGGTCCAGGTGGCAAGTCTAGAATTCCCTAACGCCACCTTCCACATACGTGAAGCCTTCTATTGTACCAGCCGCAATATCATTTATACCATTAACTGCAAGAGATGTGGCATGAAATACATTGGTGAAACAGGTCTACGGCTGGCCGGCAGGTTCAGACAACATCTTTTGGATGTGCAAAATGGTGCTCTGCAACCAGTACCGTTGCACTTCAATTCCCAGGATCACCAAGGTGTCCTCGACATGGAGGTGACAGTCATTAAATCTAGCCATTCCGCAAGTCTCTTGAGAATCGCTTTATTTATACTCTGGGAACTTTAACACCCTACGGACTGAATTGTCAACACGTTTTTATTTAAACTCCTAGGGGATTGAACCGCCCTCACAGTTTTATCCCCCCCCCCCATCCCCCAGTTATGGCCCCTGGTACTCTACAGGGGGGTATTTATTCCCCCAGCCGACGTGTAGTCATTCTGCTGAGAAACAACCGACCCGGCTGCTTCAAGATACCGGCTAAGTGATTTTGTGTTTCTGTGTAGTATTGTTTCATTTGTATGTGCTGATGAAGACTCAATAGCCGCAACGTTCACGTGTTATTTGTATTTGTTATATTGTTAAGCTTGCTTATATTCTTTTCGTTTGGTTTTATATCTTTTCTTTATAATTTAAATGCGACGGGAAGGAGAAAACTGAAATAAAAGTCGTGACAACACAAGGCAGTTTACTGGTCAAGAATCTCAGGGTCGGGCAAAGAGCAGAGATATTAGTCAAGCATCTTGGCGTCGAAAACCGCTGTATGGGAAATTACTGGCAGTACTCAAGGAACAGAAGAAGAAAGAGAGAAGAAGAAGAGGAAGAAGAAGAAGAAGAAGAAGAAGAAGAAGAAGAAGGAAGAAGAAGAAGAAGAAGAAGAAGAAGAAGAAGAAGAAGAAGAAGAAGAAGAAGGAAGAAGAAGAAGAAGGAAGAAGAAGAAGGAAGAAGAAGAAGAAGAAGAAGAAGAAGAAGAAGAAGAAGAAGAAGAAGAAGAAGAAAGGAGGAAGAAGAAGAAGAAGAAGAAGAAGAAGAAGAAGAAGAGGGAGACGAAAGAGAAGAAAAAGGAAGAGAGAAAGTAAAGGAGAGGAATTGGGAGAAGGAGGGAGGTAAAGGACACGGAGACAAGGTAGAAAGTAAGAGTAGGAGGAAAAAAAGAATTAGATCTAACAGATGAACAAAGAAAACAACAGTCCCTGAGACAACCCTAATACACGAAGCCTCTTCCAGTAGTTTATTCTGCACTTTAATACCTACATGTACAAAAGAACCAAGATGACAAGAAGAACACGCGGAGTACTGATCTATTTATGAAAAAAAAAAAAGTTACAACCTTTAACAAATAAGGCTTCAATAATTGGACAAGGGTTCCTGGCTTGCACAAATGATACACTTGCCACCCCTATCAGTTGTATGTATTACTTTCCTGTGACATCTGTAAGTGTCAATCAACGCCCTGTAGTGTTGTCTTTTGTTAAACATACATAATAATTTGCATGAATTAACAACATCGACCAGATGACATATATCGACTGTAAACACTCTACTACATAGAGCAGTGCAACTAACCGGTGCTCACCGGAGCCCTTAAATGTCTCCAGTGCACTTTTCTGGGGTTTGCGAGCAATCTATGTGGGGGGGGGGGGGGAGGGTGGGGGTATTTAAAAAAAAAAAACGATTTATTCAACTGTACAAAAACTGTTATTTATGACAGTTCTGTCAATATCGTGGTTATGGTTAGCAGCTGAGAATAATTGGACCTTTAAGGTAATTTTTGTTTCGCCCCGATGCGTTTCAAACCAGACCTTCACGCTGTTGTCATGACAGCCCGTTGGACAAGGGGGTTATGTGCCCTGCCAATTGGCGTAGGCGCTCATGCATCTCCACAGATCACGATCTCTGGTTGCCTGGAGCGGCTCTCTTGATGATATCCCTCCATGCCATCGATTCAGTCCGTCCAGCACCATCTCTCTTAGGTCTGTCTCTACACCTCTTTCCACTGATCTTTCCAGTTGCCTCTCTTCTCATTACGTGGCCAAAGAACTGTGTTTTGTATTGTTGTATATAGAGATCTACTTTCATTAGCTTGTTTCAAGCAATCGTTGTTAGTTACTATGTCCGTCCAAGGTATTCATAACATTCGTCTCAGAAACCACATTTCTATCGCTGCATCCCTGCAGTTTGCTACGTATGGCTACTCCGCTGGATGTCCATGATTCAATTCTCTACACCGAAATTTCCTGTACGTATGTTACAGTACAACTATTGTTTTCATAACAACATTACCAGTCTCATATACTCATCAACCGGCTAATTGGCAAGCAATGGACTAACGCATATGGGACGAAGAATGGACTGAGCAGATATCAACGCTGCACGGACTGGGCTAGTGGATGATGACGAATCTCTGACACTAACATGATTGCGTGACACTGGAGCAAAATACGGCGAAGCACGTCTATACCGCCTTCCAAGGTAAGAGACATTTCAGACAACTTCTCATGGGAACAGTTAGTAGAAGTATCTTGAAGTGGTTGCTGCATCGGAGGACTAAGTATGTGTGGGAATGCCAGATTTGCACTGACGTCGACTGTGAAAACATAAGATAACAAATACTTATCTAACTCACCGACTGCTCATCATCATCATACCATTTTAGGACTGATGATTGCAACGTCTTAAATCAATACTATCCGTTTATTTTTCTTTGGACTGATTTAATAAATTTCATTTCAAGTTATTATAACATCGACGTGTCGTCGATTCGCTGAGGACCGATTTCACTGCACTGGATTTCATCCCATTTGGATCTCTCTCTCTCTCTCTCTCTCTCTCTCTCTCTCTCTCTCTCTCTCTCTCTCTCTCTCTCTCTCTCTCTCTCTCTCTCTCTCTCTCTCTCACTCACTCACACTCCCCCCCCCCCCCCGAGTATTTGGCCAGTCAGCTGCCTAAAAGGTCGTACAAAGAACAAATTCCATAGCTCCTGCATAGATACCCAGATAAATCCTCGAGAACCGAACGACACAGTTAATGAAGCGAATCCACGACTTTAGACCGCAAGGCAGTCAGCCTGACCACTTCGCCACACGGAGCCACGAAATGAACTTCACAAAATGTCGCCCTCAACAAACAGGGAAACACTGAGAAAACCTCATACTCGTAAAACTATATAGTTTGCTTTTTACTGGAACCCACAAGACAAAGAGCTAAGAAAAGATGGACAAACACTGCGAAAAAGACAGTTGTAACTATAATAGCTTTTGACTAGAACCCACAAGAAAAGAGTCGGGAGGAAGAGGTAGAAGGGGCAGAGGGGATGATTACGATGATTTTCGTTTGGTTTTATATCTTTTCTTTATAATTTAAATGCGACGGGAAGGAGAAAACTGAAATAAAAGTCGTGACAACACAAGGCAGTTTACTGGTCAAGAATCTCAGGGTCGGGCAAAGAGCAGAGATATTAGTCAAGCATCTTGGCGTCGAAAACCGCTGTATGGGAAATTACTGGCAGTACTCAAGGAACAGAAGAAGAAGGAGAAGAAGAAGAAGAGGAAGAAGAAGAAGAAGAAGAAGAAGAAGAAGAAGAAGAAGAAGAAGAAGAAGAAGAAGAAGAAGAAGAAGAAGAAGAAGAAGAAGAAGGAAGAAGAAGAAGAAGGAAGAAGAAGAAGGAAGAAGAAGAAGAAGAAGAAGAAGAAGAAGAAGAAGAAGAAGAAGAAGAAGAAGAAGAAGAAAGGAGGAAGAAGAAGAAGAAGAAGAAGAAGAAGAAGAAGAAGAGGGAGACGAAAGAGAAGAAAAAGGAAGAGAGAAAGTAAAGGAGAGGAATTGGGAGAAGGAGGGAGGTAAAGGACACGGAGACAAGGTAGAAAGTAAGAGTAGGAGGAAAAAAGAATTAGATCTAACAGATGAACAAAGAAAACAACAGTCCCTGAGACAACCCTAATACACGAAGCCTCTTCCAGTAGTTTATTCTGCACTTTAATACCTACATGTACAAAAGAACCAGATGACAAGAAGAACACGCGGAGTACTGATCTATTTATGAAAAAAAAAAAGTTACAACCTTTAACAAATAAGGCTTCAATAATTGGACAAGGGTTCCTGGCTTGCACAAATGATACACTTGCCACCCCTATCAGTTGTATGTATTACTTTCCTGTGACATCTGTAAGTGTCAATCAACGCCCTGTAGTGTTGTCTTTTGTTAAACATACATAATAATTTGCATGAATTAACAACATCGACCAGATGACATATATCGACTGTAAACACTCTACTACATAGAGCAGTGCAACTAACCGGTGCTCACCGGAGCCCTTAAATGTCTCCAGTGCACTTTTCTGGGGTTTGCGAGCAATCTATGTGGGGGGGGGGGGGGGGGGGGGGAGGGTGGGGGTATTTAAAAAAAAAAACGATTTATTCAACTGTACAAAAACTGTTATTTATGACAGTTCTGTCAATATCGTGGTTATGGTTAGCAGCTGAGAATAATTGGACCTTTAAGGTAATTTTTGTTTCGCCCCGATGCGTTTCAAACCAGACCTTCACGCTGTTGTCATGACAGCCCGTTGGACAAGGGGGTAAAATGTGGATCCTACTCAACCTGCTTTTTAGTAAGTTTAGGTCATAAAATAAAAGAATCGTGTCCTTGTCAAGTGAGATGATCTGTCTTGTTTTCGTTTCTTCTAAATCTCTATCTGTCTTCTTTTACCCCACCAGGACATCACACAAGCGATAAACACCTGATGACACAAAGTGCCACCATGTGGATGAGGATCACCCGTGAAGAGGTCTCAGAAACCGCGTTCAGCCATTAGACCATATTTATGGCCGGACTATATTGCGGCCCCTGACAAAAGCCAAAGTAGGGCTTCAAATAACTAAAAATTGCATCCCACGAGAGGATGACATTATCATGTACAGTTTCTTCTAAAGATGTTAGCTCTAATAAGGGTTGGTTGTATATTGGACCTTTTTGCAGTTCTCTAACATTTCATACACATTCCGCCCCCCGCCCCCCCCCCCGCCCCCCCCCCCCCCCCCACAAAAAAAAAAAGATATACACAATATTAAAGGTTTTACTGTAGGTGCCGCTATCGTGTGAACTGAATGTCCCATTGAACTCCCAAAAACCAGTTCATTGAGAAGACGCGCTGCTTCTGGGTCGGATCTTTTCAACAAAAATATATGTACGCGGAGACTTAGCCAAATAACAAGTCAATACATGCCAATGTTTGCCGACTTCAGCTTTTTTTTCTGTCTGTTTACGCTCGGGTCTGAGACTAGTCCGCTGACTCCCAAACGACCCGTAAAGCGTGTAGCTGGATTCACTACCCTTTTCCCACTCCACCCTGACTTCTTCACAAGTCACATCCTCCGCTTGTTGTTATTGAGGTTAATCTGTTTCTACTCCATGTCTTGCGCTTCTTCTTCGTCGTATTTTTGTTTCTTCTTCTCTTCTTGGTCCATCATGTCTTCTCCTTGTCCTTCTACCTGAACCCCCCTCCCCCCTTTCCACTTTTCCTTCTGCATCCCCCCCCCCACCACCACCAACTGAGCTTAAGCCCTCAAACCAGCTGGTGTAAAACCGACTGACGTGTTCCTTACTTGTTGACCTTTTCGTTGGAAATTTTAATGGGATGGGTTAACCAAGCCCAGGCCTACATGTAGTCGCAACTATTCATAGGCACCGGGACTTGGAAGCTCTAACCCCTGGAACCGGTTTCGACCTTTCCCCCCCCCCCCCCCCCCCCCCCCCCATCTGCCCACCCCCCTTACATTTAAAAAAAGATCTTGTAGGAAGCAGAGCACCCTCACACCTCCACCACCCCGCAGAGATGCATAAAAGTTATTTTTAAGCATTTCTTAATATATTTTAATTTATTTCAAATGTATAATGTTTGTGTTTGCCATTCAGCACATAATAATAATAAAAAATAATAAATTTGCGCAGTTAAACAAGGTTATATCCATTTGAGCTGATACATTTACAGGAGCTAGACAGTGTGCTCAAAGCCTATTAAGCCTTGTTAAATGTGCAAAAGCAACAACTGGTGTTAGATAAGTACTAGGGAAAGGGGGCGGTGTTTCTCTAAAGCGGCACGATGCCACAGTTGATATCCATATAACATTATAGTGTTGTTAATTCTTCTTGCTTTCACCAAAGTTACAAAGTAACTATAATTGTTTTCCCGAATTTTACAATCTTCCTTATCTTTGCTTCCCCTTTTTTTCTGATGCGGGTAACCATTTCAGTTTGTAAGTTAATTTTCTTCGAGACATTTTAATTCGGCGTGGTATCCGTTTATGACGTTCTCATCGTTCTTTTATAAAATTGCATCCCTGCATCATCATTATGTGCCCTGCCAATTGGCGTAGGCGCTCATGCATCTCCACAGATCACGATCTCTGGTTGCCTGGAGCGGCTCTCTTGATGATATCCCTCCATGCCATCGATTCAGTCCGTCCAGCACCATCTCTCTTAGGTCTGTCTCTACACCTCTTTCCACTGATCTTTCCAGTTGCCTCTCTTCTCATTACGTGGCCAAAGAACTGTGTTTTGTATTGTTGTATATAGAGATCTACTTTCATTAGCTTGTTTCAAGCAATCGTTGTTAGTTACTATGTCCGTCCAAGGTATTCATAACATTCGTCTCAGAAACCACATTTCTATCGCTGCATCCCTGCAGTTTGCTACGTATGGCTACTCCGCTGGATGTCCATGATTCAATTCTCTACACCGAAATTTCCTGTACGTATGTTACAGTACAACTATTGTTTTCATAACAAACATTACCAGTCTCATATACTCATCAACCGGCTAATTGGCAAGCAATGGACTAACGCATATGGGACGAAGAATGACTGAGCAGATATCAACGCTGCACGGACTGGGCTAGTGGATGATGACGAATCTCTGACACTAACATGATTGGCGTGACACTGGAGCAAAATACGGCGAAGCACGTCTATACCGCCTTCCAAGGTAAGAGACATTTCAGACAACTTCTCATGGGAACAGTTTAGTAGAAGTATCTTGAAGTGGTTGCTGCATCGGAGGACTAAGTATGTGTGGGAATGCCAGATTTGCACTGACGTCGACTGTGAAAACATAAGATAACAAATACTTATCTAACTCACCGACTGCTCATCATCATCATACCATTTTAGGGACTGATGATTGCAACGTCTTAAATCAATACTATCCGTTTATTTTTCTTTGGACTGATTTAATAAATTTCATTTCAAGTTATTATAACATCGACGTGTCGTCGATTCGCTGAGGACCGATTTCACTGCACTGGATTTCATCCCATTTGGATCTCTCTCTCTCTCTCTCTCTCTCTCTCTTCTCTCCTCTCTCTCTCCTCTCTCTCTCTCTCTCTCACTCCTCACTCCACTCACACTCCCCCCCCCCCCCGAGTATTTGGCCAGTCAGCTGCCTAAAAGGTCGTACAAAGAACAAATTCCATAGCTCCTGCATAGATACCCAGATAAATCCTCGAGAACCGAACGACACAGTTAATGAAGCGAATCCACGACTTTAGACCGCAAGGCAGTCAGCCTGACCACTTCGCCACACGGAGCCACGAAATGAACTTCACAAAATGTCGCCCTCAACAAACAGGGAAACACTGAGAAAACCTCATACTCGTAAAACTATATAGTTTGCTTTTTACTGGAACCCACAAGACAAAGAGCTAAGAAAAGATGGACAAACACTGCGAAAAAGACAGTTGTAACTATAATAGCTTTTGACTAGAACCCACAAGAAAAGAGTCGGGAGGAAGAGGTAGAAGGGGCAGAGGGGATGATTACGAAGAGAAGAAGAGGGTTGAGAATGAAGAGGAAGTGCTGATACTGATAAGAAAGCAGCTGTAGCTAGTACCTTTGCCCAAAGTCGCTAACAAAAGTGGGGTGTCTATTGTTTGGCATACACCGATTAACATTAGTAGAAGTAGTGGTAGCAGCAGCAGCAGCAGTAGTAGTAGTAGTAGTAGTAGTAGTAGTAGTAGTAGTATTAGTTAGTAGTAGTAGTAGTAGTAGTAGTAGTAGTAGTAGTAGTAGTAGTAGTAGTAGTAGTAGTAGTAGTAGTAGTAGTAGTAGTAGTAGTAGTAGTAGTAGTAGTAGTAGTAGTAGTAGTAGTAGTAGTAGTAGTAGTAGTAGTAGTAGTAGTAGTAGTAGTAGTAGTAGTAGTAGTAGTAGTAGTAGTAGTAGTAGTTGTTGTTGTTATTGTTGTAGTAGCAGAGTGAATAAAACTAAAAAAGATTGAACGACAAATGACTTGATCACAAGAATTGTTGAAACAACACCCATCGTCAAATTTATTGAGAAACAAAAGAATGAATTAGTTTGGCCTTCTAATGAGCATGAAACCAACAATGCCAGCAGCAAGAGCGTACAACCTGGAAATCGAACCACCAAGAGACAGGAGAAGGCCGAGAAGAAAATGGACTGAAGGAGTCAGGGACAACTTGAGACCGCATAACATCACGCCATATCAAGCGACTGAGCGCGCCTTGGCTCGACTGCCGATCGTCTAAAGACCTGCCACGCCTAGCGACATAAGAAAATCAAAAACCTTTCTTAAATGTTTGTGTATTCTAGACAAGGCAATAAGGTCTACTGTGTTCGTAAATTGTTGCTGTGATTGTTATTCGACATTTGCTTCGTTAATATAAATTTCTGTAACCTATGGTGCCATTTCAATGGGTTGAAATGAATTCTGTCCGTATTCCATAGTCGTGGATTTCAAGCTGTACGATAGACATGTTGATACCCAGCCCTTACTAACCCGAGTAGATCAGTCACAGTTACGATGGTTTGGACATGTATGCAGAATGGGAGAAAATCGGCCAGCATGGCAAGCATGGGAGGCTAAGAACCAGGGAACCAGACCTCCGGTACGACCCAGGGTGCGCTGGGAAGACAACATCCGACAGTCCCTAACTGACAGAGGACTGGAATGGAACAAAGCCAGAAAGAAAACTGCTGATAGAGACGTCTGGCGAACTCTCTGGCAAACCTCTACACCCCAAGGTAGAAGAGGAGCGACTAAGTAAGTAAGTAAGTAAGACGATAGATATGGCCAATGAGACACCTTTTTGGGGGGTGCCTTATTGACCATGTATCTTAGTGCACTTGTATTCATGGCGAGGCGCAGACGCCGTCTGGAGGTGACGGGTTCAATTCCCGGCACGGTAACTATAGCTTTCGATTTTTATGTTGTCTAGTGTGTTCTTCTATCTTTCTACTTCTTTCTATGAGTGCCGTTCACAATACTTTATGTTACTTGATTAATTCATAATATTTAACGGCCTCAAATGGTTCCCCCCTCTGTTTATTTATAAGATGTTGACAAAAGAGAGAAGTAGCAGCAGCATCAGCAGTAGCAGTAGTAGCGGCAGCGGTGGCAATAATTACGGTGGAGTAGGAGGAGGAAGAAGAATCCAACCAAAATCCACCATTAAACTACACTGCATTAACTGTAACCATCAGCTTTAAAGCTGTTGGACGAGAAATCGCACAACCAGTCAGCGACAACCTATTATTCAGTCAGTTCGTCAGTTCATCAGTTTTTGACAAAGTCAACACGGTATCCCCAATTCCCACATTTCTGCACACCGGACAGCTGTGGGAACTACCTATATACCCTTTTTCCGAGTAGCAGCATCAGTGCCGATAGTATTCTACTTATTCAGATATCACCAAGGCCAACAGCTCTCGCGGACCAGACTTAAGACCCCTGTTTTCGTATGCAAATTGATGTGAGCTTTCTACAAATAGGTAGGTACACAATATTTCAGTAGTTAAAACACTTGAAATGTATGGACCAGGCTGTTGGCATCTTTCCGTCTTTCTAGACGACATTTCGCTGGGCTAAAAAAAAAAAGGCATGGAAATCAAAGCCCATTTCGATGGCGACTGTGACTAGAAGACGAACCGCTGTTAGAAAGAGTCTTCCACATTAAGTGCATGCAATTTCAGAATCCTTATTGTCATCCAGCAGCTCTTAACCTATCTGCAATCCTTTGTCCATATTTCCTTCTTATCCCCCCCCCCCCCCGCCCCAACCTCTTTCCCGTGACATGTTCCCACGAATCCAAAACAACACCTGTCTCAGTTAAGTTCCGTCTGCACACATATTTACATTGCAGTAGAAGCCAAAACCCTTCATCTTTTCAGACTAACAGGCTGAGAAGAAAGATATGAACTGAAACTAAATAAGTAGAGTAACTGACCCTTTTCACGCGAATGGTGCATCTGCCATGTGATGGTAGACATATTCTTTTACTGATCAAACGCTCCTCGGTAGGGATGTTTTAACAACACGCCGACCGCTTTTATTCCCCATTACAATAGCTAGTACCCATTTTAGACTACGTCGAGCTAAGAGCCATGATCAGTTGTTTTTGTGAAGAAAAAAAGGGAGGGGGGGGGGGAATAGCGTCTGGCTGCTACACCCCTGTGGTTTCCCTCAAATTCAGTAATAGCCGTAAATCTACACCAAGTGAAAAAAAGATGAGGCTAGACAAGAACACTGTATAGGAAGGCACAGAAAAATGTATCAATCAACACAGAATTTGTATCGTTGGCCTTGGCTTGGCTTTTTACCCCACCAGGACATCACACAAGCGATAAACACCCGATGACACAAAGTGCCACCATGCGGATGAGGATCACCGTGGAGAGGTCCCAGAAACCGCGTTCAGACATTTGGCCATAATAATGACCTGCCTATATTGCGGCCCCTGGCAAAAGCCAGAGTGGGGCTTCAAATAACAAAAAATAACGTCCTAAGAAGGACGTAAGAAAGTTGTTAATCTGTTGGCCTTGACAAGCTGCGGGATATAAAGAAAAGGTGGGGTCTGAGCACTCACGGATTGACTGGCTCGATGTGCAGTCATGGTGGATGGTCTGTTTAAAAATAACAGCTGACATATGCCAGCTGGAAATTGGGGCAATAAAAGACAACTGGATTGTTGCCCTTATACCAGAACCTGAAGAGTAGCTAGTTGATTGGTTACAACGTCAGGCTCTCATGCGGTCCACCTGAGTTCGACCTCCTGTATGGTGATGGACGTATTTCTGTCGAGGAAAAAAATAAACATCCTAACCCACATGCACAGTCCGTGGCGGCAGTACTAGCATGGCGGCTCTAAATCACCAGGCTCACGACACACCTGCCTAAACTGCCCTAAGGAATTCGTTAAATGCCTCTCACTCTACAATGGATTTGGCTGCTGTGCACTTACTACTGTCTGAGAATATTACATATTTTGGGTTGTGAGATTCCATTCTCTTCCACTGTGTGAATCTTATACCACTGAACGAACAAACGATCTTTATTTTCAAAGCGTCACTAATTGGGCACACAGGCCCATCTAATTGAAACCTAGTAGAGCGATTTTTTTCTTCCAAACCGCCTACCGCAAAAAATCTAACACTAGTACGCCAAGGATTGGATTGTGAAACTATCTCATTAACCTTAAAGGCATAGATCCGCTGTTAAATGATTAAAGACTTAACATACATACACACACAGAGAAAGAGAGAGCGAGCGAGAGAGGGGGAGGGTGCTAGAAAACTTGATGAAAAAATCGAAATGAACTTAATGCGACCACTCTGAATCACTCCAAGTGTATCCACTCAGCTGCACCAAACACAGCCCTGCATTAGCTCCTACCAAAACAATAAGCATAGATTACAACAAACATACAATAACAACATAAATAATTGTGTGGGGGGGGGGGGAGGGGCTGGCGGGGTAGCATAGCATATATTTGGCTCCCGAACGTGAGTTTCAAAATATATCCAGTCCGAATCAATGTGTCTGTTTGAATCATAATTTGAAAGGAAAAAAATAATAATAATAGAGCAAGAATATGACCAAGAAGAACACGGACTGATGACATTAAAAATGTTCATTCGCATAAAACCGCAATAGCTTGTTAATAGCGTATTTATCAAGCACTTGATTATATCCCCCAACGGCGAGTAATAGCAAATGGCGATGACGATGATAATGATGATGATGATAATGAGACGAACTCGATGATAAAATCAATACCAACTTTAATTAGAATTTGTTCAAAGTATACACACTTTTCCTAGGCTTAATGTATAGAGGAGCTGCTGAACGCTTGAATATCGGTCCTAAAGTTTTGAGTTCAAGTCCGCCTGTGGGTCAATTATTTATTTTATAAATGACATTGGATGCCAGGTCGACAAAGTCATATCCAGCAGAGGTGTCGATGCCTGGGGACTTTGGCACCTTGAGCTTTGGGATGGGGGTTCTAACTGCTTTAACCGCTCTTTTTCAGTGTTGCAGTCCGCCGGATTAACACATCAAGGATGAGACTCCTACCCGTACAAATCGAGGTAGTCTTGTTCTTCTTTTCTCTACACCTGGAATGTCTCGTGGCGTCAGGACAGGAAAAGATCCCTGGAACGGGCCCTTCTGTTCGCTTGTATAAAGTAATTTTCAGAGTCCCTGATATTTCTGCGGTCCATGTTCTGCATGGCCGAATTCTGATTCTGTTACGCTTTATCTGTATAACATTGCTCTCTGTGGTGCCCTGTCTGATGCCACTCTTACTACACGGTCAAACCATTTGATTTATTGTCTACCAATAAATTTTAGTATTGGTTTTTTTGCCAACCCTCCTCCTGATATGGTTCCCACGTCAATCTTTCCTCGTTACACCTAGTATAGTACGTCAACATTTCATTTCTGCTGTGACTTGTTCAACTGTTATAT
The DNA here is from genome assembly GCA_905116865.2 of Candidula unifasciata. NCBI lineage: Eukaryota > Metazoa > Mollusca > Gastropoda > Stylommatophora > Geomitridae > Candidula > Candidula unifasciata. The sequence continues at coordinate 201,050 of CAJHNH020004212.1, forward strand.
TTTCTTGGGGTTCATGGCGGTTAGGAAGTAACGAGTAGTCCGTAACCGGCAAGGACCGAGGTCGAATGAAGACGATTTCTGTCAGTAAGGGGTAGGTCCTTTACATGCCAGTGACACAATGCGTAAACACAGCCAGACTCATATTTTTTTTATAGACTAATCGACGGGTGCTGTGGTCATTATCACACCGGCCACCTTTACTTCCTGTCACTTAACCTGCTACTCATTTCAGTCTGCTCGACCTGGAAGCCAAGGTCATGTCTGACAACATTCTAGCTTCGGGCCGATTTGAACTCACGATGACATGACCTCGGTCTATACATAAAATTAACCGCAACAGACACTATAAATCATGGGCACAAATCACCTTTGTCATCCCATTTCGTTCGGTTGAGTTATTTTGTAGCGGGTCCCAGGAGCTGTAATATGTTATAGGGATGTGAGATCTCTTCCTTCGCTGTCTATACATAGTGTGCCGAAAAGTAACTGACGTTTGTTCGATGAGGTCGACATACTGTCTCCCAGACGAAACTGAGCAGCTTTTTTTTCGCAATTTGTTTTTTCTTCTGTGAGCGAGGGTTGTTTCTTCAATGTGTTGTTGTGAATAGGTCTCAGGTGCCTCAGGCGACTGTGTGGTAAAAAAGAAGTACTGCAGGGGAAAGCACCGAAAGCGCGACGATTCGTAAGATCGACTTATTGATGTGTTTGCCTTTTTACGCTCGTCGGCGGTGGCTGTCATCGGTGGTGGATGTGCTTAAAACGTTCAAAATATGCAACATATTTCACCCCTAAAACATAGGAAAACCCGTGGAAACCGCTACAAAATCACGCAGCCTAACAAGAGGGGGTGAGAATCGTGAGTTGTACCGAGTACCGCAGTCAACATTCCACCAGCTGTCTTTACTTCACAAGACATTTCCTAGTACCCCCTTTGAAGCTGGGTCATTCTAGGAGTTCAGGTCAGTTTTTCTTTATAATGAAATCTATTTTCACTATACTAGCGTCAAACATTCCCCTTGCCTTTGTGTCAATCTAACAGGCAGTTATTAACTATACAAACTGCGGCCTGTGTCTATAATTACTGTGACCTGTTCACTGCTACAATTGTGTGTTTGTCAGGTAATGAGAACATTTGCAAGTACTGTCCAAAACTGATAGATCAATTTTTAAACGTGCACGTGACAAAATTCCTGGAATGCCAGCGAGATCGGGGGCGCCAAGACAAACATCGGGTGGGGAGAGGTCAAACCCTTTACACATTTTAAGGGATGTGGGTGGCTCAGTGGACCGACGTATGTAAGACATCTGAAACAATTTTATATGTATCAACAAATACTTCAAACAGAGCTTTTAGGGGGAGGGGAGGGGTTAGGGGGAGGGGAGGGGGTGGGTTGCTTAGTACTCTTACATATTTCCTAAGGAGGGCTTAGACCTCACTGCTTATTTTCCGGGAAGGGGGCCTCAATGTGCCTGAGCTCCCGTTGCCAGCGCCCCTGGTTGAGACACACAAACTATAAAGGTTGCATCCACATGACTAGCACTGACTAGAGTATGTATTAAGGGTATATTGTCCTTGTACATAACTAGCATTCTTATGTCAGGTAATTTAACGGGGTGTCCCATACCTACCTATCTTCACAGCGTGAGACCAACCATATACTAGTCTGGTTTGCGTGTGTGGTGTCGCCTGTGACTAGAATAAAGCAGAGTTGGAACTCATTAAGAGATCAATTTTATAGACCAATTTCTGTATTTAAACAAATGTCCCAAGAAAAGTTCAACTTTCATATTTGGAGTTGTATCAATTTTAACCCCACACACCCCCCCCTCCCCCCTCCAACGATGATGTAAATAGGAGTGACTGATGCAGTGGAGCTGATATCAATAAGAAGAATATCAATCAAAACAAGTGTGGGTCCATCAAGAAGGGACGTTATGAGATAGAGAGTACCACGTATGTACATGATTCTTGTTGTGCCAGGGGCGCACGATGCTTAAATCATATGGGTATAGACCAGTGTTTCCCAACGTGGCGTCCACGCTCGGGGCCGGGGGGGCAATTGTATTGTTAACTGGGGCAATTCGAAAACTGACCCGTTCAGAGTGTAAATTACATAAGGGATTTTTTTTTTTTTTTAGTTGCGTATCCTGTACAGGACGTTGCAGAACCAAACCCAGCATTTTTTTTTTTTGGTATTTTTTTGTGTGTGGCTGTGGTGGTTTTCCTTGGCAAGTTTACGTCCAGTAGTTTGCCACTGCTTGCTGGACGGTCGGCTTCTCGATACCACTGTCGAAACCAACGCAAAGCGCAAGGCCCACAGCTGGGATAGGTTTTTAAAAGGAGTAGAAAATTATAGGTAAGAAAAAAAGTTGGTAAGAAACAACAAACAGTTTATGTTAGCTTTACAAAATCGATCATAATAAACAAAGGACGTTGCGGCGATTAGCCTTCATCAGCACATAAAGAACAATACAGTACACATACACACTCTAACTATGAAGTGACTACATGGGACTAATGCACACAATAAATGATACTCATCTGTGTTCCTGGCGAAAAACTTCCTTCAAAAGGATGTCACGGACAGGTACTGGCGAATTTATCACCAACGCAAGGACGGGGAGCAAAGAACGGGTACACTATAACTAGGAAATGAACGAAGTAGGCGCTCACAAACAGCGTACACTGAGTGTCTAAAGAGGGAGGGAGGGGTTGGCCAATAAGGCGTGACCCGGGTTGGGTCGTGGGGATGACATTGGTCCATCTCATGGAATAAAAGTGGTGCCTGTGCTAACGAACAAATACCAACAGACAGGCAGGCAGGCCGCTGGCATTACATAGCGTGTTCGTAACGCCTAAGCCACAGACGGCGGCTATAAGGGGTATAGGAATTTTTAAAAAGGCTTTAATGGGGCATGCACAAAAAAGGTTAGGTAACACTGGTTTAAATCTTCTTCTTCCTCCTCTTTGCGACGTCTGTTGCGAGCCCGACTCGTAATTCCAACATACAGCGATCGAAACCCACTGCTGGCTGCGTGGATCTTCAGCATGGTATGGGGCGTCGCAGGTCCACCCAGCCTAAAATGGGTACCAAGATGTATGTCCTGGAGAACTAAATGTGGCCGGCGTAATGCTGACCACATTACCCACCTAGTGCCGATGGTCTGTAAAACCATGGGTGCTCTCCCCATATACCCGATACGCTTAAGGCGTGAAAAGGGATCTTCACTTACTTCCTCTTCCCTGTTCACCGACTGTTAGTTCTGGCTGAAAATCCTGTTTATGTCCATTTCGACTTTGACTGTGTCAGGGCCTGAATTTTGCATGTACATCAATTTTACTGGCTTATTTAGGCACAGTTCATTGCTCCTTGCCGATAGGGCAGATGCTCTCCAACTTCGAAGGAAGTCCCCAATTAGTCGACTCCTACGACATGCTTGTTGGAAAAACAGTGGGTATAGAACTTGCCAACAGACATTACTTGGTACCCATTTAGGTGGTGTTGACCTTAGATCCAAGTTAAAAATTTAAGCACAGCTTCATGTGCCTGACAGGAGTCATGGAAGTGTAGAGGCTAGCTTGCCTGCCAACCCATGTATAAAAGTTGTGAGTTTAAATCGGCATTAAGTCAGATTGTGTTCACTCTAAACTTGACCATGCCTCTCAGTTCGACCTAGCCTAAAATGGGTACTGGGTCTTCGAAATAAAGAAATGTCCTAAGAAATAAAGGCAGCTAATGTGATGTTGGTCATATAACCTACCAAGAGCCGACTAGTCTATAAAAAATAAGGTCTAGCATTGATAGCCCAATGTGCCACTGGCGTTAAAAGGTTCATTCACTACCACCTACTAATGTATGGTTCAAAGGTCGGTAATAAAGCCATAGGATCAGATTTCATGTGACCATGCCTTGTTTATATTTCTGTTGAACACGCATAAACACGTTTACAGCAAATCACAAAACACATCAACTAAACTGAACATTACAATAAAATAACCAAACATGTTGTAAACATTTCCAAATGTATTTACCACTGTAGCATGTGTATCTGGCTCATGGACTCTTTTAAGCAGCAATACAACCAAATAGAATGACTCAGTGCTGAGGTAACAGCTCTACTGCTTGAAATGACTTGCACACAAAGAACTGAATAAATTAATCCCATTTCTGCACAAGAGTCATTAAAAATGCTGTCAAAACAGACGTCATGAGTGCACTTGTCTTACCCAGGATGAGAAAGGGATGCACATATTAACACACTGAAATAATCACCGCCTTCTCCAGTTATAAATAGATGAATTAAGTAACAGAACGTGTACTGATTGACACTCATAGTAAGAAGTAGAAAGATAGAAGAGTGAAACCAAGAGTGTGTATACAAATAAGCCATATCTGTGAAATGGATGTTTAGGCAATACTCAGGTTTTGCAAAAAAGACTTCAGTCCGGAGGTGGACGAACACCTAGAACTTTATAATGGAGATTAGAGCCAGTGAGGGTGAACAAGAAGAAGAAGATATGCATGGGGCAGAAGAGTTGCTGGTTATCTTAAAAAGTTGTGTGTTAGGAAAACTTGCCAGTTCAACAAATGGAAGGTAGACAAGGGAAAGGGGAAAAGGGTGAGGGGAAACACAGCAAGCCAAACAAAAGTAGTGGAAGAAAGAAAATGTCCTATCCAGCCAATGGCAGGTAGATGGGAGACCAGAACAACTGTCTCACCCAGTGAATGAAAGAAAGGTAGTGAGACAATGAAAGGTACTGGGACAAAGCTGGGAGAACAGAGAAACACTCCTACCCAGCCAATGAAAGAAAAGTAGCCGCATACAGGAACTATCCTAACCAGCTAATGAAAGAAGGAAGTGGGACAAAGCAACTGTCCTGTCCAGTCCAGCCAATAAAAGTCTTTACATCCCAGGACATTTCCTAACACCCATTTTAGGCTTGGTCAACCTGAGAAAAACCTATGTCAGTACAGATTGGAACCCAAGACCTCCAAGCCAGCTCCAGTGCTACAGCAGAATACCCTACAAGCATGACTGAAATAGGTGTGCTGCTCGCTTACTGGGATAAAAACAATGGACACTGTTCCCTAAATTCTTCACAACTCATCACAATAAACAACTCAAATGATGGGTTCATAATAAAAAATGTTTTAAAAAGTCACGAAAACGTATTTATAGGGTTTTATTTTTTAAATACCTACAAATGAGCTTGAAAATGATGATGATGATGTCAATTTAATTAGCTCCATAATGTTTCACAGCAGATGTCCAGAGTGGCAAATAACCAGTATCAGTTGTCATGAATAGTTTTAATTTCAAAGACTGCTATATTCACAGTGGACTTTGTAAAGCCAGATTTCGTTAGCATGCTATGATCAAATGTAACAAACAAAAATACCCTTTATGTCACAGATGAGATTCACTGGAAAGAGGCAATCACACATCATACACTGCTTGAAGTGAGGAAGTTAATACCATGAAGATTTATGTAAATGCCACACCCTGACAATATGGTAGAGCTGCTATTATTCACACTGGAGTTTATGACGCCAGGTTTTTTTAGCACATTTCAACCAAATGTGAGAAGCAGAAACACCCATTATGTCATGGATGAGATTCACTGGAAAGAGTCAGTTACAAATATACACTTCTTGAGCTGGAGGAATTAATACCATGTAAGCTTAATGGGAATGGCAAACCATGACTAAATAGTAGGCAAGGTCCTTGTGTTGGTTCAAGGGGCCCATATGAAGAAAGACAATAATAAGATCCACTGCACCCAACATGCATGCCACGAAAGGCAACTAATTAGGGTTTCGCTGGAATCGGATGTGTTGGGAAATAGGGCACAGATATTGCATCCTAGCTGTAAACCACATCACAATGTGCCTACCGCTCCTTAACAGTGAATGCCAGGGGGAAAAGTAGTCAAGGGATGTATATTAGATTACACAACATTTTATATGACAACAACAAAGCATAATTTATCACAAAAACATGCATGTAGATAGAAAGTAAATACGGTGTATGTGGCAATTAGCATGTTATGTTTAATAATAATATGTTAAATTTGATGACAACAACATGTGTTATTTATCCAATGAGCATAAACACCTACATCTAACAACAAAAAATGTATGTTATACCTGATCCAAAGAACATCTTTACGGTTGAAACAGGCAGTTAGCATACAGTTAGTTAGTTAGTGGCTTTGCTAAAACCACTCCACAACTTTCACTCCTTGTCACTCAGGATCAACGTTCACCTCTTTTCACTCTGGATCCACTTCCACTGTGATCTCTCTGGGGTCCTGCTACAGAAGGCCTTCACAGTCAGCTATTCCCCCAGACCTCATGTTGCCACGTGAGATTGACAATCTTGTGTTTTTGCCATTCTTACGTGAACTTCATGTCTCTCACTCTGGGGACTCTCCCAATTCTGTCAATCAATCAAACCAATTACGTTATACCTTTTTATCGCATCCTTACACAATTCATATATGGCAAAACCTCTTATGACCTGAAGTTCTTGTTGTCTTTTGAGTGTTGCAGATTCACATCATCTCCTGAATCATCTTCTCGTCATGCGTCCTTGAGAGTACTGAGAATGTTGTTGGCACTTCGTGATGTGATTGACAGCAAACTGATATTTGCACCTTTCAGCTCAATTCATACAGGGAGAATAACATTATTTGTGATCAAAATCAATATTACCCCTGATGACAAAAAGATATGTTAAATCTGATAAGACTGTAAGTCATTAACTCCTGACAAAAGCAAGTGTCAAGTCAGATGACAAGAACATGTTTTCCCTGAACAGAAAAAAAGATTATTACATACAAAAACAAGAACATATGTTTTATCTGGTCAGAAGAAAACATGTTATACGTGATCACAAGAACATACAGTTTCACTCCATAAGCTACTAAGTTAAGTGCTTGGTGCAGCACTGTGAGCTGTTAATTTTCTAATTGGATTGTGTTTATTTGTGCAGCAGCTGTATTGTGGTATGCTTCTTCTTCTATGTTTATCTATAGATGTAACAGCTGTGTGCCCGTTTAAAGCATAACTGCAATATACTTGTTTACAGTGACATTCTAAATGTCTAAGGCTTTGCAACTAAGGCTTTGCAACACTGACAAAAGATCATAGCCTCCCTGATTCACAGGTAATTATATTCATGTTGCAAGCATCCACAATCTGAAGTGGTAAATATGGGTAAAACATGCAACAGATACCACTCAAAGATTTTTAAGTTCAAAGGAAGAAACAGTCCTAAAGCAAGTGGCTATTCAATGCTTTTTTATGTCCCAATTAACTGACCACATGTCTTGCCGGTCACTCCATGCAGGGATTACTTTTCTTAACCTAGACAGTATAGTACAAACTAAGTTGTTCTATTAACTCGTATATCACATTACCTGTTTTAATTCCTGCTGTCTTATTGCGTTATTATTTTAACGGACTCATCCCAGGCATTTATTCTTCAAGCTAAATAACTCTTATAAAAACACTACAGAAAGGAAACATTGGAGGCATTCAAGCTTCAGCACAAACAATACAAGTGGGAGGATAACACTAAGATGGACTGGCAACAGTCTGAATGAGTGCATGTGTATATTCAAGCCAAAAGACAGACCAGTTATGGAGATCCACTGCAGTCAACCTTCCATGAGACTGGCATTTGTATTTCGAAATATAGCAATGGGTGAATGCACTGCATCTTCTTTCACATCTTCCTGCCAGTAGTTTTTCAGATGAGAAGGCCACAGGTTGTTGTGCGACATGTCTTCCACTGGTATACACAGAGGTTTCAACTGGAATGCCAACCTGTCAAACCTAGGATCTCTCTACATCATGTCTGTAGCACATGTTCAATGTTCTGTGTTGCCTGTTGATATGGGAAACATTCTGATTCCCTAATATTGAATTTCTTGTACATATGGCTGTTGTGTCCTGTACAAAATATACCATTTTCTTTTGTGGGAGGAGGCTGACTGGATTTTTAGGACTGTGTCCTGGATGAAAGGTGTTCCAAAGGGTTATAATGGCTGTCTTGATTTGAGTTCTACTTCCCTCACTGCAGCGAACCTCTATTTTAGAGACAGTATGCGAGCAAGCATGCATGCACATAAACGTACACACACACTCAGGAAAGGGTAGCTCTACACTGTACGCAAAACAATAACCAAAGAATTGTATGAAAAACAACAGTCACCTTTATATGTTTAAAAAAACATATGTTCACAACAACCATCATGGCGGTGAGGATGATAATGAAAACTACTGCATTTACGAATGAATTCACTCAAATAAAGAAATATATTGACTCCAAAATTAAAAACAATGTTAAAAAAAAAAAAAATTACCTACACTGTTTTCGCCAATACAATACATCAAATGGGCAAGTCCAGTACCTGACAGTTTTAAAATGAGTCACTTTAAAGGTAAACAAATACATTCATTATTTAGCCACATCAATCCACAACCAAACATGAAGTAGAGGTGTCCCCTATACTGCAAGTTGGTCTACCCTGTGATACAAGACTAACAGTAATTTGAGGTTCCGACATATCTCAACATTCAAAACAATTTGTACCCCACAGTGAATCTCCTGGCATATTTTGCTGTATCTCATCAAATGCACTGCTACAGAGTAACATCAACACATGATGAAGCATATATTATTTGCAACAACATATCAAGGCAAAACTTCTGGCCAAGAGAAACACATGTGGAAGCAAAGATTTACGTGTTGCTGAGTGAATTAGGTCAGTGAAATTCACACTCAGAGACAACATTGCAGATACAGATAATCTATTTTAAGCAAACAAAAAGAGAAAAGAAAAAAAAAGAAGGTTAGTCTAGCCATTCGTGATGTGCTTAGTGTTGCAATCCATTCTTACCTGATCAAGAAAGCCAACCGTCAGAAAGCACTTCCCAACATTCTCCAGTCATACAAGCTAATATAGCCATAAAACATTTCTCAACATTATCCAGTCATACAAGCTAATATAGCCATAACACATTTCTCAACATTCTCCAGTCATACAAGCTAATATAGCCATAACACATTTCTCAACATTATCCACTTTCTGTAATGCATGACTAACAGTCATATGCAATTTTGACATTTCAAATTTCTCCTCTTTCCATTACATTTTAGGATAGTAGCCATATGACATTAATCAATATTCTCCACTCTGTGTCACGTACAATGACTGATAGGCAAAAGTGGCTGTGACATTTCCCAACAATCTCCACCCTGTGTCATGTACTAAGAATGATAGACATATATGGTTCTGACATTTTCCCAGCATCTTCCACTCTGTGTCACGTATGAAGACTGATAGACATATGTTGCTCTTATATTTTCCAACAATTTCCACTCTGTGTCACGTATGAAGACTGATAGACATATGTTGCTCTTATATTTTCCAACAATTTCCACGCTGTGTCATGTATGAAGACTGATAGACATATGCTGCTCTGACACTTCCAAACAATTTCCACTCTGTGTCATGTATGAAGACTGATAAACTTATGTTGCTCTGACACTTTCAAACAAATTCCACTCTGTGTCATGTATGAAGACTTGATAGACATATTTTGGTCTGACACTTCCAAACAATTTTCACTCTGTGTCATGTATGAAGACTGATAGACATATGTTGCTCTGACACTGCCAAACAATTTCCACTCTGCGTCATGTATGAAGACTGATAGACATATGTTGCTCTGACACTTCCAAACAATTTCCACTCTGTGTCATGTATGAAGACTGATAGACATATGTTGTTCTAACACTTCCAAACAATTTCCACTCTGTGTCATGTACAAGGCATCCTCAGGCATTCCATCACCCATTTCAAATGTCTCAAGGTGTAGATGCTGACTGTTACCGTAGATAATGATTGCAAACACACCCTACACCTTCCTCTTAAAATCCTTTCTTGCTGGATCCACACTTATTTCCCAAATAAAATGACAGAAAAAAAAATACTAGTAAGCAACAAACATTTATTAACCAGATCCTGTGCTCAATCATCTTTTCTTCTGTCTATAAAAACGGTTGTAAACACACCATACATCTTCCTCGGTTATCCTCCAAAAAACGGCCACATTTTATGGCAGCCAGAAACACACCCTGACAGGGCCTTATTAGGTTGTGTTTTGTAAATATTCAAAAACTTGCAACTCGAAAATAATGAGGAAGGAAGAAATTAAAAATGACAAAGTTGACTACTTAGCGATAATTAAGGCCTTTACATCTGAAAAGTGGCACAGAAGTTGCAAATAGTGCCCGAAAAATCTGCTCTTTGTGGCTGTGGCGCCATTGAAACTCTGCTAACTATGACTGGTGCCGCATTGGTAATGCAGTTTTCACCACCAAGAGTATCTCCCGCGCCGCGTGTAGCGGATAGGGAGCTAAACTAGATGGCTAGGACTCATGAGCAAATAAATTGGAGGAAGTTGCAGGAGATGCGGTAGCTGCTGCACATGAGTCCCAGCCATCTAGTTTAGCCCCCCCAACCGCGCAGCGTGTAGCGGCACAGGGGATACACTCAGCGGTAAGTTTAATCGGAAGAACACTATTGCTGACCTGCGCCGGAGCGTGTGGTCTCCCCACGATGTCGCCATTATCATGTGTATTGCTCCATTTTTTCGAAATTGTCAACGGACAGTAATCCTAGTTTTCCTGCGATGTGTTCATCGGAGGAAGTCCGCTATTTACATGTGACCGAGGCCCTGTCAGGGTGTGTTTTTGGCCGCCATAATATGTGGCCGTTATTTAGAGGATAGCCTCTTTCTCTCATAATCCTTTCTTGCTAGATCCACAGTTTACAAATGAAATGACAAAAAAAAAAATATACTAGTAAACAACAAACATTTGTTAACTACATCTTGTGCTCAATCATCTTTTCTTCTGTCTATAAAAACCCAGGTCCTCAACCAACTTAAGCTAAGCTCTTTGTAGGAATGGTTTGCTTTTACAGCAAAATCTGTTCACAGGACTGAGGTAGCATCATATGGCATGCAATGGACAGCCTACTGGTAACTTTTTATCTTTCTAGATCTTCATTTAGCAGGTCTATTTTTGCAGAACATCACTCTCATCAGGGTCCGGCTGCAATAAACTTCAATATGTCACTTATATGCTCTGCCCATCCCCGTACTGGTGGGCCCCTGCCCCTCTTTCCTGGCATCATGCCATCCACTATTATCTTGTCCATAACAATTTTTTTTTAAATACAGTATCAAATAGCTTTATAGGCAGACATGGGAGTAAGTGAACATGGGAAAGGCAAATTTGACTAGCAAGACCCGCCCACATTAAGGAATGTCTTCCACAATAAGTACATGGGAATTCAAGGCCACTGTTGTCGCTGTATATTTCTTCTAAAGTGCTCAGTTCTTAACCTGTCTGCAATCATTCTGTCCTTTACTCCTATTCCCTTTCCGATTCTTTCCCTCCATGCTATATGATCCATGGTACCATGTTACACAAATCTACCTCAGTACCAGTATCATTCATGTCACGACTGCGCACATCTTTATATCGTAACAGGGGCCGACCTTGACAGTTTCTATCCATCTGTAATTCAATGTTGAAGATATCGGTAGGAGCTCTACCATCCTCCATGTGTGTCCTAATGATCTGAGCCGAACCTTCCAAGACTCAGCACTGAGAAAACTATAATGGACAGAAAGTGCATGCATGCTCTTTTCATATGAAAAACCTGGCATTTACTGCAGATAAATTTAGCCATTTATGCAACCTTCACAAACATTATAAAGGACTCTGTGTGAAATGATTGTGGAATTCTGTTTCCATGAAAGAAACCACCACTAGCAGATTCATTTTTTTTTTTTTTAAGGAGGGCAGGGGGACATTTGTATTCAAGTGACTTAAATCTGTATGAGGTACTGTATACTTCTTCTGCTGCTTTGTGTTCACCAGCTGTAAACTCTAGCAGAATGGTTTGGTTATTCATCCATTAATGACTTTGTAAGAAACACACTAATTTGTTGGCTTTTACCACATCCTTGTTATGAGGGCAGTGGTTTTATCTCTCCCCCCCCCCCCCCCCCCCCCCCCACAAATGGAGCTCATTAACCCACAGGAAGTATTGCAAACAATGCTGTACTTGTTTTTAAGCAATTGGTCCCAAATGCTTTACAGGGAATCGCAAACCAGCTCCACAATTCTTTAGGCTGTTTGGGTTGTACTAAGCAGTTTTACACTCGGCAGATTTCCTATGCAGTAACTTAACATACTGATTTGTCACATTTTATTAACACAGGGTGAGTTTTTACAACCAAAAGTGTCACGGCCATGTAATTACTGACCATCATCATCATGTGCTTGGCCGATAACTGTAAGCGGTCAGGTCTCCTTATCTCAAAAGATCACCAAAATCCCACAAGGTGATATGTAAGGAAAATAGTCACTTCACACGTGTCATGGTAGAATGTGTGATAGATGAACAACACTTCACACTCCAGCCACTATAGCAGGGCTAATCCACAAAACTGACTCCGGAGCAAAAATTAAAAAAAACATCTGGATTGTCACAGGCCAGAGGCTTCAGCCTCTGCGTATAAAAGATCATTAGTTCAATACAACTGTCAGTGATCCACGCGGAACATTTGGTAGGCCGGATTCAGCCTGCCGGCCGCCAGTTAAACAGTCCTGCACTGTAGGATTACCTCAAATTACTGATACGCAAAATAAGTTTCAAAACTGAAACTGTTTTGGTCATGTATTTAATAATCAACATTTGGTAATTTCGTACACACATCATAAAAGAATTAAAAACAAAATTCATCGAAGTGAAAACATTTAGCTCATACACAAAGTCCTGTATTACTCAGTCATTGAAGCAAGCTTATAGGTTAGGTATGATAATAGTAAAATTAATTTGCTGAGGACACACTCAGCAACAGTGAAACCCTGTATCTTCTATAGCATTTGCCATAATAAAGAAGTATACTCTCATTTAATCCGATTTTTCCTTCTTCTGTGTTCACTTTTTAAAGGGTGATTAGCAGGTTGTGTTGTGGTTTACAGCTAGGCGGCATTGCATGTACCTTTTGGATTTCAACAAAATCTTAGTCATCTTTTACAACATGCTTAATTAACCCTTTCACCCAGGTGACCTACAAAAGACAAAGCTTAGCTCCCGCACTTCAATTTTTCAGATATTCCAGTGGAAAAAAATCCTTAGAGAAACAACAATTTCACACATATTATACACATACAAAATCAATTTATCATCCAAAACTGGAATTTAAACAAAAAAATTACAAAGAGTAAAAAGTGTAATTAATAAACATGAGTGCAACATAGATTCAACTGGCTGACATCTCTTGCGGCCTGTAAACTAATTATAATGTGATCACTATTTGCCTCTGTCACCTGACAATCTCTGCAGCCAATAAAAAAAAAATTTAATGTAGAAATATCTATCTTTTATAAGCTATTTTTTAATAGTCCCCCCACTCCCCTGCTATTTTGAGTAAATTTAGCCATTTCTCATCACACTGAACATTTGCACAGACACAGATACAGTAAATTTTGTTTGCAAGACGTCTCATAAACATTCTGAGTTAGAAAAAGCCGCTTTTACGGGGAAATGGTAGCAACCAGAGGTGTTGGTTCTGTGGCTTCCTGCAGCAAGAGTTAAGGGTCGTTGGGTATATTCTTTCTTTCTCCTAAAGGATGTCTGAATCCTTATGAGAACCCAATATACAACACGTAAACTACCCCACACCACAATAACTTAAGATCTCAAGAGTGAGTCAGAAATATGGCTATATGTTTAATTGCATGTGTTTAATCACATGACAATTCCCTATTATGGCCACATCAATGAGGCCATTGGGAAAGCAGTTCTTCAGACTTATAAATACAATATGACTCTTACCAAAAACAAAGAAATAAAGTTTCAAATATATGCGGTCCACTATTCACCTCTACAACGTGGAGCAGTTTTCCATTTGGTGGTCTGCAGGGGCCCCGAGAACATATTTAAGGGGTAAATTATATTTACCAACATACCAAAAAACCTCCACAGCTTTAGAATATAATCACTTTTGTGGTTCCAATGTTCAAAAATAAGGTTCTTCAGTAAAACTATTAAACTGTGTGGGGTCCTTGGCAGAACTTCGAAGAAAAAAAAGGAGAGGGAAAAAAAAGGGTCCACAGGTCTTAATTAATTTGGGAACCACTGATGTAGAAGAGTAATGCTGCATTCTAAAAAGTAGCCATATTTCTAACTCACATTATAGTTCCTAGGAGACTCCTTCCAGAAAGTGACATCACTTCTCTATTGTAGCAGATCTTAAAGTGTATCAGCAAAATCAACACAATTTTAAGTTGGGTCAATTAACATGTGATCCACATCTCATAGACAGAATCAATCTTACAGGAAAGTCAAACCTGACAGAATGCTCAGACACCGTAAGATATCCTTATATCAATGGATGTCCACGATCAAAGAACATCCAAACACCATAGAGCATCCAAATGTCAAAGGATATCCAAACACCAAAGGACATCCTAACGCCAAAGGACTTCCTAATGCCAAAGGACATCCAAATGCCACAGTAAATTGTTTGAAAGACTGGCAGCAGATATATTCACCTAATGACCCTGAGAAAGAAAAAATGGTTTCATAAGCTGAAAATTTTAAGGTGGCAACAATACATAGAAAGAACCACAGACAGGCAGATAGAGACAGGTAGGAATGGACAGGCACATTTAGAGAGATGGAAAGAAAAAATAGACAGATATATGGAGACATCCACAGACACAAAGACAGTGAGAGACATAAAACAAAAAGACAATACAGAGACATCAGTTCCCACTCTTGCTGTCTTTTGTATGCAGCTTTCAGTCACTGACACCCACATAAACTGAACTTCAACATTATAGACCAAAGCAAAAGACTCCTAAAACCGAGAAAGAACAAACAATATAGATCATATAAAAATTATACAAACAATAGAGATTACAAAAATTATTTTTTATAAACAATACAGAGAAAAAATAATCGCGCTAACTAACTTGCATCCTCTCAACCAAATTACATCGACCGCTCTTAAGAATAGCACGCGACTAAGTTTATTACATTTGCCTAAACCCAGAATTGATTTATTTCAAACAAGTTTAGCATATTCTGCTGCTCATTTATGGAATCATCTTCCACTCGGTTTGAAAACTACACAGAGTCCCTACTCATTTAACCGCAAACTCTTTCATTTTATGATTACCAGTGATTATATGCCACCATAAATGTAGTTAATAATCCACAATGCAATGTTTTTTGTTTTGTTATTTCATAAACATGCTTTACTGATGAAATACAACTGCTGTGTGAAATATGGGAGTTTGGAAGGGCTGAATGTAAGACGGATCTGCGTGGCTCCCCGTATGGGTTCCAGGGCCCCATTGTAAGGAAAACCAGAACAGACACACTGCCTCCCCAACAAGCATTATCATAGGAGTCGACTATAAAGTGGCAGTCGACTAATTGGGGATAGAAGCTGACTAATTGGGACCTTCTTCGAAGTTGGAGTGCATCTGCCCGAGCGGAAAGGAACAACAAGTTCACCCAAACAAGCCAGTAAAGCAGATGAACACACAAAACTCAGGCCCTAGAACAAAGCCAAAGTCCAAAAGTAATGAACAACCAGGACTTTCCGCCAGAGCTTACAGCCAGTGAACAGAGAAGATAAAAGGAAGTAGATACTCATGGCTAACCTTTATAGCTAGAGGCCACTCTGTCATCTATAATCTGGTGAACATGTCTAGCAATAGGGCAACCATAAAATAATATGACAAAAAAAACATCTTTTATATACAAATAATAACGATGTTAGAATCGAGTTAACTCGAACTTATTCACGACACTTTGGACACGAGCTGCAACTTTATCAGAAGATTTAAAATAGTAGGGATTATGACCTTTCCAATAAGTACCACAATTATCTGTGATCACGCCTGCAAAAACCCAACAAGCCAACAATGTCGCATACCAGCTTGCCCCAATTTTAAAACACCCTGCTGCCCCAGCTGAGATAAAAAGACAAATTATAAATACAATCTTTATACCGACATTAGGTTATCAATGTCAGACTTGGACATTAACAAAAGAACACGAGAGAAGACTAACCACCTGTGAAATGAGATGTTTGAGAATGGCTGCGAATAAAACCAGAAGAGATCGAGTGAGAAATGATGTGATTACAATAACTATTGGAACCATACCCATCGTTAAATTTATTGAGAAGCAAAGAATGAAATGGTTTGGTCACCTAATGAGAATGGAACCAACGATGCCAGCATCAAGAGCATACAACATGAAAATCGAAACACCAAGAGGCAGGGGAAGACCAAGAAGAAGATGGATTGAAGGAGTCACGGACAACTTGAGACTTCATAACATCACGGCATATGAAGCAACTGAGCGCGCCCTGGCTCGGTTGCCGATCATCTGATAGACTGCGACGCCTAGCGGCACAAGCAGATTTTGACAAAAGAAAGAAAGAAGAAGACGCCTGCTACTGCCACAAGTGTTGAATTGAGTTGTTGAGTCAAGAATTGACATCACAACACCAGGTGCATTCCCATGCATGCTCCATCCTCATCTTCAGCAGCCTGTGCAGAGTTCCAATTCTGATGGTACCAGTCACAATCTGGTTATAAGTCCATCTTGCCTTTCCTCTAAGTGTATTGAGCCGGCCAGACCCTCTGGTTACACTCAGATACCTCATTCTCTCCAGGCCATAACAATCTTCTATCTCTACTGATTCCGTTGCTTGTTCTGCCACAAGTGATTATAAATAACACAAATCTCAGCCGGGATAACTAAAAAATGTACCATTGTTTGAAGCATTTGAGATCATCTTTATCATGAATGTCCCCACAACTAGTGCTCTTGACACTAGCAATGTAACTCGTGCATTTCCTCAGGCCCTGCATGGCCTAGACAAAATATCCATAATAATGTTTAAAAGTGAGACGACCAATTTTAATGCACTTGATTTTAGCCCTATAGTTTATGTTTCTTGCTGCAGGCAATTGGTGATATGCTGAGAACATCACACAAAGTCTGTAGCTCCACTGTCTGAGACAGCTGCACCCATAAACTAAATGATGCAGTTAAAAAAAAAAAAAAATTATTAAAAAAGATAACAATTTGCTTGACCACTTCTCAGTGAAAACCATCATAATTTATCTTATGTAAGATCCGCCGATTATCCCCCCCCCCCCCCCCCCCTGCAAAACTTCTTCCCCAGTTCTAGAGCTCTATTTTGTTGGAAACAAGAGTAAACCAAATTAACCCTAAAAAGAATAATGTAAGTAAAAAAAAAAAGTAAAGGTCCCTTTTTCACACCTTTGGGGGTATAGGGCACACGGAGCTAGACCTATATTTTTACAGACCAATCGGCACAAGATGGGTGATGTGGTCAGCATCATGCCGGCAGTCTTGACTTCCCGGGATTGCATCCGGATCCACTCAAGGCCGGGTCGACCTGGGAGTCAAGGTCATTTTTTCTATACAAAAGTCCATTTCTGCCAGGGAGCAAACCCACAACCTTCCGATTCCTACGTGAGCGTCTAGCCGCTACGCCACGGTGACTCTATACTGTAAGAGGTGAGTAAACTGGAGTTTGTTGAAATCAGATGTGTTTAAGCCAAAAGACACAGATGTTGCGGCCTCGCTGTAAACCACAAAGCAATAAGCCGACCATCCTTTTAAGGGCTAAGTTAGAAGAAAAATAAACTATATTTCCTCAAACAGAAACATCGATATTTTAGCCACCCATGATAAGACTGATTTAAAAGCACAGTTTGTGAATATGATACAATGGTAACTTCTGTGTATGGCAGCTTAGAAAAGCACCAATGACAAAACAAAACGAGACAGGTGCCACATACCTGGTTATGTTCATTCGACTCCATGAGCAAATATGATGACTAGTCCAGGCTCCACCATCAGCTCTTCAGGCATATGCTGGTTCTCACAAGACATGACTACCACAGCATGCTTGCCTACAGAAAATAAACACATGGGAGACCCGTCAGTGGAGACCAGCTAATGTTGTCTTCGACAGACCAGTAATTGTATGGTCTCAGTTCTCAATATCAATGTTTGAATCAAGGCTGTCGTGTCTGCATCTTTTAGCGCAACACATTTGACTTCAGCAAACCCCTAATCAGTCCTTGTTTGCAATACGAGAGGCTGTGGGTCTAACCACCACCCCATTAAAAAAAAAAAAATGGGGCCCACACAAGACAGAAACATCAAATTTCTCATTTCTCTTCTGCCCCTACAGATCTGCGTTCCAGCGCTTGATGGGTGGCACTGGCTACTGTCATTATGTGTGAATGTATGATGTCTTTATTTATCAGTACATCTTCTCCTTGGATTCCCTATTGATCTCATATAACACCTTTCAGGTATAACACATTTGTTGGCAGCTGTTATGGCTGCATTCTAACGAGACAACTAAACTATCTGATGTGCATAATTTGCCACCTGGCATATTTCAATGCACATTAAGGTAATATAATTAAATAAGGTTAAGCAAAACAATTAATCCTTTCAACTGCAATACAAAAATCTCCCATAACAAACTGTAACTGTCTGACTTTTTTCTCCCCTCCTTCTTCATTTCCACTTATTAAAAAAAATTTTTTTTTTAGTTTTCAGTAGATCAGGTTCCGTTTCTTTTTTTCTCTGGCTCAACCACAGACACATTATACTGTTGTAGAGTTTCTTTATTGTGTCTTTACATTTTGTTATTGGTCTACCTCATGCTTTATGCCCCTTTTCTATTTTGGCGCATATCTTCTATAGTATGGCATCACAAGGTTTTCTCTCTATGTGGGCATTCTCTTCTTCTTCTTTTGTAGACTCACACACAGGGGTGGCGTCTATGGCTTAGTGAGAATGTGCTCTATAATGTCGGGTTCGATCCCAGCTGCAGATGATTTGTCTTGCGTTAGTTTCGACAGTGGTACCGAGAGCTAGCTATTCAGGAGCAATGGCAAACTACTGAACATAAAATTTGCCAAGACAAACCACAACAGCCAAAAATTGCTGGAGTTGGTTCTGCAACATCCTGTAAAGGATATACAACTAAAGTTACTAACACAGACATACCAGGAATTCGTTTAGTAATGTAGTTTTCATACTGCCGACGGTTTAACTGTCTGGTCTCTAAAGTGTTGAGTCCATTGGGCCACTTGCGTTCATGAGCATTCTCCATCAACTCACTGACAACATGCGAGGGGCACCCACTCTCAATCAGTGCTCTCTTTATGACTGCTTGCAGCACAGCATCTGGAGTGGAGATCATGCCGCCCCATCTTGTTACCCGAGCAGGTTGCAGACTGTTGACCCACCTGCATCAAGAAAAAGAATAAATCACACTAGTCATATTTTCTTCTTCTATCTTTTCTTTCTCCCAGCCAGTAGTTTTCAAATCAGAAAGTCACAGACTTCTACGGAGGCTGTTGTGTGACATGTGCCCTCTATTAATCCATACAGCACAATTGATTTTGCAGCCATATGTACACAAAATTTAAAACTCGTAAATCAGCCATGTGCACATCCTCCAAGACTGTCCCAAACATGAAATTTTCCAGGCAACATTTTTGGCCAAGAGAGACACAAGAGGAAGGCAAACTTTAAGGACCACTAGGGAATTAGAAAAGAAAGTGAAGTTCATACTAGACACAGCATTGCAGATATAGTAAATTTATTTCAAGCAAACAGAAGAAGAAGATCCATACAGTCTGAATTCTACCGGAGTACTAACTGGCCAGATCTGGGGTCTCTCTAATGCATGTAAAGAGCAGATCTGCAGTATATGTTCAGAATTCTTTGGTGCCTCTCCTTACATGGGTAATGTACTTAATCTTGAATTTCTTGTGTGCATGTCTGCAAAATCTTCAGCTGTGTCCATTTAACTATATAATGGTATGTTGCTTTTGTGACAGGAGTTGGGACATATGATTATACTGATACATGAGGAGCTGCTTGTCTGGTGGCCTCAAGGTCTTTGGATCAAATCTACATGGAGGCAGTTAGATTTTTATAACTGACCTTGACTCTCAGGCTGACCCTACTTAAAATGAGTACCAGGTAAATATAGAGGAAAGTAAAAGCAGAGCAGTCAATAAGATGCTGACTATATTACAAATCAAGTGCTGATTAGTCTATAACATGTGTGGGTCTAGCACCCTATGTGTGACATATCAATGGCATGCAATGGGTCCCTCACTTTACCTACAGCACACAAAGTGTTATAAATAGGTTAACATTTTCATATTTCAAAGACCATAGTCCAGAAATGGAAGAACAATCAGAACTTTTAATCAGAGTTTACAGCTGATGAACGTGAAAAGATAAGAAATGATTTTCTCATTTCATGTTTTCATTCATTACATCTTTTTGGTATACATATTTTACTGATAAATAGCCCAAATTCCTCCAAACAGATATCCGGTCTGCATAGAAAATGGAATCAAATAATAACTAAAAATGATTTTAAAATTATGAACACAGCAAAATTCCAAAAGAAGGTTGCTGGTTTAGATGGTATCCTAACAGAAGCTAGTAAAGCCAACGGGCAGAAACTGCTGTTAACAATTTATTCCTACAATCATCATAAAAGAATGATAATGATGGTCTCTTGTCTATAACGTGTTAACATCCACGTCTTATCTACAATGACATCTCATAACTTATTAATGATGTATTAAGATATCTCACATAGCTATGAAAGCATTACCAAAGGAATTGTCCAATAACATATACTTACCGCACCATATCCTCCGTCTCCATGGTTGTCTGTATCTCTCGGAGACGGGAGCTTGAGGCTCGCATTGATCTTAGCAACTCCTGGTTTTAAAAAAGTACAAACAGCATTGTATAACTGCATTCTCATAGAGAAAACATTAATATTTAACACTGATGAGATGATGCAATTAAGATGTTCCATTGTCTACTTCTGACACAAAAATTACCAAGTTCAAATTGAGTTGAGGTCAGTTGAGTAAAGAACCGACGCCACAGCACTTGAGACATTCCCATAAGTGCTCTATACCCATTTTCAGCAGCCAGCAAAGAGTTCCAATACCAATGTTACCAGTAGTATTTTGATTACATGTTCATCTCGACTTTTCTGTGAGCGTAAAGAGTCAGCAAGATCTCCTTGTCACTTGGCACTGATTATTTTCTTCAGACCATAATTATCTATTTGTGCTTCCACACTGTTCACTTGCTCCTACAGGGTCTTGACTACATCTAGATTGCTATGCATCAGTTCACCGCCAAGGGATTCTGGCACAGGAAAGGAAACAATGAAAAACCGTGATGAACGACAGTATTTATTAACAATCCGCCAGTATTTAACACTAGTGGGGTGGTACAGTTCAGCAGATAGTGTCCACTAGCATCTAATAACAAAAAGTAGATTGTACATTTCGGGCTCAAAGCCATATCACTCACACAAAAACTTACTTTTAACATTTGTATTTCCCGCTTCTGCTCCGTCAGCTGTATCTTTTGCTCCAGGCTCTCAGTCTGTAAGTCAGCAAACTTCTGCTGCATTTGAGACATTGTGCTTCTCAGCTCCCGTACACAATTATGGTCCTAAAATACAAAGAACAGGTTAGGCCATTTGTGACATCATGCTCCTCAGCTCCCGTACACAATTATGGTCCTAAAACCTAAACAACAGGTTAGGCCATTTGTGACATCATGCTCCTCAGCTCCCGTACACAATTATGGTCCTAAAACCTAAACAACAGGTTAGGCCATTTGTAACATCATGCTCCTCAGCTCCCGTACACAATATTGTCCTAAAATATAAACAACAGGTTAGGCAATTTGTAACTAAGGCCTGCTCTTCAATAAAATGCCTTAACAGAAATAATGGATTAGAGAAAGAAAAACTAAAACCATAACTAAACTTTAGGTACAAGTAACGTTTTGGTCTGCAAAAAAGAGAGTGACTTCCCTCCCCGTTCATGCCTCGTCAGGTAATAGGGCCGTTCTCTCTTTTCTTATGTTGTCACTGCTCACTTGCGTTATTATTTTCACGCTCCGCTAATTGTGCGACAATGCAGGGTTGTGGAAACTGTGATGTTTTTCTATTTCTGTTGGTAGCTTCTTTTTTTTTTCTAGGGGGAAGCCACCACCAACGAACGTAGAAATTAAAAAAACATCCCAGTTTCAATTCCTACGAACCATCGTGTCCGCAGTGCTTTCCCCTGCAGTATTTTTTACTTGTACACAGGCGCCTGCTGTGCCTCAAAGAGACTGTCAATAGTACAACCTCCCACAAACATTACATATGGCAATCTGAACAAAGCCATATCATAACACCCCCGCAACCTGATAAGGCATGAATGGGAAGGTAAGTCACTCTCTATTCCTGACCAAAGTGTTACTTATAACAAACTTTATCTGAATAGACCAACTGATACTCAGTGGGTGATATGACTAAAAGATATTCAATTCTTTATCAGTTCATATGCACTGAACATTTTATTACAAGGAATGTCCTTCTTCGTCTTTTTTGACATTCACCCTCAAAAGAGAGTTTGACAAACTGTATTCAGGTAAGCTTCAATGGCTGCACCTGTTGGCCCAACATATCTGATTTCAGAAAGCAATTAAGCTGCAGCGGGTGAACTCCACCCCACCTAAATGGGCCCCAGAATCCAAACGTGGACAAGTCAACCTTTCTATCTAGCATCCAGGGTCACAATGGTAGATCCCAACCCTTTCTCCGCAAAAAATGATCCCCACATAAACTCAATTAAAATTTTTGACAGGTATTCTGGCAGTTTACAATCACCAAAGTTGGCTTCAGGTAAGGCACAGATAAGGAAGTTTAACAGAGCAATGAAAGAATTTGTGTGAGATTTCATCACTGACCTAGAGCTCGTTCAACAGAAAGGCTAACCCTCTGTAAAGAGCATCACACAAGTAATGAACTCCTTAGTGCTAACAATCACTAGCAATCTACATGACCTGAATTATGTGTCCATGAACAAAACCCATGACTTTTAGTGCGTAATGACCCATGACTTTTTTAGCGCAATGCAGATGATTCGACCCCTTTCCCCACACAGACAAAACAACTAACCACAAATGGCTTACAAAGGTTTTTAAAGCAAACAAAACATGTGAATTTCAGAAAAAGACAAGTATTATATGCCGGGCAATAATAAAATGTTCTTACAGAATATCATGACAAATAGACAGATAAGCTGTAGAAGAAGCAGTGGCGGATGCAGAGAAACAAAGCTGTATTGGTATCAGGCGGTGGCATGGTTGATAAAGTAATCAACAGAATGCACTAAAATGATGGGAGAGACAGCACACCTACAAGCCATGCACACAAATATGACAGGATGTAAAGCTTACTGCAAGATACCTTTCCCTGTGTTGATTCTGGGGCCCCTTTCAGGGATTGGGGGAGGGGAGGGACCCACTGCCCCCTAACTAGCATATTGTAAAAAGTTAATAAGTTAGGGTTTTTCACTTTGAAGTCAAAGTGCATCTGCCTGAGAGGCGAGGAACAAATACTCTGCATAAAAGTAAACCAGATCTGTAAACTGGATGTGCACACAAAACGCATGTTGTGGACCAAGACTAAAGTCCAGAAGTTGGCAAACAAACAAAACTTTTCACTGGAGTTTACAGCTGATAAATAGAAAGAAACAAAATAGAAAAATATTTGAAGTCACAATGACCTTCTAAACCGGCATTGTTTAAAAAAAAAAACCTGCATAGATTATCCCCCCCCCCCCAAAAGCTAGATGAATATCTTTTACAGGCTGTCGCGTGCAGATTTGCACTAAAAGGCACCAGTACCGAGTGAGCAAATAGGACATCAAAACAATATGTAATGTTGTTAAGGAATTGTAATCTAAGCATTCGGTGGATACACTCTAAAGGAGACAGACGTGTGGTCGTGTCTCAGTGGATCCTTGAGGACACTCTACCCCAGGACTCCACTAGAAACCTCAGCTGAAAGCTGGTACATTGTTTATTGCGTTCGACAAGAAGCCGGTAAACTTTAAGGAAGAATTCTCCAGGCCGAATCACTAAAGAGGGACATTGCCCTGTTCAGACTGCAGAAGAGGAGATCGGTGTGACCGTCCGGACTTACAAGGTCGGACTGTTGACCTGTCGTTTGAATTGAAGTTGTCATTTCGAAGTAATTAAGGGTGTGCGTGCGGTAGCTTGTGTTGGCGTGTTTGGGTGAGTCTTCACCAAGAGTCCTATTATTTGCAAATGTTCTCATTGATCAAGTGTGTCAACTGCGTTTCAAAGCATTGAAGTTCATACTGTTCTGCCACACTTGCCTGGTGACATTGTAATTCATTTGATGCCATATTTTATTGTACCCGATTGCACATCACACAGACATTGCAGATGAAAACCCAGCATTTTACTGGGAAATGTTACATTCAACAGTTTACCACCGCTTTCAGAACTATATGATGCTCATATCGTTAAATGGTCTGCTACCAAATCAATATACAGCTGACCCGAAACACATGCATTTTTGAATTGTGAAGCTGTGTTCGCAATCACTAAACCACTGACCTGTGATGAAGAAGATACAATAATAATAAGAAAACTCCACAGGGGAGCATGCACTGCAGGGGTCTACTGATCATCAGTAGAAAGATCCTTCGTTTATAATTGTTTTTTTTTGGGCCCATTAATTCCTTTACAATCTCAGAAGGGGAGCCCGACCTAGGTCATGACTCCAGGCCTCGATCTTCCCTTGCTGCACTTTACCAGACTTGACAGGGACAAGAGCATATGGTGACTTTGCAGCAGGTGCTGTGAGATTGGGTGTTATATTGTCAATAATATCTTACCTTCATTTCATCTTTGGGTACAATGAGCCCACACCCTTTGTCACAATGCACAGGTTTCTTGGGATTAAACTCACAGTCTTGAAGGTGGGATGGCAAAGCATCTAACTTCACTATTACTAGACAGCCATGTAGCTGTAGATGGAGAACACAACATAGACATATAAACACTGTGAATAGTTTTACAGAGTTAAAAACCAACAAGAAAACATACACTGTCATTATTTATACATCTTCTTTTGTCTACACACTGTTATGAGGTCTTAGCTCAGTGTCATGGTTTTCTGCATTTATCTTGCACTTTATAACTATATGGTTTTAGTGATTGTTTGGATTAGTTATATAGGGTGGACATTTTTTTTAATGTACATGATGTTTATTACATTACATTTTGTTTTAAATATTCCGTTATAGTTATACATGAAGTTAAAAAAAGGCGTAGTCAGTGATGGCATGTTTTCATTTGTAAAAAATATTGATTACCCAGAAGCAACAGAACTGTCCAATGATTGGTTGAACCCTAAGATATTCTTGTGTGCAACTTTAACAATCTCATTAAATGATTTTTAATGTCAAAATTATGTTTTTTTCAGTAGTTTCTATCTTTCTATCTTATTATTTTTATTTTGAGTAGTGCAGATAAACAACAGACCTATCCAATTGTTTTGACAGTCTATACTGTGTGGCATTTATCGCCATGCATGTCAACAGTTTCCGCCTCATTTACCACAGATCACCAATGATAATCAAGGTGAATCATAAATATGGCTGCACGCTTCACTGACCATGTTTTGGCTGACCGGGTGGTTAGAGAGCTGGGCTCTCAGGGTTCAAGATCTAGGTTCCACCCTTGGTAGGAGATTGAGATATTTCTGCTGGAGGCAAATACAAAAGTCCTAATCTGCAGTTTGCAGCAGCCACACCATGCCGCCTTCAATTCGAAGGCTCTTAAACCTGTTGCCCAGAGAAAGCCTGTTTTTTTTTAACTTTTACAGGTTTTAATGACATGTCTTTGTACGGTGGCCAATAATTTGGCACAAGTTGCAACTGCACACTGTGTAGACATGGCGGGTATGATTTTTTAAATTTTTATAAAATTGTTTATATATTATTTGAGGTAACAACATTAATTTGTCACTGTAACATTATAATAAACTTTTCATGTTGACACTTTACTCTCTGTGGCTGTGTTAACAAAATCCTTGTTTTCATTGCCAAAGGGCTAGAAAGCAGTCATTTCTTTGCTCTGTTTGTATTTTCATACAAATACACAAAGAAAACGAGCAAAATAATGTCTCTAAATATGAAAAATCAATATTTTCAGTGACTCAGGGGCTGTGATGATGCAAAATGCCTGTCTGCATGGTCGTCATAGGTTGCAAGCCCATGAATTAAAAAAAAAACTGATGATGGTAGAAGGGAATACTGGCCCAATTAGTCAATACTACACTCCAGACTGTATGAAACTAAAAACAATTTCGTCATAAGAAATCGTCTGTATAAATCAAGGATATAATCATAAGAAGATAGAAAGGGTGTCACGTACTACATTTTAATATATACTAGACCGTGTATAAGGTGTGACTACTGCCTTCAGTTATTGTAGATTAGAGGCTACAATGGCATAATGGATAGACCCTTGTCTGCTAGCACAAATTTCTTAGATGGCATAAAGTCAGATTGTTTAAATAATTGACCATAGCTGCCAGGTTGACCCAGCCTAAAATATGCATTGAGAAGTAAAACTGACCAACGTGATATTTTTACCACATCACTTATTGAGTGCCAACTGGTCGATAAAAATAAAGAGTCTAGCATACATCTTCTTCTACTTGGCATTCACCGGCTGTGAGCTCTGGAGGAAAATTCTGGTTTTTCATCCACTTCTGGGCTCTAGTCCTATTCCAGAAACTGAGTGCTGCGTGTACATCCGTTTCACAGGTCTGACTCATTTGCATGCAGACTGTTGGTTCCATGCCTCTCAGGCAGATGTACTCCGCCTTCGAAGGAAGCTCCCAATTAGTCGATTCTTATGACATGCTATTGGGTAGGCAGTGGGTCTATTCTTGTTTTCCCCACAACTGGCCCCCGGAACCCACACAGGGAGTCTAGCATACATAATTTGCTTGTGGTGTCGTTGATGGCATGTTTCTGTCTTCCCAGACAATAGTGTTATACTGTGATATGGGAGATAGAGAACCAAGTTCTTCCTCTCTATAGCATAAATCTTGGACAGTACTGTAGAGACCACCTGTTGCTCATGCATTATGATCCCTCGCTCGACAGGCCTTGTTTACTCCAAAGGAACTATAACCACTGGCATGAATATGGTCCTTTACTGCAGACCCCCCCCCCCCCCCTGACATTCATCACACAATGACCTACCTTATTATCACATGATATTGTTAGCCTAGAGAGAAGATTTCTCAGAATCCGAGGAACACTTTTCAACTGATTGGGTGTGATGGCACTTCGATCCACTGGACATGTAGGTTGTCGAGTCAACCATTCATGGATACAAGCAGAGCAGAATGCATGTTCACACTGTGGGGCCTGAATTAGAATTTTATTTAAAGTTAATCTTGAGCTAGAAATGGTTATATTTTTTCTTCTTTTGTGTTCAGTGGCAGTGGAAAGCAGCAGAATATCCTGGTTGTTCATCCATGTCTGGAGTTTGGTACTGTTACAGGTTGTGTTTTGTAAACATCCTCATTTCTGGTCAATCACCTCTCAGGCAGACGTGCTCTGATTTCAGAGGGAAAATGCCTTATAGTACATATTTATAAAAATGATACTTTAGCTAGACTCATATGAAAATATTTATGAAAATGATACTTTAGCCAGACTCATATGAGACTTCCACATTTACTAGAAACACTTAGGAAACCTGAGTAGTGCAGTAGCTACACTCTTGTCTGTCAGCCTAGTGATCAGAGGTTCGAACTCACAAACAGAAGCAGACCAAAAACAGAGATCAATAATAATGGAAGGACATGTAGTGAATTGCATAAGATGACTTTGCATTAAGTTTGTTCAGGGCCTATGCTACAACAGATGATAAAAACAAGAAACTTTAGGGAAAAGGTATACATACACACTGCTTGTAAAATTTTAAAATATATTAACTTTATCAGGTTTTTCAGAAGTATTTTCAACACAAGAAGCATACTTGAACAAAGAAGACACAAACAACAGATTACCTAGCATATTTCGCTGCATCTCGTCAGGTGCAAACTACAATAACAAGTGAACAAATGAAGCAAATAATAACTAAGTACACATTTACTCAAAAGCGACCGCATGTTTGACCAGGGCAAGCACAATGTCAGAACCATGTCTTTCTGTTTACAAACGGATGCAGGTAACGAATCGTTGTAGCTTCAAGAAATCTTAGCGCTAAAAGAAGCATAATAAAATTTTTTTTTAATTACAGGTGAGAAAGGAAGGAAGAAAGGGAAAAAAAAATCTAGTTATTTAAAGAAAATGAAAGGTCAGAGAGAATCAACATCTAAAATTATCATCCTGTGCATTAAGTGTTTCACCATCTCACAGATCATGTCAGTGCTCTTCTTTCCTCCAATCCATAATGTCTAGCCATACAGGTATTCATCTCTTTGCCTTCTCCTGATCTTTTCTCCATTAATCTTGCCAGTTGTAACCAAGTTCTCCAGTCCATTCGTTCTCCTAACATGTACACAATAACCGACCAACTTCTGAGAAGATTTCACAGTTTATACAGCATCTATGGGTAATTAATATCAGAACTGCAGGTGAAACACACAGAGATGGAGTATGCAATGCAATGAGGAAAGATCCTTTCAGGCAAGGGAACCGACACAAAGAAAACAATAGAGAAAGGCCCACCTCCTCATCAGCTCCCTTACAAATTCTCTAGGTGCCTAAGCTATGTTAACGCGCTTAATAACAATATATTTCAAATAATGTACGTATAAAGTAAGTAAAAGTAAAAGACTCTTTTCACGTCTTTAGGTGTATTTGGTATATAGGGCTTGACCTATATTTTATAGACCAATCGGCACTAAGTGGATGATGTGGTCAGCATCATGCCAGCCACCTTTACTTCCCATGACTGCATTTGGTACCCACTCAAGGCTGGGTTGACCTGGGAGTCAAGGTCATTTATAAAAAAAAGTCTGGCCCCCTTCAGGACCTGAACCGACGACCTTCCAATCCACAGGCGAGCATCTAGCCGCCAACGCCACAGCGACTCCCCAATGTATGTATAAACAAAAAATTAAAAAGTTTCTATCCCTGGCTCCCGAGTTCTAAGCCCCTACTTTTATATATGGGAACCTGACTGCAAGAATTACCTGCAATGGATCTTCCAGAACTGAGCTGCAGATTGGACAAATCAACTCCTCATCCACATCTTCTTCAAAGCGGTCCAGCTCAAATCCCATTGTTATGGCAACCAGCAGGCATGTGAGTATCTAGGCACATAGATAACATCAGATAGAAGGTATATCAGAGATGAACAAAATAGGACAGGCAAAAGTGAATTCTACAACAGGAAAAGAACATCTTAAGTATTAAATCATTGTCGCTGGCAGGCTGGAGGGGAAAAAAAAAGGGGGGGGGGCGGGGGGCTAGAGGCTAACTTACTGGCCCGATTTCCTTGGGATGAATATGTATGAAATCAGATTTGTTAATTTGACTTAGGCCTTCAGTCAACCCAGCCTAGAGGGTACTAGGCACTGAGAAATAAACGTGTGGTGATTTTCATATTACTTATCAAATAATGATTTGAGTCTAGAAGCATATGTCCCTTGAATCATGGTGTGAAATAGGGTCCTAAAAAACTGGAGGTTAGAAAAATAATTCTTTGTGCTACACATATCACTTTTAATTTCTTATTCTTAGCCTTCACTGCCTGTAAACTCTGTAGGAAAGTTCTGGTTGTTTGCCTATAGTTCTGGATATTGATTACAGATCTCCTCACTTATTTAAATGCAGAATGTTGGTTTGTCAACTCTTAGACAGATGCACTTTAACTTCAGAGGAAACATTCATACTTAGTGGACTTTTATGAAATGCATATTAGGAGGAAGTGTGCCTCTTCTTTAATTCTCCAAAAAGAAGCCTTGAAACCCACACACACAAGTTTTCACATAACAGCTGTGTACCCTAGAAAATAAATCAAAATTTTTCTTTTGGCCTCAAAGATAGTCTTACAGAGACGTGCTGAAGAGTAAGACAAAGGATGTGAAGAAGCATGAGAGCCCTGCCAGTAAGCATTAGTACAAAGTAAACAAAGGATCCTTTTCATGCTAATGCTGCATCAGACATAGGACGCCAGACCAATCGGTACTTGATGGGTGATGTGGTCAAGATCATGCCAGCCACCTTTACTTCCCAGGATATTACCTAGTGTTCATTTGTTAGCTATAAAATTCTGCCTAGATGCAGATTGAAACCTAGGACCTTCTGGACAGCAGACTGAGTGTCTAGCCACTATACTAGTGTGGCTAACAAGCATGAGTGTTGAGCAGCCAATTTTTATGTACTGTCAACAGTCGTACAATTTCTTTTGTGTTTGCTTAATTCTGTATTGTTTTGGTTCTCTATATGTAATGTAATTTCTAGATTGTGCTGATCCTCACTATTCTCCCACACAGAGAAAACTACACTGTCCTACATCCACTGTACTACTCTAAATAAGAGACCCTTGTCCCCGCCTTCAGGCGTATTGGGCATTTAGAGCTAGAACTATATTTCATAGACCATTCTGCACTCAGAGGGCGACCTGGTCAACATCAAGCAGGCTACCATTACTTCCCAGGACTTTACCTGGTACCCATTTAAGGCTGGATCAACCTGGAAACCAAGGTCATTTTTTTTTTAAAAGCCCGGCTCAATTAGGAGATGAACCCACAACCTTCTGATCCACAAATGAGCGTCTAGCCACTACACCATGGCAGTTCCCCATTGTACTTTTTTGATCAACCTTATTCTCTGAGGTACTAAGTATACCTGCTCAATCAACTGGTTAGAAGTGTGTTACTATGGTCAGCCCAGCTAGCTTGTTCTCCGGTTTACCTTCTACTGCACCTCCTGATTTCCAGGCACAAGGATGGTACTGTACAAGTGTTCAACTTCTAAAATGACTCCAGTTTTCTTGCACTTAACCTAACTAGCCTTTCTGGACACTATTCATTCACTGTGCATTTTTTTTTAAGAACATCATGTTTCCGTGAAAAAACAACTATCTTATATTAATTTTTGCACCAAAGACATCATATGGCCTTTAAATTTATTCATAAATCTATAATTATTTAATGCAATAATGGGAATAGGAATTTGTATTTTTACATTAATTACTTTACATTTCAATAAACACAGTCTGTTTGAATGCCTAACAAGTCCACCTGCCTGGCTAATGATCTTAACTAGGGTATATTGTATGTGAAGTAGAGTTTATATTACAAGCATGATTCTGAAAATCATACTAGGACTTATTTTCATGTTAGGTCTTATTGTCAGGGAAAACATGATAGTACTGTATAGGTATCTTCGTAATGAAGTAGTTGAGCTCTTTGCCTCATGTTCTGAAGGTTATGGGTTCAGTTCTTCTTCTTCAGCGATCTCTGGTCATGCGCATAATCCACTGTGGGTCATAAACTGGGATGTCTTTTCAAGGTCTCTTAGGTTTCCCCAAAGCTTAGTTGTCAGTTCTACTGGGTGTTGTCATATGTTGCTCCGCAGCTCCGCCAGGAGAGGACAGTCTTGCAGGACATGTTCTGGAGTCTGTTTAGCACGAAGGCACTGACAGAGAGCTGTTTGGCTCATACCTAATTTATACGAGTGTTTATTGAGTCTGCAGTGTCCAGTGCGTAAGCGAACAACTGTGACTTGGTCTGTTCTGTTCAAGTGTTTTAGAAAATCTTTTTCGTAGTTATAACCAGTGTTGGTTTTCCAATCTGTTTCTGATTTTCTCTTAATAAGAGTTTTGACTTCTGGAAAACATAGTGGCTGGTAGGTCTGTGGTTTGTTACTGCCTTCCTTGGCTAAAGCATCAGCGCTTTCATTGCCTCTGCCACAGTGAGATGGAATCCACTGCAAGTGAATTTCTGCCTTTTTTTGACAACATAGCAAGTTCTTTTGTTAGACTTTGTAGTGTGCTGTCGGTAGGTTTGGACTCAAGGGCCTGTATAGCTGAAAGTGAGTCAGTGAGGAAAACCATCCTGCCTGCGGTGATTTGCAGATTGTTCATATATTGTGGTGCCATCAAAAGGGCTGAGAGCTCTGCCTTGTAGTTAGAGCAAGTTCGTCCGGTAGGGGCTGCTAGGGACACAGTAGTGGCATCTGGGTGTTTTATGTAAACACCTGCCCCTTCATTCGTAGTTGCCTCTTTTGCTGATCCATCCGTGTAGATTCTAGTCCAGCTGTCATGTGGGAACATGTTGTTGAGGTGTTCCATTGTGAGTGCTTTCTTTACTAAAGCGGGCTTAGCATCTTTGTTTCCCAGGTTCGGGATGGATGTTGACAAATTGAGTGTCAGTAATTCAGAGTCCCAGAGATCAAAAGATAGCTCTTCAGGTGTACATTGTTGGTTAAGTAGTGAAGAGAATGACTTTCCAAATTCCTTAGATGGTTTTAGGCTTGTGCGCTTTATTCGCTTTTCTGTCCTGGCTGCCAATTTTTGTGTAGTGGGTGGTTTAGCATTCTCTTCATTGTTTCCGCATGTAGAATTGCTTTTGTCTTTCTTCTTTCTTCTAAGGGGATGATGTTGGCTGCCTTTTCCATTTCTACAATAGGTGTAGATTTTATGGCTCCCAGAATTGTACACAGACTTCTATTTTGAATTTTGTCTAGTACCTGTTTATTGGAATGGGCTGCTGTTATTCGAGAGTTGGTCTGACTGTGCCGGTATATACCTGCTTCAAGATACAACTGTCTGCTCCCCAAGTGATGCCTGCCAATTTCTTCATTACACCTTGTTTTCTCATAGCTTTTTTATTAGTTTCCAATATGTGATGTTTCCATGTCAGACGACTGTCAAGCTTGACTCTCAGGAAGGTTGGAGTATTGGAGCGCGGAACAGCATCATTGTTGAATTTTAATGTAAACTTTTCCTCCGTTGTAGACAATGAGAAGAGTGTTGCTACAGTTTTGTTCTTGTTTACTTTGAGGCCCCATTTGTTGGCCCAGTTTATGACACTATTCACACTTTCCTGGAGTTTTGATTTGGCCGGTCCAATGAACTCAGAGGTGTACCACACAGCTAGGTCATCTGCATGAAGAGAATGTGATACATGTCTGGGTAAAGCTTGAGGTAGGTCGTTGATGTAGATCAGGAACAGGACTGGAGACAGTACACTACCCTGTGGTACTCCTGCTCTCAGCTTGAATCTGGGACTATGTGCTTTATCCAGTTTCACAGATGCCCGCCTGTGGGAAAGGAAGTCTTGTATCCAGTAATACATTCTGCCTTTTATTCCGCTATGTAAGAGCTTTAGCATCAAGCCATCCTTCCATACTTTGTCAAAGGCATTGGACATATAAAAAAAGACTGAGGGTTTTCTTCTTTTCCTGGAAGCCATTTTCTATGTCCTGTGTAAGGTATGCTACCTGGTCATCAGTGCTTCTGTGCTGTCGGTAGCCTGTTGAGTGATTGGTTTCTAGGAACCACTGAAGTCTGGTGGCCAGGACTCTCTTCATCAGTTTTGCGGGGCAACTTAGCAAACTGACTGGCCTGTAGCTGTGAGGGTCCTTCTTGTCCTTGCCACTTTTGAGGTTAGGGTGGATTATAGCATTTTTCCAGATATCTGGGACTCTGCATAGTTTCCAGCTATAGTTGTATATTTGGAGTAAGATGTTTTGTGCTACTGCACCCATATGTTTGAGCATGTCATTTGAAACTTCGTCTGGGCCAGGTGCCTTCTTTGACGAGTTTCCTCAGTGCTCTTAGTAGCTCAGTTAGAGTGATGTCTGTCTCCATGCATGGCTCACAAGAGGCATTTTTGAATATGGAGTTTATCCCATCTCGGACTGCTTTCTTTTGCTCCAGAGTTACTGAATATGAGCTTTCTTTCTCATAGTTTCGTGCCATCAGAGTCGCTGCTTCCTTCCCTGTGAGTAGATTTTCTTCTTGTTGGAGAACTGTTTTTCCGTGAGATGGGTTGTCATCATTAAGTGCCTTTGTCAGTCTCCACAATTTTGTGGTGTCTTTTCCCATGTTCAGAGAAGCAGTCTTTTCTTTCCAGGACTTTCTACACTGTGGTTCAGTTCTAAACTCTGTCCTTTGGCTCACATATGTCAGTATTAGCGAAAATCGTTGGGGTTGAAGATGGAGCCAGGAACTTAACACTTTCAGTAGGCAGACGGGTACTTCAGAGTAACAAATGACAAGTAAATGAACGTTATATCCAAATGGTCACAAACTGGACACGTAGGCCCATCTTATATTCAGCTTTTTCACACTCACCTTTCATATGGCAACTGTATTTTATATATCAAGCATATTATGTAAATGTCCGTATGTCAAAACTCATAGTATGAATGTAGAGTAAAAATCCAAAAGCATGAATAGCAATTGCATACTTTCAAATATATATTTGCAAAAATAGACAAACAATGCAGACACACAAGAGGTAGAAAAACAAGCAAGGCAGATGTGCAGATACAAACACACACATATACACAGTACGGCTATCCTCTGAATAACGGTCCCAAATTATCGAGTCCGAAAATATACCCTAACAGGGCCTCAGTCACATGTCAATGGCAGACTTCCAGGAACTATACCACAACCGGCAAATTATGGACTTATGGGGACTATACCGCCACCGCTGAGAGTATCTCCCACGCCACTACATGCGACGTTGATTGGGGCTAAACTAGATGGCTGGGACTCATGAACAAATAAAATGAAGGAAGCTGTAGGAGATGCAGTAGCTGCTGCTCGTGAGTCCCAGCCATCTAGTTTAGCCCCAATCCACGCCGGGCATAGCGGCGTGGGAGATACTCTCGGCGGTGGCAGAAGTCGCCAGAAGTGAGCAATATAAGTCGCCGGAAGTCGGCAATTGACATGTGACTGAGGCCCTGTTAGGGTATATTTTCAGCCTCGATAATTTGGGACCGTTATTCGGAGGATAGCCCATAGTACAAATGAAAGTGTGCACATTGACAACACACACACACACCAACACAACACAGACAAAACACATAGGAGAGAGACTGAGCTACATGTGATAATACCCACTGCTATGAAGTCGACCTTCTCGTCTGTAAACAATTTGTAAATATGAGCAATAACACTGGTAAGATGTTGGTGTACACGGCGCTCCTAATCAAAGCGACACTATTACTATTTGCATTTTTTTTAAATTAGAAAATAACTGATCTCCATGAATTTATTACATTCTTAGAATTCTAACATTCGGCTCTCCTTTCAACTTCGGCCGGTAGACAAACATCGACGGCCGGTTATTTGGAGTTATGTCCCCTTGCTACAGTGCAATTACGGACTGGAGACGGCACGAATTTAAAAAAACCGTGAGGTCGACATGCAGACCCCGCGCTGCCACTCAAATTAGCGACTGCGTTCAATTACTGCTTCTTCCGACGCATTACGGAGTGAACTAGAGGGAGCGAAACAAGTGATATAGTTACTGTGTGTCGGCGATAGACAGCGCGCAGTGCCCTAGGGTTAGGGTTAGGGGTAGGTTTAGGGTTGCTACTATGAGTTTGTGCGAAGACGAGATGCGGCGACACTAACCTTAACCCTAACCCACACCCTAGACCTAACCCTACCGCTAAACCAAACCCTAACCCTAACCCAAACCGTATGCTGTCTATCGGCAACACACAGTAATTATGTCATTTGTTTCGTTCCCTCCTGTCCAGTCGGTAATTGCACTGTAGCAAGGGGACATAACTCCGACTAACCGACTGTCGATGTTTGTCTACCGGCCGAAGTTGAAAGGAGAGCCTAACATTCGTTACCTAATGATTAATCTAGCGGCTACGGTGTTTGGCAATTTCCGTTACCGGGAAACCGTTCGAAACTTGTTCGGGAAATGTCGGCTGGTTTCGGGATGGGTCCAAATCTCTTATGAAATTTTGCGATTAGTGTGAATTTGGACTAGCTATAAATAGCTGAAAACGGCGGGAACTAACCCGATTACAAGCACAAGTTTACGACAGCCTGAATTGCTAAGTTTTTCTGTTACATCAGTTTGATTGAAAATTCTGTAAGTATTCAAGGTTGGTGTTAGGCTTTAGCTGTTACTTGACATGGTAATGCTAGTTATAATTGAATTCTCTGTCCAATTTTACATTTGTATATAAAATTTCTTATCAGTGGCTTTTTAGATTTACAATGACATTTTTCAGGCAACCACTTGACTACACGCTCTAATCTCCAATGTAAACGAAGCCAAAACGAAAGTGCGCAGTTTGGTTGCGCAGAGAAAACTTCTTGTTTCTGGGACGCACATTTTAACAGTTGTTTTTTACACCTCATCTCCACAAAAACCTACATATCTCAGCTCAGAAATGACATACAAGCCTAAATGAGGTACCGTTGGAAAGAGATTGTTTACAGCTATCTAACTAGCGACTACAGTTTCGACAATTTGCGGTCTATCTGGCAATTTCCGTTACCATGGAAACCGTTTGAAACTTGTTTGGAAAATGTCGGCTGGGGTTTCGGGATGGGTCCTAATCTCTCATGAAATTTTGCGATTGGTGCCATTTTCACCAGCTATGAATAGCCGAAAACGGCGGGAACGAACCCGATTAATAGCGCATGTCTACAACAGCCGGACGTCCTGTTTTTCTGTTGCATCAGTTTGATTAAAAATAGCGCTAAGCATTCACGGTTGGCTTTAGGGTCTTAAATATTTCCAGACATGGTAAGGCTAGTTATAATTGAATTCTCCGTCCAATTTTACATTTGTGTATAAAATTTTTTTCTTATCTGTGGCTGTTTCGATTTACAGTAACATTTTTCATGCAATCGCTATTATGTGGCTGTGTCTGAGAAAAATTGTCTGCCATCTTGTCCAATGAAAACAAAGCCAAAACGAAAGTTGCGCAGTTTGGTTGCACAGAGAAAACTTCTTGTTTCTCAGGCACAAGTTTTAGTAGCTGTTTTTTACATCTCATCTCCACAAAAACCTACATATCTCAGCTCAGAAATGACATACAAGCCTAAATGAGGTACCATTGGAAAGAGATTGTTTACAGCTATCTAACCGTGCTGGTTTTATTGGTGTTGAGGGCATTTTGAAAATTTGGCTCTCCTTTCAATACCGGACGAGGGCTGGACGGCTTAGTTCAGTTTAGTGGGAGTTCTCTCCCTTGGCCGCACTGGAAACAGTGAGCGGAAAAGTCATGAATCAAAGAAGACAGTGAGGTCGACATCAGGGCTGCCAATGCTTGGTTGTGTCCCCCAGATCTAGGGGTTTTTTTTTACGCTGCAGGGAAATCTAAGTTTTGTTTTTTTTTTGGTTTTTGCCGATGTGTATGCTTTAATGACCGATAAATTTGCGTGGTTAGGGGTAGGGTTAGGGGTAGGATTAGGGTTAGGGGTAACGTTAGGGTTACGGGTAGGGTTAGGTTTAGCGTTAGATGTGACAATTGTGATGCAGGAGTTCCCTATAATCGCGCACAGTCACATACACACCCAAACAGTCGACGGACTGTGGGTGCTACGGACAATTCGCCACCGATTGGGCACCAGCCGCGCGCTATTGCCGTCATATTTGGCAGAATTTCATTGGCGCCACTCCCACAAACATTAGATTGTCGGCCAGTATTTGGAACTCCTACGTCAAAATTTTCCTATCTAACCCTACCGCTAACCCAAACCCTACGCAACCCTACACGCAAGAGTATGATGACTACGCAACCCTTCACGCAACCATATGTGACTACGCAACCCTTCATGCAACCGTATGATGACTACGCAACCCTACACGCAACCATATGATGACTACGCAACCCTACACACAAGCGTACGCAACCCTATACGCAACCGTATGATGATAGGTAAGTATGTCATTTGTTTCGTGACTTTTCCGCTCACTGTTTCCAGTGCGGCCAAGGGAAAGAACTCTCACTAAACTGAACTAAGCCGTCCAGCCCTCGTCCGGTATTGAAAGGAGAGCCGAAAATTTGACTAAAGTAGCTAGATTAATCTATTGTATCTTTCACAGCTGCTTGGTATTACCGCTGATACAATAAGATTACAATGTATCATCAGAAGAAGGCTGTAAATCCTTTACTTTACTGCTTCCTTAGAAAAAATATGTTATTGTTATTTTTGAAAATGTTTCGGAAAGTTTCCTATTTGACTCACTCCTGTGAGGCTCTCATTTCAAAGTGTGTGTTTAGAAATTAGATGTTGTAATCTTTAGACAGGGATGAAACATCAAAATAGCAAACATACTGACGCAAAAACAAACATATCATCCGTGTAATGTTTCATAAGACACATATCATGAGTAATCTGAACACAATTCAACAAATTTCTCACCTGCTGTCATATCCCCCGACCATCTCTCGTCTGCTCCCCTGGCCTAGCTGCCGTCATTGATGTCGTCTGCGCATGAACGGTCACTTAAAAACTGGCACGGGCTAAATGTTGTAAAACTTGGACGTGGAAGTGGTCGGAAAAGTCAAGTTACTGTCATCTGTAGGAAAAAATATAAAGATATAGACAACACATTGAAACAAGGATAATTTTCAAATGTTATTATATTCGTGGGTTTTCTTAAGCAGTACCAGCACCTTATTTTAGGCATCATTTTTAGCACTGCTGTAATTGACACTTTGTGATGAGTACCGGTATCTTTTTTAATCTATTTTTTTAAAGCCTTGTTGTATGGTGCAGAGACCAGGCCAACTAACAAATTAGAAAGAAAATCGCACTGGGTCTCCTGAGATGCGGACAGACACAGAACAATAGGTCGTATTTAATGGAAACAACAACAGTCAAAATCAGATGTTCTTGAGAGACTCGGAATGAAAAGAAAATAGCTGGCATAAATAAGAAAGAGGCAAGTGGTACCTTGCGGTGTCAAGGTGAAGTATAATTTGCGGGAAAGAGCCCGTTTGAATGCTTCGTAAACTTGGACCTCCAGGGTCTCTGTAAATCCCCCAATCCATCGCTTGCATGGTAGGCCTCTTTTTCGCTTGTTGTCTTCTAATGAAATCCAGGGTCAAAATGACGCTAGGCACGGTCACTGTTTGGAGCCGTGGCAAGTTTGTTTGCTTCTGCCAGATGGTGGCCGTTGCATTTTTGCTCAATTTGTAGACTGAAAGGATATAGTTTCGTCGCTCAGCTTCTGAGTTGAATGAATGGCCTGACACTGTGAGCTGCGGATTTCGTTTGGAATGTTTTTCGACTGCAGCCAACAGGGTGGTGTAAATTGTAGATTCAGAAAATGGCGCGATGCCTGTTGTCGCAATATTGGTGGTGCCATTATGTGATTAAAATGGATCGCGTGTGCAACTGCTGATATGTTGGTGACTTCTGCTACCATCCATGATAAACTGCATTTCTAATGTCAGACTGTTTGTGTTAGCACTTAGGATGACTACCGTATGCTTTTAATGCGTGTGTATGCTAGTTCATATACTGAGACAGCAGTCTGCCAATCTTTCCACAAAGGACTGTGATAAACATTCTGTGTGTTTTTCGTTGGCACAGGGGCGGTGCAACTATGGGTTGACCCGTTTGCTAAGATTGCCAGATTACCAGATTACCTGAAAGTTCACGAGTCGGGAAAACTGGTAAGGGACCGAGTGCCATAATGAATGAGATCGACGTTCTTGCAAAGGACCTGCTACAGGATGATTATAATGAGGGTGGTGGTGATAAGAATGACGATGTTTACATAATGCTCTAGTTTCTTTTCCTTTTTTTTTCAACTGACATAAACCTATGTTTTTCTTATTAATTATCATTATTGGTATATTGCATTTGTTTAAGAGAAAAGCTGAATAATCTGTTCTCTCCTTCATATTTTCTTTTTTAATCTAAACCTGTTTCACTGTTTGTTTCTGCCCTTCCTTTCGATAAGATACATAACAATATTCTGCTTTTCCAAAGCTCTTCATTTAGTTTTTTCTTCTTTTTCTTCTTCTTTCTTTCTTTCTTTCTTTCTTTCTTTCTTTCTTTCTTTCTTTCTTTCTTTCTTTCTTTCTTTCTTTCTTTCTTTCTTTCTTTCTTTCTTTCTTTCTTTCTTTCTTTCTTTCTTTCTTTCTTTCTTTCTTTCTTTCTTTCTTTCTTTCTTTCTTTCTTTCTTTCTTTCTTTCTTTCTTTCTTTCTTTCTTTCTTTCTTTCTTTCTGCATACAGAACGCGGCTATGCGGGTCATTCTGGGTTGCACCAGAGACACCCCAGTGGTGTATGCGATACATCCTTGGTTTGCCGACGGTTGCAGGTAGGCACAAGGTGATGCAGGCGAAGTCATATCTCAGGGTAGCTGCAGACATAGACCACCCACTGCGTGAAGCTCTGGGTGCAGTTAAGGGTCAGCGGCTGATAAGAGGGAGGTCATGGATGGCTCAGGCAGAAGACACAATCAGACAGGTTTGCATCCTTGAGAACATTAGGCGAGGAGAGGAGTGGGTCAAAATGCCACCTGAGCAGTCAGACTTGTGTAGAGTCATAATCACGCTGAGCCGGGAATGCAGAGACTGGCCAGCAGGTGCCACAGAGGTGGAAATTCAGCAATTAATTCAAGATTATGCTCGCTCAGAGGATTTGACCATTTACACAGACGGTTCAGTGTCAAGAGGCAAAAGAAGTGCTTGGGGCTTTTTAGCAAAAGTTAATGGTCGACGTTTGGTGCCGGAGAGCCTAGCATATGATACCACAACATCCAGCTTAAGAATGGAGGTGGAGGCGGTCACTGCAGCTTTTCGCTGGCCAGAGAACACGACACACACATACATTGTAATTGTAACTGATTCAGAAAGCACGCTGAGGAAGATCAGAACAGGTATGCTTCGTGCAGAGTGGCATGCTTCGCTGCGGAGGACATGAGTGAGGAGTATTGTCTGGATTTTTTCACCGGGTCACGCCGGTGTGTTGGGAAATGAATAGGCGGACAGACTGGCTGGCTCTGCACAACTTGGTGAAATACTGCTACATGACAGGGCAGACGTGGTTAGTGCATTGTGGGAGAGCGTGTACAATGCGGAGGAGCAGATGGATCACCACAGTCTGGTGAGATTGATGCAGTTGGGGGTGACGAGAGGTTCTGACAGAAGCTCAAGGCTCAGAGGAAAGGCAAGACGGACGTTTAATCAGAAAGCTACTGGCACCATTAGTATCGGAACTTTTCGCTGGCTGCTGAAGATGGGAACGGAGCGCTTATGAGAATGCCCCGAGTGCTGTGGTGTCGGTTCTTGAATCAAATCAAATCAAATCAAATCATTCTTTTTTTCTTTCTTTCTTTCTTTCTTTCTTTCTTTCTTTCTTTCTTTCTTTCTTTCTTTCTTTCTTTCTTTCTTTCTTTCTTTCTTTCTTTCTTTCTTTCTTTCTTTCTTTCTTTCT